>JBAMNC010001984.1:0-157500 GCA_037902135.1 Cetoscarus ocellatus
GACGGGAGGCAACAACGCAATGAAAACTCTCTGTTTTTGGCCAAAAACGGAGTCGTGTAAACAGGCCTTTAGTCAAGGTTTAGCCAAAAACAAAATCTTTAACTCTTTAAATTTAATTTTAACATATCATGTCCTTGAGTTCAGCAAACACTTATTTTACTGAGCCAACCTGAGCAAATCATAATGTTTCCAGCTGGACGTCAAGCGCATCACTAAACAGACGTGCATTTGTGTGAACAATATGTAGCTTTTTTAGCTTTGCTGAATATTTATTCCTTTGGTCTCTGCGTGATTTTCAACACAAATTTCAATACTGGATTAATATGTTTGACTGTAAGGACTTAAAAAATATTCATTCATTCATTTTCTATACTACTTATCCCTTTCAGGGTCGTGGGGGGCTTGAGCAATCCCAGCTGTCATTGGGCGAGAGGCGGGGTACACCCTGAACCGGTCGCCAGTCGATTGCAGGGCCAAATCAGGATTGAACCAGTGACCTTCTTGTTGTGAGGCACATGCACTACCTGCTGCGCCACCGTGCCGCCCAACTTAAAAATAGTTTTGGGTAATTTATTACAGTTTATTTATGAGGATGACAAAGCAGCAGAGAAGTGGATGGCATCCACCGATAAACATGGGGTTAATCCACAGATGATGGGTATCAGTGACTACAGGCATTAATTCCAATAATCTGGCTTGAGGTAGCATGCCTCGGTGCAGAGCACGGATGGTAAAATAAATGCTAAGTTGTTGACAACATGGCACCGAGCAGCACAGAACTGACCAATTAACACAGAGCAGACCAGCCAACCAATCAGAGCTGCCGGGGCCAGATTGGAGAAGGGAGCTTTTAAAGTGGGAGGAGCCAAATCAGACGGCGTGAGAAAACAGCTGGATCAGGGGTACTTAGTATAAGAAAACTAGAAGATATTTTGATAGCATAACATGTAAACATACTCTTGTAAATTGAAAATGAAACTATAAGTGAAGGGAAAATATGTGCTCTTTCATCAAGATAGGATCAACTACTCTCACAGATTCAGAGAAAATTCAGTCAGTGGAAATAGGCAAGATAAGACAAACTGTGCCAGTGGTTCAGTAGGGCCATCTTTCTTTGTCCTCTCTCGGGTGACTTTTTGCGTGTGGACAAGGGACATAACAGCTGGAGGCATGTGCTTCACAGCTCAGGCACCCATGTAAAAATACACACATGCACACACACAAATAAAGTGGGCCCTCACTGGCAGCCACTCATCACCCAGAGAGGCCAACCTAATTTGGAGGACAGGCTCCTCTCTGCCTGCTGGGGAGGCAGCAGGATTATGAGCCTTTATACACACTAATCTAGTTTAGCCATGCTGGAGAGGGAATCTGTGTGTGCATATGTGTGAGAGTGTATGTGCATGTGTGTGAAAGAGATGGGGGAATATATATGAATGAGGAGCATAAGCATGTGTGAATGCACAGTGTGTGTTCGTAACGCTGTCAGTATCTGCGCCTGTGTGTACTGGTGTGTGGGTTTGTGCGTGTGTGTGTGCCCAGTGAACCAGTCTGTGTGAGCTGAGATAGGAGGCTCTTAGACTGGTAAGAGATGTGGCTTAGCCTCTTGTCCTCTAACGACGGCTGGCAGGAAGTACACAGGAACACTGTCACACATTATCAAACACACACACAAACACACGAACACGGGACTGAATCACAAACAAGCACATTTCTTTAAGGACGATCAACGATATAGAGACTGCTACAAGCATCTCTTAGATTTGATGTCAGAGGTATGGGAACTAATTACTGGGTTATTGATACAAATCAAGGAGGATCAGGCCTGACTGAAGCACTTTTTAATTGATCTGGGATCAGATTTTCCTGATTGTGTCATCCTGTTTGTCCCTGATCAGTTTTTGTCAGTTGAGCATGCAGGCTGTAAATGCTAAAGTGACATAGCAGTAGCAGCCTTGTGGCTTACATGCTAGTGGTGTGGAATATCATAGACTGTAAAAGAATTGGGCATCAGCCCTTTAATTTTTAATGGAGCATCAGGAACATTAACCTGACATACCACATAGACAGGTCAATACATCTCACAAGTCCATCTTGGCAACAGCCCATAGAAAGTGTTTGGGAACAGGCAGAAACTTTTAATATCATATCCAGTTGGTGACTGGATGATCATTCCATCAATCACATTCATTACTGGCCAATGAGATGATGTAGTAGATGGGTGCTACTGCTGTGGTGTAAAGGACAGACTGTAAGGTACTTTGTAAACCAAACTCTCATGTCCCACTCATAGCTCCCACCTCCACCTAAGGATGCTGATTAGGCTGGGCCGCTTTGCGACACTCACAAATTTTGTAGATTGGAGCTTGGCAAGGCGGATCAGCCTGATCACAGACTTTAGATGAGGCTGATTCATCTGAACTGCAAGGTTATTGAAGTCAGACAATTGTGTAATCTTCATAAATTTTGATTTTTTTTCACAGTGTTAAAAAATCATAGATTGATCAGGATTGATTAGACCTTAAGTACAAATGTAAACATATTGTGTGCTTACAGTTCAAATGCTAGGAGTTACTTTATCGACAGTGTTAACAACAAATGGTAAAATTTTTTGCATAACTTAGCTCTTAGTGTATTTGTTCATGTTTTTGTCTTCAAACATAACAGCTTTGTCATAATTATTATAGCCAGTCTAATTTCAAAAACGTACAAAATCATATTTATATCTTTATTTGAATTACTGATGCATGGTTTGAGAAAACCGTGCAGAGCTGATTTAGGAAACGGCCCTATGAGATATCTTTAGATGGGGCCCAAAATTTAGGAGATAGAGAACTAAGGAGATGCAGAACTCAAAAACAAGAACTAGTAGATTACGGAACAGTTTTTATTCCAGAGCCTTCGTTGTCCTGAATGCTGCTAGCTGCTAATTGGGAAAATGTGCTAGTACCTGTAGGATGGATGTGTGTTTTTGTGTCCCTTATGCATGGGAAGTGTGAATGTATTTCAGAATTTTAGTCCAGTATCTATTTATTATTTATTATTCTTGTCTTGATTTCTATAACTGTTTTTTTTCATTTAATGTTTTTGTATTTGTGGAATGACAATATAGATTCTTATTCTATTCTATTCTATTCTATTCTATTCCTGGTAGCACCCTGTTTCCCTGTAAGAAGGGATCACAGGAGACAATAATCACATTGAAAACATTTATTCTGGTAAACCAAGAGCATTTAGCACTTGTATATGTATATATCACATGCATAAAGATTGCATGAGTCCCATGACATAAATCTAATTACTATGCTAACAGCTAACTCACAGAGATTTTTCCCAAATACTCCCCACTGTGTTCACTCTTCTGCTCACCTAGACCTCTTGCTGATATTTTTATAGGGGGCACTGGAAAGAAAAAGACCAAGTCATACCAGGCTGAAAAATTCTGCCATATGTGTAACTCACTATTGCAGCTAAGTCAGAACATTTTGGAAAATTTCAGGAGTTTTGTGTGAGAACAGCTTTTGTATACATGTGTCTGGGTCGGCTGGCTTGAAGCGCTGACATATTTCAAAAACACAGGAGACAGATCTGATGTCCAAACCAGAGCTGGGACCACACTGAGAATCACAGAGGAAGAGTTTAGAGGAGAGAGCGAGAGAGAGAAGAATGGAGAAGGGGGGGACCACAGAGTCTACAAGCTTACAGTTTGTATGAGCGCTGGCCTTAGTAATTACAGACTCGCCTGGTGTGTGGAGCCGAGAGTCTACCACAACACAGCCTGAGTGATGACACCATATACCACACACACATGCACATGCACAGACACACACAAACACACATGCAGCAACAATTTACTGCAGAAAGCATTTAAACAGCTGCCTCATATCCCCATCCCTCAAAACCCGCACATACATTCATGCACACTTTCCAAGCTGCTCGCTGATGCAGAGTGACTTGAACCGTTGCACAAGGGAGCTGATATTTGCACACACACAAATGGAAATGCAAATACAGGCACACACAAATAAAAACTTTGGATGTTTGATTCTGTCTGTTTTTAATTTGACACAAATCAACTTCCCTCAGAATATCAAATAAGACTCCATTTTTTTCAATCAATTGGCAAATTCCCACTTCTGCTTTTGTCCATTATTGGACCTGTCCTGAGTGGAGCACTGACACCATCTGGTGGCCTCAAAAAAGCATTACATATTTTCACAATGTCACCTGCAAGAGTACTCCTGTCACCAAATACTGATGACGTAAAAAAGGCAAACTCAGCCTCCTCCAGCTCATGTGAAAATGATGATGACGACTAAATTTGATGACATATAATAAAGAAAAGAACGATATCTTTAGCATTCAGGGAATATACCATGCACACAGGGATTCTTTCCAGCTTTCATCACTTTCAGAACTTTGACTGCATGGATGTGTTGGGTTTTGATCTTGAGGATTGAATCTGATCTTTAAGAGGATATCTAACTCCAACAGGGCACTATTTGACATTAAGACCAGCAATTGATTCAGAGACACAGGTTTTAAGAGGTATAAATACAGGAAAAAATTGAGAGAAGGGGTTTAATAGTATCAGAGTTAGGACATAGATGCAATACCCTTTATTTTTTTGTCTGTGGTTGCCAAACTAAAGCACTAAATGACCAAAGGGGTGGTGCTTTTGTGCATACATGTTATCTACCTCCATTTATCATTTTATCTGAAGATCAACAATAACAGGGTGGCATGGTGGCACAGCAAGAAGGTTGCTGGTTCAATCACTGTGTTGGTCTGGGCCTTTCTGTGTGGAGTTTGCATGTTCACCCCTATGCACTCTGGCTTCCCCTATGCACTCTGGCTTCCTCCTACAGACCAAAAATATGCTCATTAGGATAATTAGTGACTCTAAATTGACCTTGGGTGTGAGCATGAAATGGTAGTCTCTATGTGGCACTGCAATAGTTCAGGGTTGTACTCCCTGGGAAGCTGGGAAAGGCTCCAACATCCATGACCCCGAAAGGGATAATCGGTATAGATAATGGATGGAGGTTTTAGTCGGACACTGACTATATGCTAAAATATTGACAAAAGCTAACAGCTGGCTGCTGTAAGTCCCACCTTTAACGCAACAAATAAGATTTGCACATAATCAGTTTTATAGTAACAAAGGTTTGTCATCAGTGTTTTATCTGCCATTATGCTAAATGTATTAGTAATTTATTTACTTATATAAATTATTATAAATTATATTATCCATATATCTTCATTAGAATCTTAAACAGACTAATCAGAGTTATTAAATTGATCCTGTTTTCAATAGTGTCAAAACCTAATAGATTCTTAGTAAAATTATCATTAATGACAATGAAAAATGGCTTATTTTCACATAAAGAAATTTGAAATTGTTTGAAAAAGAGACTAAAACAGTGAATGTATTGTAAAAATTGTTAGCCTTAGGACTTCACCTCTAATATCAACTTCAACATATAGCATTTTAACAAACAAATAATAAAAACAAACAAAAATTGCACAACTGTTGAAGTTTATGTATATATATATATGTGTGTGTGTGTGTGTGTGTGTGTGTGTATGTATATATACATATACATATATGGAGAGAGAGAGCGAGAGATAGAGAGATGTATACTATATACACATACATACATGTGTATACAGAATTTATATGCAGTTTGATTATTAAACACAGTATGCCAGTTCTGCCACCAGTCAATCAAAAATAAATAACCAGGATGTGTATAGTATCATCACTATTGCTAACATGCCAGCATTCCATTGTTAAACAGCTGATCCAAAACTAGCCCGTCAGCTAGCTGATTGCCTCTTGGCTGCAATTGGCTAAATGCACTCAGCCCGCCATATTGAAGCTGCTCTGGCCTGCATACTCTTCGCTGTTCCTGCAGCAAGCTGATTTGCAACCCTCCTCCACCCCAGCTCGACCTTTCTGCTATTTTCTAACTAATCAATGTCCTGCTGACATTGATGCTTGCTCTGGGGGATTTTGCTTCTTCTCTTCTTGCCTCATGCTTTCCTTATGGGCTGCAAGTGAAGCAAAGACAGAAAGTGTGAAAAAGCAGAAAAGGTAGAAAGATCTCTCATCAGAGTAATACCGCCAAATTCAAATATCTGCTAATAAATAACTGCAAGTAAAGCAAAATTCAAATAACGGCTCTGGTGTCTTTTTTGACAAACTGGCCCTGACAGAATTGGATTCACTGGTTTTTGCTACAATCTACTTGCAGAGCATTTTGAGATTGCTCACAGCACACAGATGAAGGATTTGTTTGACAGCTGCCATATTGGGACTTGGAAATATGTGGGGTTGTGGGGTCACTAGTTGGATGGACGGAAGCATGCTTTACAGGTGAAGAATGGGCTACAGCTGTGCAGCAGAGAGTAATGGTGGTCCATCACAAGCAAGAACCTCAAAGCATGATTGAGATACCGATTGCATGATGTATTTGTGTTTGTTTCTAATTATTTCTCCTGTTTGGGAACAATCATAAACAAACTTATTTTTGCCTTCAAATAAAGCAGTTTGATTTTAATGGACAATGTTATTTTACACTGTATGTTTTATGAGACCTATCAATACAGATCAAATGTTCACACTTAGCTCAGAACCCAATTTTAATGCCAAAGTTGTTGGATCAATCCATGCACCACACACCCTTTTTGATTCTCACAAGTACACACATAAAGTGTTACTATGCAGTAAGCAAGATTGAAGGGTCACATTGGACATTTCATTCTTTACCAATTTATTGTCCTCTTGTTTCCTTACAACACCACCTTCACTCCTCCAATTTTATGCCTCAACCTTTCCCACAGCCATTCCCTCTTCACCTTCTCTCCTCATACAACTATCTCCCTCTGAGTTGCGACACACTCCTCCTGTGTTATCTGCTGCATGTGGAATCTGCTTCTCAAAGCTATCTCTACCTGCAGCTTTACAGAGCATGACCAAAAATGTATGCTTGAAAAAAAAATAAAGACAGATAAAATGCTACCTAAAACCCAATTCACACATCTAGAAAAAGCCTGAAATTATCCAGACTTAACCAGGGTGAGCCTTACATATGAATGCAAACAGTAGAGTTTTTCACCCAGACTTTACCCAGGTAATTTCCTCAGGAGCCCCTAGTGTTTCATCTGTGTGAAGTCTGGGAAAGTCAGGAGCAAATAGCCTGGGTAATTAACTGAGGCGCGTGGGGAGGGCCGATGACATCATCCTGTGTGACCAGCGCAAAACTGGAAAAGAGACTTGACAGTATGGATAAAAACAACTGCTGTTGCTGGAGAAGTTTATTTGACTGCAATGAGAGAAACAAAGTAAAATGTGCATCTGGAAATTTGAAAGTGTTGTTTCCACTACACATGATCAAAGTTCTGTTGTTCATCTGCTCAAAAACAATCACCACCAAGTCTCTTGTGCAATTTAAAGTGCACTGCTGTTGGATACAGAGCTAAAACACTGCAGATTTTTTCTCTGGTGTAATCATCCTGCACATAATGAAGCAGCTTCAAGTTCATGTCTGTGTTATAAAATGCTCGTCTCAACTCTTTCATCAATGCTGTTGATATGCTTTTAACATGTGTCACCCGAATAGGATATAAAGTGTGATAGCATAAAGCTCTGCTCTACTGCTATATTATGAAAACTGACTTCTGCCACATATGTTTGACGTTTGTGTTGTGTGTGTGTGTGTGTATCTATCTCTCTCTCTCTCTCTCTCTCTCTCTCTCTCTCTCTATATATATATATATATGTCTATACGTATATATATATGTATATATATATATATATATATATATATATATATATATATATATATATATATATATATATATATATATATATATATATATATATATGTCTATACGTATATATATATATATATATATATATATATATATATATATATAATATATATATATATATATATATATATATATATATATATATATATATATATATATACACACACATATAAGATCAGTATTAATCCTGATCCCCATTCAATTAAAAAAAATTCTCATATGGGCTTGATCCAATCCTTTATCAATATGTGTACAGTATCGGACATCTCTAATTGTTATGATGAGTGAAACACTCACTTGTTGCAAATAGTTACTCATCAGGGTGCTGTATTTCCGAATAAAAGCACCTCTTTTGGGATGTCCAATGATGACACATCATAAAAGCAGAGGTACTGATAGAGCTAAGAAATCTTATCCCTATCCTATTGTCAGATCAACTTCATAATTTCCCTTTTGTTTGCCATTTAGTTTGTTTACACTTGTGATTGCTGTGTGTACAGTTCTTTGAGTTCTTAGTGGCAAACCAATGGACAGAAAAATCTGCAGAAAGCACGATGAAAAAGTCCTGATTATTGTTCACTTTGACACACTTTGGGAAAAATCCATTAAAAATCCATTAATTAATGAACCTGCCAGACAAAAAGATGAGGAAAGGAAGAGGGGGGGAGAGCGATATATAACATTTACAAGGGGATTAGTGCACAGCAGTACAGGACATGAAGACCCCCACACATCAACTCTGAACTTGTTAAGGTAGAACATCTGTGGTGGAGCAGGAGGGGGAGAGGAGGAGGAGGAGAGGAGAAGGTCAGGGGTAACCAGAGAGAGAAAAAAGAGGGGGGAGAGAAAAAGGAAAAGAGCAGATCAAAGCATGAGAGCGTTGTGCACACTCTTTTGGCAGAAGTCTGCGGCTGTGTATTTGTGTATATGTGTGTGAGTAGTGTGGTGTGTGCAGTGTGTGAATGTGGGTGAGCATACGCATGCCTGTGCTCCTGGCAGACTCAGACTAGGCATTAAAATTATTGGTGCCGCCAGCATGCCGCGGCCCCCACTGAAAGGGGGAGGGAGGTGAGCGGGTAGGTTAGGAGGGAGGGTGGGGGAGTCACCAAGTGCTAATCAGACCCATGTGTGTGTGGCCAGAGCTGCTCTGAACAGCTGTTCCCAGGCTGAGGATCTGGACACTACACACACAGATGCATGCACACACACATACACACACAGAAATGACCTGTTAAGCTATACAGGTATAATTAGTTAGCAGCACACACAAACACCACATTAACGTGTTTATACTTTCTCTTAAAGGAGTTTGTGATAGAAACTGATACAACATCTCCTGGATAGAGCAAAGGGGAATGTTCATCTTTGCAACTTCTTCATTGTGGGTCTGAAAAAGCTAAATCTACCTTTTTAGCAACTATAACAGACTGGCTTTGAAAAGTTTCTAACTTCTTAATCCAGCTGAGAGAAATAAAGGCCATCAGACTGGCTAAACTATGCCATCTGTATGATCATTTTACTTTTCTCTGGATGACTTCTCTTTCCAGGACTTTTTGCAGCAGGAACCCGAAGGCACTTGAGAGCTCTTCTTCATCATGTGAAATTCATAAATGAAACCAGAACAGTGTTTTGCCACTTTGTAATGAAATGCATTTTTTTGTTGAAAAGGGTCCTCAATTAACTAGCAGTGGTGGTGAGTGGAGGTGGGCGGAGCAGAGCAGCGTGTCTCGGCTATAAAATTTCTAGCTGGCACACCCCCTAACAGGGATCTGAGGGGTGTGTGGAAGGTATTACTTGTTACAAGGAAGCTGTAGGACAAATAACTAATAGAAGAGAATAGTAGTGGTCCGTTACAAATGTGCGGCACAAAATATAAATGAGATACAGAGACAAAAATAGCCGACACATTTCTTTATATCTTAGTATTATCAGATTTTTTTTCATACACATTCAGTCATGAACCTTTTTTAATCTCCAGCCATCAGGCAGTACAGCACCATGGTCAAAGGCAGTGGCTCATGACTTAAGACTATTCATTAATTTTTTACCACTAAGACTGGTACTGGATACCCAAATTTCCCCAAGGGGATCAATAAAGTATCTATCTATCCATCCATCTGTCCATCTATTATTTTCATCCTTTACTATCACAATACTACCAATTCTATCATTAAACTATACATATTCTCATATTTTTTTTATTCATTTAACTTAAATTTCTTTTTAATTAAATACTTTGGCAATAACGCCCTACAATCACTCTGGGGCTTAAAAAATTAGAGCAGTGCAAAGATGCCCAAAACTGGCCACTTGAGGCTGGCTGTACAAAACACGCTAGTTTTTTCAGCCATTTTCATTTTATTTTGTTAAACATTTCCTGTATTGGATGGTTAGGGACATGATTGACATTGACACAAGCCTGCACGGTGTGCTATTGGTCAGACAGGCCTCAAGTGCAACCTTAAGTTGTCCTCTCTGTCTACAGTCAGGGTGAGGTTGAGGGAATGTCTAGCTGAGTCACATTGTTACAGTGTTGGTGTGGGGATGATGTTTCTTGTAACAGGGGAAGCTGTTGGACACACAACCAAGAGAGGAGAATACAAGTGGTTGATCACAAATGTGCTGGAAAAACATGAACATGATACTGAGACAAACAGGCAGCGGTTTTCCAGAGGCAGTAATGGGACAGTCAAAGTACAGCCAGCAGGTTTCTATTATGAAGGAATCTCTTCAGTAAGGTTCTGTAACAATTCACTTGCCCATTATGTTTTCAATTGCTCTCTTTTTATACTTTTATGCAACTCCTTTAAAATTAATCTTTATTCTGTTCATTTAGGTGTAATATCATATTTCTTCTTTTTCTAGATAGTCTATTTTGTATTTTAATGTGCCAATATTGCTTGATGTCATAGATCCTCTATTATTCTTAATGTGCCTGATGTTTACTTTAAAGCTCTGTCAAGCAAACTTTTTATGGTTTTATTGTTAAATTTGGCTTTTCTTGAAATAACACAGTTTTAAATACAAGTAAAACAAGCATAAAATAAATCCAAAACACATCCTATAGAGACAGAGACAGTAAAAAGGTGTGCAAAAGGTGTGTCTTTTCCTCCCTGCACCGAGGGGGACAGCAGGAAGTCAGAGAGCAGAGAGAGGAAGCTGTGTTATTTATTCTATCAAAGGAGAGAGGAAGAGACTCCCACTTTACAACCTGACCCATTACTGAAACACACACACATGCACACACTGTACATGAATCCCCCTGACACTCATGCACTGCACGCAACAATTACAAGGCCATCGATCCATCTTACTTTACTTGTTCAGATCAAATGTTTTAGGTTCATTGATTGGATCTTTGGGCAGCAGCAGTACCCTCTGAAATGGTGCTAAGTGTACTGTAGAGCAGGATTTATATGTGTGTGAGTGTGTATCGAAGCAGAGCAGTGATGAGCCTTGGGGAATGGGTCTCTTTGTAGTGGGCAGGGAAGTAGAGGAATGTCAGGAATCTCCCCAGAGGATGCAGGGTCTGTCCGGTCAGCTCTCTCTCTTTCTCTCTTATGCTCACAGAGTGTGTATGTGCAACGTGCACAAAACAGCCTTACTAGCTGTGATGGGTGTAAAAAAAAATCAAAGAGCATTAACTTCACCAGCATTAGTTTAGCTTGAGGCTGTGTTTGATCGTGTGTATGTGAATGAGAAAAGGAGAATTGGTGGTCAGATTTAGCCTAGCACCAAGTAGCCCCAGCTATGTGAGATGGGGCTTTTCCATGATGTGGTCCCATTGGGAAGATCATATCCATTGGGAATCATACCTAGTACCTGGCACAGTTTTTCTTATCACCTCTAGCAGGATTTCATGGAGCTGAGCTGAGACTGAACGTGCGATGGAGACACCGCTGACCTCTGAGCAGTCAGAGAATGGCCAGGGGTTTGGGGTATTAACATTAAAATTAAACGTCACCCATTGATGGCTCAGGGATACTGGGACTTCTCAAACTCTTCTCTTCTTAAATAGCATGTGGTTTTGCTGCGTGCAACCATTTTTGGTACAAAAACAACCTCATAACTTACAAATCCACAAAGGGCTCAGCAGCTCTGTTGCCTCTGTTTCCTCCTTTGTTGTTGTGAGGATGCCACCATAGTTGTGCACAGCCAAACTCCTACGGTCCCACCTATCCTCAAGAGATACTTATAGCCTAAACTGTAATGAAGAGCGAGCAGGTATTATCCAAACTCTGCAGAGTCCAGGCAAGCAAGGCCTCCCAACTCCATGGGATCACCAGCGCCCATAAGTTGTAACACTTACATTGTTTACTTGTATCTCTATGTTTAGAAGATCATGCTTTGTGGCTTCTACTTACAATCTAACTTGTTTAAATTTACATGTAGGGTTAAGTGTGGACTACACCTTTGGTAAAATTCACCCATAGCTGGGGAAGCAGACCATTGAGCACAAACTGCTTCACCAGCATCACTCAACAGTGACGTAGTTAGGTGCTATTCTGTGTGACACTCCGTCCTTCCTCGCTGTCAGAGGTCGTGTCCAGGCCTTGGTGTGAGTTTGTGTGTGTTAGTATGTATTGTATATTTATGTGTCCATCTGTCAACTTCAGGCAAGAGCAAATTCCTCGCTGTGGTGGAGATTTCAACATTGATGTTTGTAACACAAAATGTGCTGGCAGCCAATCAGAGCGATGCATCCGGTGGATGACAGAGCTTTTGCAGATCATGAGTTGATTGTTGCTGGAGAGCAGGCAGGCATGTGTGAAAGTGTGTGAGTGTGTGTCTGTGTGTGTGGGTGTGTGTGTGTGTGTGTGTGTGTGTGTGTCAACCAAATGTGGATCCCCAGCGGTGCTCTGTTCTGCATCAGAGATCAGAGAAAAAACACAAATATGCACAACCACTCAGCAAAGACATGAGTCACGGTGGCACTTGGTGGAACAAAATAAAAGATCAGCAGAGAAGATAAAGATGGAGTTTTGGGGATGAATCACATGAAGCCTTTAAGAAATAACACGTCTCTGACTGTGGTGTGACACAGGAGAAAATAGTTACGGAGTAACACCACATTATCAGCTAAAAATCTCTCCATATAAGTATTTAAGAGTACTTTTGATAGGTTTGACATGTGAGTAGAAAGTATTTACATTCTACTTATTGTGTTAGACATATGTAGATCCTGCTCTCTACAGGTGGAAATTGCATTACTACATTTCATTTCCATCTATAGCTAGCTTTAATGAGGCTTCACACACTAATGGACTGTTCCACATGGAAGTAAAACCACTTTCCTTTAAAACTCCGGAAAGCCTCAATATTTAAAAATAATTATCCTCATCTAGCACACAACAAATGAAGAAGAGCACCGCTCTGTTGATTCATGTGTGCTGCACATTGAAACAGGTGTCTGCCTGTTTCTCTGACCCCTGACATCACTTTTCTCTACACAGTTCCCAGATCTGGGGGCCTGATCAGTCACTTCAGCTTGAAAAAGCACTTGATAGTGGTCAGTTTAGTCCTTTTTTAATGAACAGAAAGGGCCTGTATCCCTTTGGTGTGAGAATATCTGCTCACAGAGATGAGTTGGATGTACAGTTTTGTGTGAGCACTGGAAAAAAAAAAGGTTCAGAAGCTTAAAATTTCAAGGTGACTGTTTGCCCTAGATTTTTGAGTTTGGGGTTCAAATCCATAATTCTGACTTGTGAGAAAAAATGCATCAATCTTGCACCCCAAAAGGTCCAGTCTTCACACGAACTGTGCTCAGACCATGACCTGACTATGCCTGACGGCAAACCAATTGTTTTAAGTTTTGACAACTTAAGTGAAGAAATGAGACCAATTTTACATTAAAAAAGGATAATTGAGATAACCACTTTGATTAAGTTCAAATTGCACAATATTGTTTTATTTTCTTTATTGAAAATGTATTTCATGTCGGAATTTTAAGTTTAATTATTACTATGAATCTGAATCTGAATAGGTCGATGAATACAATGTGCTCAAGAGTGCCAAACTTTGCTTAAAAATATCCTGGGGTAAAGGAGCAGCTTCTGTGATATTGCGTTGTTTTGGTCTCAGTGACTCTGCAAACTTTGTGAACCACTGGGCTGAGCTTTTGGCGATTGGGGCTGTCATCATTCACAGGGTCTGCTCAAGCTGCTATGCCATTTGTCTTCCCTGCCAAATGCACCCTGTGTAGACAAGGAGCAACAGACAATCTCAGGCAGAGTAGGTCAGGTTTACAAGGCACATTCATTAAAGGTGGGAAAAAATAATTTGCTACCTGTAAATGGCTGCAAAGAAGAGGGCATCTTAATTAAAAAATAAATTTGCACTGGCTGCGAGCGTGCCATGCCTGTGGGTCGCCAGCCCCTGTTCTAGAGGCATTCTCTATTCTAAGGAAATGTACCTTAACTCAAGCTGATGCAATAATGTGCCTGTTACCTTACTTAAAGGATCTGATTAAAGTTATTTTAAAAAAGTCTCTGTAAAAGATCAGATGTAGCTCCTTTTCCCTCCCCTTTGGAAATGCTTGAGGGGGCGAGGAGGCTATGTGAGGCTGTGATAATGAGCTCTGTACTGATTGGCCGCCGACATGATGATTGAGATACAGGTCAAGGAGCAGACTTTCAAAACAGTCATGCATCTGCCTGTAAAGAACAGAAAACACACATGTAGGTGGAGGCTGTATAGCTATGACATAATAAACCCCAGCAGGTAAAAACAGAGCCTTTAAGGGGCATTTTGTTGGAAGATGCAAAGACAATTTCACTGCAAACTGAGTTTAGTGAAAGGTTTCATGTTTTTTTGCTACCAAAAGCAAATTCTAACAAGTTAAATGAAAAAAAGAAGGTTTTGCAAGACATGACATCATCAAAATCTAAAGTTTAGTCTCTCTTTAAGAAAGGTAAAATGAAACATTCAAAGTCAGAACTGATGAGTGTAGAGACTAAGCAGAAACACAAAAGCTGCATTGGCCACAAAGGAACAGCTTTTACTCACACACGCCAAACAGATGAGGAAAAGAAGCAAGATGTCCAGAGTAGCCGGAGGATGGAGAGAGAGGAGAAGAAGAGAGGGGAAGGGAGTGAGTGATGCTGTGAGTGAGTCCAGACTCTATCAGCAAACAGATGTTCAGAGCACACACACTCACATCAGAGCCCAGAGTCTGTCACTGTAAACACACATTGTTTCCTCATGGAAACTGATATCGCTCATGTCCATCTATTTAAAGGTTTTGTAATCTCCTGCGATTTCACAAGCTCCACTCACCACAAAAGAAAAATCAACACTTTGACCCTCACCTCCCTGTCTCCCTCGTTTTTACATCCATTTGTTTTTTTTCCTCTCCTCAGAGGAAAGGAGAGGAGAGGACAAAACGAGAGAGAGGAGAGGGAGAACACGAAGCTTGGGGAGCAAGTTGTTGACCTGGTGGCCCTCGAGAACGAGGGGGGGTCTGATGTTCCTGACTGAAATAAGAGGACGCTGAGAGGACAGAGCTCACACACCATCAGGAACATTTAACAGAGCTGAAGAGATACAAATTACAGCCATTAGACCCTCAGCAAGTATGTTAAAACCCCGTCTCATTATTTAAAACTTGGTCCACACAACAGAAGAAGACTTTCAAGATCCTAACTGGTTTTTAAAAAAGGAAATCGTTACCTTGTATTATATAAAGTCTCTCAATGGGAGCTAAACCCTGTGAGGACCTTTTCCTTTCTCTGCAGTTGATGGTTTCTTTGTCCTGCACCTGTAAACTAATTACCTGGCTGTGTGCACACTAGCCCTCGTTTTTGCATATGTTTGTAAATCCTATGCACTGAGGCTCTGGGCTTGGTGTGGCTGCAGGTCAGATCCAAGCCCGTGGCCTTTCTTCCTTCATGTCTCTCCTTGTCTCTCATCAAAAATACCGAAACACTGGATGGCCTTCTGAGCAGAGAATGCAGTGAAGGTTCAAACATCTTTGGCTCTGTCATTTAGTGAATGATCCCTGAATCAATTTGTGTTCATGGATACCAGCACCACATGTGTGCCTTGACCTGGGACCTCCAATAACTGACCACCTCATCCTATAGATAAAACAGTTCTGCAAAAATCGGACATAAATCCACTGAAGTAGTTTTGAGATATCATGTTCCTAAGCAAGAGATGAACAAGAGGCTCCAGCATCTTGACCTTTGATCTGTGATTTGCAGCACCTAATCAGTTCCTCCTTGGGTCAGAGCAGAGATTTTATGCAAATCTGACGTGACTCTTCTTTAGCATCTTTGTGCAATTGCATTCACAAGTGTGGTGTGGATTGTTGGACTGACAGATAGACTGAATGACTGACAAACAGACAACTAAAAAGTGTAATGCCTCTGTTACCAGCTGGTGCTGGAAGGGAGACATTCGGAGTAAAATCATAAGCAGCTGGAGGTTAGTAAAAACTGGCTCTATAGTTTGTTCCATGAGATACACCAGGAGTGTGTTTCTCCTTAGGGATTCCCCCAACACAGCTGGAGATAGTTTTTCGAAACCACAAACTATACTAGCAGCGTGTACTGATTTTGCCAAAATCTAATAATTAGTGTTTAGTATGTGAACATTTGTGAAATCTGCAGTATGCCATACATCCCTGGATGTCACACTACTTCAGAAAAATTAGCCACATGCATTTGACCATCACAAACTGTTATCCACTATGCAAACTGCCAATGGATCAGGGGTCAAAATGGCAGACAGCCAGCTTTGGCGATATTAGCATTAGCAATGAGCCTGTTACATTTGTATAACACAAACTCAATAAATTAGATTTTTCAAGTCGCAGCATTGATGTTTTACAGTTCTCACGTGTGTGTTCAGTGGTGAAAATCATGAAAAAACAATTAAATCATTTGTTAGACTTCTTTTAGTCCATTGCTGGACATTAATTTAGCATCACTAGCCATTAGCTAAGCTACAGTTAACTTTTCATCATGACCAGGAACAGAAATCAGCTTCATTGTTGGAAATCACATAGCTATATTTTCATAATTAAAAAAAACACAGTTTGTTTTACATGTGTTTAATGTAGTTTTGGAGAAATAGTTGCTCTGATCAAAACTTTGGCACAGTGTGTGGCAGTAGTGAGCTTTGTAAGGTATTCCTCACCGGCCAGAAAACAAAAAGAAGAAAAAGAAACAGTTTGGCAGGGTGTAGCATGCTCAATGGTAGATAGACTTGAGCTTATATAGCACTTTTCTAGTCATTCTAACCACTCAGGCTTTACAGCAGAGGTCACATCGACCCATTCACACCCATTCACTCTCCCATTCACTCACTGATGTTTCAGAGTTTCTATGCAAGTTGTCCATCAGTAGCTTACACATTCACGTCCTTTCATACCCATTTAAACACCAAAAAATTTGCAGTATCCACTGGATTGTGATGCAAAGTGCCAACGGGTCAGGAGTCAAAATGGTGGGCAGCAAGTCTTAGTAATATTAGCATTAGCCTTAATTTTGTGACATTTATACAACACAAATTTGGCAAATTAAACATTTTCAGGTCATTAGATAGATGTTATACATTTCTCAAGTATGCCCAAGGACACATCAGCATGTGACAGCTGGAGCTGCATCACTGACCGAGAGCAGAGTAAAACAGTTCATTACATTGGGACAGAAAATGTTCCTGCATTTCTAAACAAATTCATTGTTCTTTCTGATTCAGCACAATGACAAAACCATACTCCAGCTGTAAACCTATTCCCATGATGCATTCAGGAACACTCTTCATGCACATCATAGATTATAATTAGTAAAGAAGAAAAGCTGTGAGTGGTGTGTGATTTCATATGCAGCCAAAGGGAATTCTCTTGGAGAGCGGGGTAAGCTGCCACAGGTGTGGAGGAGAAAAGTCAGTGACTGTAACAATGGTTTGTTAAGTGGATCACTTCACTTCCATCTGCAGCAGCTTACAGGTACTTACAGGTGTTAAGTCTGGTAATGACAGTGTTCTTTACAGGCCAGTGAGCCGTGCTCCACCTAGACCTCTGCTGCTGCAAGGATCAGTGAGACAAAGCGCTCCATGAACAGCTTACCAGGCAGTAAAAAACTATTTGAGGACTTGCATTTGTCTGCATGGTGGAGAGATGCCCACCATACTGTTTTATATATGTATGCAAAGTGAGGGAAATACACAAAGGCAAAGTGAATAAAGGAGATGCATTTCTGTACAGTAAATGCTTGATCTTCTGAGTCTTTACCTACAGCACCTCTCTTGTAAGAAACTGTACCCACCATAAAACAGCGCCCCCTCTCCAAACAGACAATAAAGCCTGGCTAACAGCCCCAGGACGCGGCACCGTTCACACTTTAAAATAACCAGCAAAGAGCTATTTAAACAGGGCCAGGTTACAGCCCCTCATAAAACAAATACACACAGGAATAATTGTATCTATACAGCAACCTGGCAGAGGGGAGGAAAAAAAAGTGCCTCTCCATGGGGGGCACTCATGGACGCTCCACTGAAGAGTGGTGGTGGTGTTGAGGGGCGGTGTGTGGAAAAAGGTGGGAGGGAAAAGGAAAAACAGGGGGGGAGGAAGAAAAACAGGTCCCACAGAGCTACCGTGCAGGCGCCAGCAAAGACAGCAAGGGTGGAAAGGAGGGGAGGGGGAGGGAGGGAGGGAGTATGGGGGGGAGCCCGTGGTGAAACTCTCAACAGATGCGTGAAGCCCTTGTCAGCATTCCTGCTAGGTAACGCAAGGTCAGGAGCAAGCAGGAAGACAATATGAGGACTATTTGGGCTCCCTGAGCGCCAGATGTGTTTTAATAAGACGGCTGCCCTCCCAGCTAATAAGGTCAGCCTCTGGCTCCAGCCAGACGAGCAAACAAGTAGACTCTTGGCAGGAATTCAGCTCCAGCTTGGCACAGCCTCCCTCTCTGCTTCCTGCCTCGCGCTCTCTCTCTCTCATGATCTGAGAGGGGAGGCAAACTCTCTCTCTCTCTGCTTGTGTGTGTATGAGTCACTCACTCTCACACACCCGCCTTATATTAGACACTTCCCTTTTTTCTGTGAGGGGAGAGGGAGGACTACTGCCTCAAACAACTGGAGCTCTTTGGAACATCTGTGCTGGGATTGTGTATTTACACGCACAAACTTAGACCAGTGTTCATTCCATTAGTGAAAAATATGAGTGAAAATGTTTGTTAGGTGGCTTTTCATGACAAAAAAGGATGGTTCCAAGTTAGAGAAAAGACTTTTATCAAAAAACTTTGATGAAATGTATTTTTACTATTTTTTTTAACCTGTCAAAATGAAACTGAAATGCTGTGGGTTAGCTGTGGGCAATGCAAAATGCATAATCACACCCCACTCTGTGTATAATCCATCAATATATGTATGGAAAAGAGCTGCAGAAGATTAGGAAACTTAAAATCTTCTGAAAAATTCAGGATAAAAGAAATTCTGAATTTACCTGAATGAGCTTCAGGTTGAAACTGAAACAGCAGGATTTTATTTTTTATTTATTGTACCAAAACTTTACCATCTTTTTTTCCCTGCTAGACCATATCCCCCCCCCCTTACATTTGGGTAGGGGTGGGACAATAGGCCAAAATGAAAACAGGTACTGCTGCTGTCTGCAAGTAAAACAAACCCAGTGTGAAACAGGCCTAAGAAGGCAAAGGTGGCATACATGAAGTTACAAAATAAAACAACAATCTCCGCCATGATCCTTTTTGACTAGTGTGACTTTCTTCATAAATTGTTCATAGATATCCTTTGAAAAATATAAATTCATTATCTTGGCTCTAAATGAAAGTTTACATGCTTTTAAATCAGCTCTGAGGCCATGGCTGTAACAGAGACTCCAGTCATCCTTGAAATAATAAGGTGACATATAAAGTCATACAAGCTTTTTCTGATTATAAACATTTTCTATCATGAATAACACCTTACCTAAAAAAATATATTCAACTCTATTCATTTCAAATAGCTTCAAATAGGCTAGTGGGGCAACAACAACAACAACAACAATAATAATCAAAATACAGACTACAATGAAAATAAAAGAAAATAGTTAACTGTAATGATAAAAACTTGAACTGTGACATTTAAGGTTGAAAGAATGAGAATATTTTATTTTTAGTTAGTAATTAATAATATAAAAAATTAATAAAATTGAAAAATATATCATTCATTAAAATAATGTTATACATCATTACATTATGCTGGTAGTTAAAAGAAAGTAGCCAGTAAAAGAAAAAATAGTGTCTGGTCATTATGAATCCGTCTGCTGCAGAAGCAGCCAGACAAAGAAAAAACACCAACCCTAATATGTTGGTTCTGGTGCTACATCTATACCAGGTTTTGATACCCATCACTTCTCCTGATACTCTGTGCTGCTGGTATAATTTAGTGAAAAGTTAAGTCATAGATTAGACCATCTCTGTCTCCTGTCTTCCATGATTACTTCACTGACTTGTCATTTGTGCTTACTGCCCCCCTCAAGAATGTGATGCCATCATTTTGCTGGGCACTTAAAACCAAGTGACAGGAATTGATAAGGGATTTGCAAAATGATAGTGATTCCTCAAACAAGCTGGAATCAGTTTTCAACTGGAACTGGTCCTTAATTCCCATCATTACTGAAAGACTAAATCTGAAGTAGCTGTTGAAAATCAACACTGGCTCACACACACATTTTGCTCACAGCTCTGACCACCTTTAACCACAGAACCTGGCAAAAGCCGCTCTGCTAATGTTAATAGATAAGTAATGAAAACTAAAATTAGTTAGAAAAACAATCATCGCACCCATAAATCTGACTCCTCTAGAGGGAAAATAAAGAATTGGCATCAGTGCCAGAAAACATTGGCCCGCTCTGCGCTGAGAAGGAGACAGAGGAGGTGAAGAATGCGGAGGAGTAGGAAGAATGAGAAACTGAGGGAAAGACGAAGATAGAGAGATCAAAAGTGAGAACAGGGACTCTTGGCAGCTCTGGTCGAGGTTCTGTTTACAGCAGCTTCTGCCAGTTGCTTATTGGATACAAAAAGAGAGTCATTGTCAAGGCAGTCCAAACACTGTCTGGCATTAAAACGTGTTTAATTATCCAATAAATGTGTTGAGAGCAAGAGAGCCAAAAGTGACTGGAACAACAACTTCCCACAAGAATAACTTTTTTGATGCTTCAGGCGAGGGTTTTTTGACTGAAACTGAGCAGAACCTTGGTGCCACAGGAAGCAGAGGAGGAAATGTGATGGAGGGGATGTCACAGGCAAAATGCTGGGTAATTTAGTGTCAGGTAAACAAAGAGGCACACTCAAACAAAAGTGTACTCTTATGGGACGTTAACAGGACTCCTGCCCTAAAATCAAGAAAACATCTACCTACCTGTGCACAACAATGTTTATAGAATGGACAAAGTTTAACCTCATTCGAGCTGCTCTTTAAAAACAGATCTCCTCTCGTATTTGTCCTGGGGATGGGCAGTACTATGCACAGGAACTCTGCTCTTTCACACACATGGCCCTCCTGCTCTCACCTTTCCTCTTGATCACACACCATGATCTAAAAACAACTGGGCAGTGACTACAGGACCAAAGGCAAACATGTAAAGATGCCAGGATGTATTTCACATTTTTCACTGCAATGATTAGAAGGACAATCCATTTCAAGAAAGTTTGAGAAACAATTTTGAAATCTTGTCTAACCTCAAGAACCTCAACTTGTTTGGCACGAATGGGGCATTTTCTCAACATGGTTTCAGCTGGCTTAACTTGAATCTTCTTGCTTTTTTCCATTGGAGATTGTGCCATGTTCGCTGCAATTTTTAGCCAAGTCAAGACTAAAATGTGATGTTGAGACACTGCTGACCATAAAAATATCTATAACAGGACAGGGGTATCTAACAAGAAAATTAAATGCCTCATGTTGTCTGCTCTACAATGCTTGATGACTTCCCCAAACTCCCCCTGCTTTTTTTTCTTTCATTGTTTTGCTGTTGGCAAATATCTCTGGGACAAAATATGTAGCCTTACAGTAAAAAATAGTCACAAATAGAGAGCCAGCTATACTATTGCCTTCATTTCCTGTCTTTTACTGTCAATTATGCCATGATAACCCCTTTCTCTGCCTCTTTTTATTTACATGAAATTTGTCTCTCACTGACATACAAGTACAAAAAACTGCATGAAGTGAAAGGCAGAGAGCAAGACAGAGAATTAGGTCTGAAATAAGTCAATACATATATGAATATATACACTGAGCAGCCATACTGTTATGAGGTCCTGCCACCCCAACTGGTCTGTGGCTATAGGTTCCCCAACAAACTGCGATGCACTGCAAGTAATCAGCAATTTAAGCAACGGTAGCTCATCTTTGGATCGGTCCACATGGGCCAGTCTTCTTTCCCCATCAGTGAGCCTTGACCGCCCGTTACCTTGTCACTGGTTCATTACTGTTCCTTTCTTGGACTACTTTTGGTAGATACTGACCACTGCAGACTGGGAACACCCCACAAGAGCTGCAGTCTTGGAGATCCTCTGACCCAGTCATCTAGTCATCATGATTTGGTCCTTGTAAAACTCTCTCAGATCCTTACACTTTCCCATTTCCCTGCTTCTATCACATCAACTTTGAGAACAAAAGGTTCACTTGCTGTCTAATAAATCCCAAACATTAACAGATGTCATGATGAAGAG
The DNA here is from genome assembly GCA_037902135.1 of Cetoscarus ocellatus. Lineage (NCBI taxonomy): Eukaryota > Metazoa > Chordata > Actinopteri > Labriformes > Labridae > Cetoscarus > Cetoscarus ocellatus. Next base: position 22,509 of record JBAMNC010001984.1, read on the forward strand.
ATGATCAGTGTTATTCACTTCAGCTGTCAGTGGTCATAATGATATTGGTGTACATTATATGATTTGTTTTTAAACTCAGGAACAAATTCAGTATTAAAGTATTTTATAAAAACATAGCAAGTTTCACCAATGAATACAACAGACCAGGCTTTTACTTTGAAATACCACCTGGAAGTTGCAAAGTTCCCCAAGTTAGACCCAAGAAGGTATTTACAGGCAGAGACGGCTCCAGTGAGACCCGCTCAACTTTGAAGTCAAACTTACTCTCAAGACACGTATGATGTGCTCTTTTCTTCTAGACACAATTACAATTTATTTATGACTGGTTAGGAACTGTTTAATTCACTGCTCACTCAAAATATAAACATGTCTATTCAGCACATTCACGTCCATGCTGCGGAGCTGACAAGCTGCTGGAAGAGAGGGAGGAGGGGAGATGCAATCACCGAGTCATGATTATCCTGTTTTTAGATTCTTGGGAGGCTAAAATCACTTTCATTAAATCTCAATCAATCAACCAGCACTACTACAGAGTCAAATTTATTGCTTTGTGTGGTAGCTTTATTTCTTTTGTCAACTTTGTTTTTTTTTTTTAATTTATTTCTTCAGCATCTAAATGATATTATTTTTATCATATTCTTATGTAATGTTTATAGTTCATTTATTTTGTACCATGTCTTTAATATTTAAACATATTTTAAGTATTTCACAAGAGAATTCGGCATCCAAATCAGTCCAGGCTTTGATGCTGATGTGTAGTTTGGGTCCGCATGAAGTGCAAACCTATAAAATCAAACATCAAATTATTGGACTTTTTAATCTTCATTTCTCATTTAATCACTTTTAAGAATTCATTATAAGTTTGAAAATCACAATGAATTCATAATATCAAGAGCTGGCATCTACTATGACCCTTAACGGTTTGTGCCCATGAGCAGTATTTGTCTTTTTCCTTGTTTGTCAGACAGAGAGACATCATCCATCCCTGTGTTAGGAAAGGTTTCTGCTGAAATGTTAGACTTTCCTCTATACAGCAGGCGGACAGGGAACATTTGGCAGTGTGTAACACGAGATGACCTCGTCACAGCAAGCTCAGGGTTACAAGGTCAGCGGGCCTTATCGTCCAGCAGCAGCAGCAGGCCCCGTCTCTGCTCCACACTGACCCCCCTCCAAACTAACACACACACAAACTGTAAGACAAATGTGGCTGTGTTCCCACGGCCGCAGCAGGTCCTCGGGGTTGATGTATAGCAGCTTGTAAAGTCGTGCTGTCAGTCAGCTTTAACAGCCTATCACAGAGATCCAACAGTCCTCTCAGCAGTCCTCGTTCAGGCTCACAGCCGGCCGAGCGCCTCAGCAACACTCCATAAAAGAAACTCAGACTCCATCAGCTCTGACTCAGCCGAGAGCAGCAAAACAACACGCTTTGATCTGCTCTGACAGATACTCACACACAAGATGCTTCAAGCTCAAAAGCCTCGCACATGTGCGTCCACCTCTCTCACACAACGCTGAGCAGTCCTGACACCTGTGGAGCTGTTGCATTGTGGGAGCTCATCCAAAGCCTGCTCTCCGTCCAGCTCTGAGGACACATGTTCCATATTGAGGGGAAGTCAAACAGAGTCTGATCAGCCCTCGGCCAGCGTCAGACTGTCTGAGGGTCTGGTCTGCAGGAATTGCTTTGCTCACCACTCTGCTCAGGCGAGCCAACAGGTGGACCACAATCAGCTAGCGAAAACTCCATCTGGACTGGACTACACAGAGTATTATCATACACTCAGGACAGCGAGGACATGGGTCATTGGATCTTATGGACGTCATCCTCTGAGAGTCCTCAGTCCTCAGATAGCCATGTGTTTTTGACACTTGTCAGATTGGATTCATTGATCGCATTGGACTGGGTTTCAGCCGCCTTGGACTTCAGATCAAAGATGACTCAATGTTATTTTAGTTGAAAAACACATGCAGCAAAGTCTGCTGATGAATCTCACAGATCTTGTCATGAAATTTTACAACTGTACAAAGAAATGGGCTTTCAAAGGATACAATATCAGACTGGAATAACACTTAGAGAATTTCACAATGTAGGGTTTAACAAAGGTACATTTAAGATGTTTTAGTGTCTTTTAATGTATCTTTATTCAATCATGCAGTTTGTTGCAGGGGAAAAGCATTTCAGCACCCACTTCATTAGGTACATTCGGTCAACTACTCATTAATGCATAAAGCTAACCAGCCAATCACATGGTAGCAGACCAGGCCCTGTCCACACAGGAAGTAAAATGATTTTCTTTATAAAACATTTTCTGTAAACATGGCATCATTTAAGGAAACGTGTCCATCCACTTGAAAACTTTGAAAATGCTGTAATATATATACAGTGCTCAGCATAAATGAGTACACCCCTTCAGATTTGTCAGAAAACCTTTAGTTTCCTTTCAAAATCAACATTTTTGATGACATACTACACTACAAAATACTCCCCCAAATGTGGGCCATTGATAGCAAAAAAGATTTTTTAAGTTGCACCCAAAAAAGTATTTTTCTCAATTTAAGATCGGGATGCAAAAATGAGTACACCCCAATCAAAGGGGTGGGAGCAAAGCTAAATTTTAGTTATCATATTACCCTTATTTTCATCTTCTGGTAAAAAAAAAGATGTAATGTTAAACTCAGCTTTGTCAAAACTTTGGAAATTGTTCTTTTGTTCATTTAGATATTGATTGATACATTACTTTTAATAGGGGTGTACTCATTTATGCTGGGCAGTGTATATGCCAGGCCTGTAAGTGGAGTTGTAATGCTGCCACATACATACACTGAAACCAGAGAAGAAGACATGAAGAATGGACATAAAAAATAATGTGGTGTATGCTGATCTCTATGTCTTCTGGTTGCTCACAGTGGTAGTAGAGGAGCAGAGGATGTTGCTGTAAAAGCCATTACAAGCTGAGTAGCTTGTGCAGCAGGAACACAACACTGTATTCCGCCATCATTTCTATTGTTGTCAGGGCATGCGATTAAAGGGAGAGGCAGGGCTATGCCATCATCATTTCTGAAAATGTGCGATTCATGTGGATGAAGTGCCCATACACATTTGTGAATACACCTAAACTTATCTTCATATGGACAGCCCCTCAATGTATTTAGGCGTGTAAACATAATAAAGGTAAACTGCTGACATTCAAAATAAGAATCAGAATAAGAAAGATGATTTAAGTAAATTTGGACATACCATGGTTGTTGGAGCTGGTCTGGACTATTTCAGAAACTACTGATCCACAGTGATCTCCATAAACGACCATTTCTTTGGTTTACAGAGAACAATCTGGTAAAAAAGCAAATATTCAGTAGGCGTCAGTGCTCAGGCCAAAAACGCCTTGTTGATGCGAGAGGTCAGAAGCACTCTAAGGGCCTGATCTACTTAAGATTTGCGTGTATAGAAACACGTGCAAACTTGAAAGCGCGCGCAAAGCTGATCTACTAACAGGGTGCACCGAAGATTGCGTCCATTTAACGTGTTTGCCTTCATGAATATGCAGAATACATGCAGATTATAAGAACGTGAAAAATACTGGGAGGAGGAGATGCAAATGTCATCATTTAATACCCGCAATGTGCTTTATCAAACCTGCAACTGATTGCGCTTGGTGTTTTTGTGTCTAAATTTAACATGTTTGAAAAGCAGGTGCGAAACAGGCACAGCGTTACGCACAGAGGGCTGCGGTCATTGTGGCGAGAAACAGGGGTCGCATTAACTGAATATTTTCCGTCATTGACTGAATTTTTTTGATGAATGACTGGAAGATTTGGAGGCTGTCTGTCATTATGAAGGACTGGAAAAAGAGGGACGATCCAGTGTGCCATCATACTCATGCAGATACACGTTTAAAGTAAACCCTCTCTGTTTTGGGCATTAAATACATCATGGAGGAGGTCATTTAACCTGTGTAAAAAAAACCCTTCATAGCCATAATCACTCCGTTTGTCAATCAGAGCTGACTGCATCACACTCTCCACGCACTGACAGCGGGTTTAGGAGCTGTTAATGCTTGGAGAGTGTGACGCTGTCAGTGCGTAAAAGTCTGTGTGTGTGTAACTGTAAGACTGCTCCTCACATGAGCGGTTATTGGTGATGAAGCTGTGTAACTGTGTGAATGCTGTCATTTAGATTATGTTTGATTGTAATCAGAAAAGGAAAATTAAAAATGATGGATAAAAATAGGGCATGAGGGAAAAGTGACGACCTTGTCCGTCGAAATGACAGACAAGTGTGTTTATTTCCCTCAAACTCTATGCCTTTAAACTTCATTTTTTGTTTACAGCCACTCTGCTCTCCCAAACTCTCCATGGTGACAGCCGGTAGCACATGCAAAATCTTCCTTTAAAGAGGGTGGTCCGCACCACTTTTGTGCCTGTTATCAATTGCGCATGCAGTCACAGTAGATCACCCCACACGCCCACTAATAGCATGTGCAATTTTTTAGTTTGCACAAGCAATTTAGCACTCGTTATTTATGGTCCTAGTAGATCAGGCCCCAAGAGTATAAACCTCCGTTCAGGCATTTCTGACATTATTAGCAAAAATTTTGCAAACTGTCCTATCTTAGAAGCTAAACAAATCCTATTAAACATTCCTGGGTCCGCATCCTTATTCAGCTGCCTCTTAAGACCTAATTTTCTTTGTGCTATGACTAACATTGTCTTAAAATTTCTTCAAAATCTGAGACCATTTTGAGTTATCTAGCTCACAGATGGACAGACAGTCAAGCAAACATATGGACAAGGCCCGAAAAAACATACATTTTTTGCAGGTACTTCAAAAAAAACAAAACAACAACAACAAATAATTTAAAAAAAATTGTTACAACTTATGTATGCAGAAAACTACTTCTGAATGCACAACATATCAAATCTTGAAGCAGACAGGCTACTGCAGCAAAAGACCACACCAGGTGCTTTCACTGATTCTATTAATCTATTTTCATCAGTTTAGCAACTTTCGTTTGAAATTAAACCTATCTGTTTGTAACTTGAAAATTTTATGGGCTTTTTAATTATTTTTAATCATCATCAGGAATCAAAGCTTCAATAAAAACGTTGGAAAAGCAAAAGCTTACCTCAGAGAAATGTATTACATGGTTAAACTTGATTTGAAACACCATCTAAATTTTAATCTCCAGAGATGTTATTAATGGGAGGCATTTTAAATTAACAGTTATATTTCAGGAACTCTAGTTAATACTGCACTCCTCAACAAATGTTGTTACATAACAAATGGTGTTTTTGGGAGACTTGAGTCCAACTATTGCCCTCATTTGCATACACAAAGTAATTGACACAAGCACATATGGAGAATTACATCTGGAAGAGGCACATTTCTGTCAAATAAGTGTGAATAAATATTCATCAGTGTGCTGCTAAGCTTCCTGACCTTTGGCCTTCTCACTTCCTCACCTCTGAGCGTATCAAGAAGTGGTCTGAAGGCGGATATGAAGCCTGATTAAGAATTCTCTCTTGCTCTCCTGTCTCCTCTTTTGTCATATTTTTATTTGATGTGAAGCTTGTCTGTATTTGAAGTGTATTTCAAAAGGGAGTGTGTGCAACAGCAGAGAGAGATGTCACACAGAGACGTCTACCTGTGCATCACAGGAGCGATGTGAGTTGCACTTTCAAGAGGTAAACTGAGATGAGTTCAGTAACAGGGGACCATCCCCTCATTTCTAGTGGTGGACAAAGTGTGAACTTCATTTCTTCAGTCAAAGCAGAGAAACTTCTGCTCAAGTATCACTCCAACACAAGTAAAAGGTAATCAGTCAAATTATTAAAGTCACAATATCTAACTTTGGGGTGCAGCAGTTTAGCGACATGCCTCTCTCCTATAAGGTCACTGGTTCAATGCCCTGTGTTGGTAACGGCATTTTTGTGTGGAGTTAGCATGTTCTCCCTGTGCCTTAAGGCTGTCGCTTTTCCTAAAAATCAAACTCGAACGGTTTTAGAACATACACCCAAATAACCGAAGATATTCGGTTATTTTGCCCCCCCCCCCCCGAGTAAGGGACAGAGACTCTCTCATCCGCCCCTTCGGTAAAGACCCTGACGAAAAAAATGCAGTGACGTGGGGTTGAACTCTTGATTAAGCACCGCTGCACTCGGCTGTATAACTTAGATGAAAAGCCAGCGGTTGAGCCCACAAATTTGATGTGGAGGACGAGTGAGTAAACTGCTCTGCACATAACCGACACACAGCTCGGTCTTTGATTTTAAGATTTGCCATCAACAGTGTAGAACCCAAAACACTACCACGCAGCGCTCCTCAGATGATTCAGTGCTGGTAATGTCTACTCGAAGAGGCAACTCTTAGTTTACTGAGGTCAAGAGAGCAGCGAGGGTCAAGCTGCGCTGAGAGCGCCCTCTGTTGGATGAAACAATCCACTGCTCCAGGCGCCCTGATGTGCTGCTACACTCAATATTTTACTTTCGAATATTAATTTACTATTCGGTTACGGATATTTATCCCCATATTCGAATGGTTATTCGAATATCGAATATAAGGTGACAACCCTTCTGTGCCTGAAAGGGTTTCCCCTGGGCACTTCAGTTTCCTCCCACAGACCAAAACATGGTGACTCTAAATTGTTCAAAGATGTGACAGTGAGTGTTATTAGAAAATGGACTTAAGCTTAAATAGCCCTTTCCTAGTCTCCCTTTTCTACTCAAAGCAGCTTTACACTGGAGATAACATCTACCAATGCACTCTCACATTCACCAACTGATGGTTGGAGTATCAGTGTCACGCCACTGACACAACAGTGGGAGCAAGTTGAGGTTAAGTATCTTGCCCAAGGACACATCAGCATGTGACAGCCAGAGCTGCAACCTTCCAACTACCAGCAGAGCACACTGTCAGACTGCGCCACCAACACCCTCAAGTGTGAATGTGAATGGTTGCCTCTCTCTCTATGTAGCTCTGTGGTTGGCTACACCCCACCTCTACTCCAATGTCAGCCAGGATAGGCTCCAGCACCTGTGCCACTGAGAAGAATAAGTGGTATAAATCATGGATGGATGGATGAACAATATGTAACTTTTCACCAAAAGGGAGAATTGTGTTCATCGCATTTCCACAGAGTAATCTGGTTTCCTGCTTTAAGCACCTTTTACCAGCAGGCCTCAGCAGATCAGATCCCCAGTTCACACAATATCCCTTGGTTATAAAGCGGCCTGTTAGCCTGTCTCAGCACTGATAACTGCTGAGGATAAGAGACAGAAGAAGACAAAAAAGGATGAAGCTGAGAGGGGAAAAACAGAGTGGCTGAGCAAGAAGGTTAACAATGCAGTAGCATTTAAGGGGAAAACAAAGTGCACCAAAACACTTTTCCTTCAAAGTGTTTCTTTACGTGTTATGCTTCTTCCAGCCTGGGTTCGAATGCAGCCTGTGACCAGTTTTCAGATTGTCCTTCCCCTACTGCCTTTCCCCCTTTCACAAGCCTACCCACTGTCTGTCTCCTGTCAATACAGGCACAAAAAATGCCAAAAAAAATCTTTAAAATAGTGTTTCTTTAAGTGTCAAGCTACTTAACACACTCCCAAATCTGTTGTGCTTTCACAATTAAGAATAAATTACAAAATTATTTTTCATTGACCATCTATGGCCCTGTTCTTACTCCCTAATCTGCTGCAGCTGGGGGGAGGAATCAAGCCTGTACTGCTCAGTTAAAACTATTTTCAAAGAGAAAGAACATGTTAAAATAACCATCTACAGCTCTACTTCCACCAGTTACTGGCACTTCAGCCGGCTGCATCCACATGTTTCCATGTTGTACTTTTACACATAAATCATGGTACTGTGTTCACACTAATAAAATGAACTAGACTTTGGGGTCAAGTGTACTTGGATTGGAGCCCAGGTTCCTAATGTGAAACTACTCTTCAAAAAACACACTCAAAGCCAAACAAACACAGTTTATTGTTGTCTGGATTGAATTAAAAATAAACTCATCAGCTGACTTCAGAGAGAACGAGTCAAAAATGTGATTTCTTTATAACAGAGGCACAATCAATAACTTCCTCTAAAGAATAACACCCAAGCAAAGTATAAATACTAAAGAAATGCATCTAAGTGCAGTCCTGAGGAAATGTATTTTTAACAGTGCACCACTGCTTGTATCTGTACAACCTGGTTATGGTTTAATGAGAAAACTGAATCAAGTTGATGTTTTATTACTTTTGGATGTGAAATAAAGTTTGGTATGATTTAGGCCACAAAGTGTATGGGTCTGATTTAAGAGAACATCAGGATAGGTGTTGGGGTAAAACTCACTGTTGTAGACTGATCCACATGCTCTGTTAACAAACATTAATTACATATTTTAAAGAATAAAACAAGTACAAGGGTTAGGATGTTGTGCCATGAAGTGTGTTGTTGTTTGTTGGGGTGTTTCTGTTTTGTTTTGTTTTTTTTTACTGTGTATGCTTTAATTCTGTTAATGGACATACATTTTGTTTAATATGCATTCAGGCATCTATTGGCGCTGTTTGCGAGAGGAGAGGGAGAATTCCTGGTACTGCACAGTTTTTGTCTTGTGCATAGAAGTACTGTATCACACAAAGGATATATTTAAATCACGCTGAAGGGCATGATATGAGCTCTTTAAAGTTGGGATAAGGTTGCCTTTTACACTTGTATTACAGACCCTCATGCTTTTACATATCCATCATATCAAAGTAACATGCACTAAATTGCACTGTTTGTAAAATCAATCTCAGTGATTAATGCTGTGTTGTTTCAAATATAGGTTCAGGAAATTGACGATCACTTTAACCCTTTTTTAAACTCAAGGCTCTTCAACAACGTAGATTACATTCAGCTGTGTTTCTCTGACCTGAATGAACTACAGGCCGTAAGAATGACTGATGATGCTTTAGAGGAAATAAGGATCTGAGTCAAAGCACAATGTCCTTAACATCCACAACAATTAGTCAAAGACTCATTCTCATACAAATACAAACAGAACAATGGCCTTTCCTTCCTTTGAGTATGTATTAAGTTACAGGCTTTATGATAAGGTAATACAAAACTGTTGTGATATTGAATATCAAGGACAATCACTCTACATAAAATGAAGGAGCCACAGAAGAGAGTGGACCAATCAAATAAGTACAAATGCAAGAGCAAGAGACCATATCTTCACAAAGGTAAGGATGGCTACACTGAGGAAAAAATATACAGTCCTGATAAAGCTAATGAATTTCACATTTTTATGTATTACGTTTTTTGAAAAGTGTTGATTATTTTGAAATAATTCCTATAGCCAGCAAATTCCAGATCTGGAGGCATTTCGTTTAGCATTTTCCATGTGAGACATTTTTGTTGATGCGATATATAAGAACAGTTGTTTTTTTTTCAGACTCAGAAATATGCCCACTCCGACTAGATGGTAAACTGGAAAAAGCCTTGGAGTTTATAGATCAAAGTTCAGGGTCATCTGGTTTCATCTTTATCCTTTGCTTGTGATTGAGCTAGCACATGAGAAAATTGAGGGATTTTCTTAAATCTTTGCACAAATAAGGCTAGACAGGGCTGGGTGATATGGTAAAAGTTCATATCTCTCTTTTTTTTTTTTGTTTTACTGAATCCAGAAAGAGAAAGTGACCTTGTGAATGGTGCTCTATAAATAAAGTTGCCTTGCTTTGCCTTTATTCACATTTAGTGATAAACATGCACCTACACAATTAAAGTAACCAACTTTCCCAGACTCCCTACTGACACAAATCCATCCTGGACACTCTTCCTAAACCCACTACTGTGCTCTCACTGCCAGGCCACTGAACACCTTACAGAGGCATACCGCTGCCAAGTAGGAGTTCTAATTTAATTCTGAAGCAAACAAACTCAACAGTTCTGAGGATATTGCATGAGAACAATACAGTAAATGTTAAACTGGGAATAAGCAGGAAATATTTGGCTTGCAACATATTTTGTGGTTTATGAAGTGTAAAACTGAAAGTAAACAGATGGAGAGCTGAGATGGAAAAATCAGTGCACAAAACTGCTGAAAGCAAACAAACGCAGCTGACCAATCTTTTGTTCCTAAACAGTACATGACAAAGACCTTCATAGCCCTGCACACTTATAAAAAATCTCCCGCTCACTTCACCGTGTCTGATGTCTGGTTTGCGGTCTGATGTCTCTCAAGGTTTTGATAAAATGACCCTGAATTTTGGCGCTGAAGCCTTTGTGTATAGGACAGGAAGAGCCAGAGGAGACAAAGAAGAGGAAGATAAGGTACCAAACATGAGGCTGATGTGAGGACAGGGAGGTCAGGAGTTGTCCCCCATACTGACAAAACTCAAAATAGTATTTCTACCCAGAACTACAATGTGGGTCATTTTGAACTTGTGCATTTAAAACGTTAGAATCATGATCCACTGCTTTGTCCTGGACATGTTCAGGTGTGTCTCCACTGCCTGTAACTTTTTGTCATGTATTTTTAGGAATGCCATCCCAAACGTTTAACTTGATCAACATTAGTGTTAACAGGGGTGGTACTTAACAGGCTATTTCTTGGTGAGAGGAATACTTCCTGGCAGCCACCTATAACTCTACAATATGATTAATAGGCACTCTAAAAATGTACAACAGAACTGAAAAAATATCTACCAATAGTTTAGCAAAGTTAGTATTATTTTCTTTGATGCTCAGATCCAAAGCTTACATTACTTTGATAAAAATGTGATTTACACATGTTCATACTGGTTTGGTTTGCCAATTTGTTAATTATTTCAAATTTCAGTGCTTATGTCAACATTGACTAACTACAAACAGCTTATATATCTGTGGTTGAAGAGAATTGTTTTCCTGCAGCAGTATGGTCAATGTTGTGAGTAATGTGAGTTGGCATGTTACTTGCAGCAATTAAAAGAGTTTTTTTATCAGAAAAAAAAGGTATGACATTTTGGTTTAATTTGATCTACAATGCTAATGGGCTTAATTTTTTTTTTTACATGAACTGATGGATGTTTGTACATCTTTAATAAAAAGACAATTTGAGTTGTACAGTAAAGCTTACGTTACTGGCCCCCAAAGACTTGAAAGAAGTATCGGCAATGTTATGATGATGCTTGGGGAGATTCATTGGTGTCTTGCAGCTTGTAGTTGTATTTAAGCCTGAGAAAAGGGAGGCTTCATTTGAAACCTTTCATTTGATTAAAGTTCTCTTTGTTTGGAAACCGCTCCAGCATTGTGCAACGCATTTTGGGTTTATTCACATTTTTTTGCCCCTCATCCCTTAAAACTCTAACCACAGAAGCACTTTGATTCAGATGTGAGCTGATTGGACGCAGAACTTGAAAAAATTGTCCTTAATCAGCAGAAGTTAAAGTCACTATTTGCTACAAAACTCTGATGTGGAAGCTTGCACTGAGCAGCTGCAGGCAGAAGGAGTTGTCAGTTGTTGTGAGCACTGCTGTGTACATTTGTCTGTTTCTGGTCATCATAGCTTTGTTTGTTAGGAAAAATGAATAAATACAAAAATAAAGGATATTTTTCCGATCATTGTGAGGACCAGAAATGATTACTAGCAGGCCGGGTTTGGTCCACAGGCTGTTATTTGTCAACTCCTGATATACGCAGTGGTGGCAGTGTAGGTCAGTCCACGAGGTCTTTGAGTGGGATGGGAGGTAGCCCGGTTCAAGTCCTGACTGGAGCATACTCTGAAGTTGGTTTGGTAGCGGAAGAGATGCAAGCTGACATCCAGGGGCACTGCAACCGGTTACGGCAGTTGATAATGAAGCTGAAAGGTGCTGGCATCCCTTGCCTTGGGGCGGAGGTTTTGCACCCCTGCGCCCTTAAACTTCATCACATGTAAACAGCTACAAATGAAGTGGGGTAAACATTGCTGGTGGTGCAGATGTGTCGTCAGTAATGATGAATGGTGAATGGCTCCCAAACCTGACCTGACCTGATACAGGAAAAGGCGTTAAGTTACAGGCTCACTGTCTCCAGGGCTTGATTATATGCTAAGAATGGTGTAAGTGCAGCAGCATGACAGTAAGCGTAAGTGTTTTTGATTCTTAGGTTTTTAAAAATGCAATACTGGGCCCTTTGGGAATGAGGTCTCTATCTCAAACCTCAACACCCAACAAAACTCATTTTTGTAAATATATATCCGTGTGAGAAAACGATGCATGTTTTCACTCTTGACGTGTCTCTCTCCTGAGGAAATCTTTGTATTTTCCTGTGTGACATGCAAAGTGTTGGTCATCTGGTTGTGTTCAGAGGATGACCCCCCGCTTCCCAACCAGAATGGACATCTCTTTACTCTCAAATGCCCCCTCCCGAGGTGTGAGATCATGTCTGCAGCAGGGATGTTACCAACATAACTGAGGAGTACGCACAAACCAATGTGTCTGCATGTGTGTGAGTATGTATGAAAGCATGTGTGTGGAGCAGATGGGAGGAAAGAAAGAAATTAGAGAGGGGTAAAAGGAGAGTAGCGACAGAAAGTCTGCAAAAGCATGCGCGTGTGTGTGTGTTTCTGTGTGTGTGTTGGACTGAAGGGGCTGTGAGGGGTTAGGGGGAGGCAGAAGGGGGAGGAGGGTGTGTGGGGGGAGTAGTGTGGTTAGGCATCCAGAGTCAGTGAACATTTTTCTGGCAGGCCCTCTCTGTGCTCCTGGCCGTTTGCCCGGCTCTGAAGCAAACTTAAACAAACTCCTGTTGCAGCCATCTGCTGGGCCCGCGGGATAAATCACAGCACTGCTTCGCTCTGTACCGCTCCGCCGCGCCGTGATCAGGTTACTGTGTTAGTAGCCTCACACACACACACACGCACGCTCCCTCTTAGGCATGCAGGCACACACAACAGTGACTAACGCACACACACAAACACGGAGCTACGCGTCAGCCTGGAGCCAGCGCCTGCCATGGGGCTCACACCACCAGGAGAGGCCAGCAACATGTGGCCCCACTAATACCACAGGGAGAGATGAAGAGGAGGGGAGAGGAAAAAGAGTGAAAAGAGGGAGGAAAGGGAAAAAAGTGGAGAAAGAAGAGAAAGCAGATGACTGAGGTGATGGGGGGACATGGAGAGAGATGGACAGAAAACAGAGTGAGGGGTGAAAAAAAAGGATAAAAACTAAGAGAAGACCTCTGACACCTTACGCAAGCCAAGTCCTATTTCTGCAGCCCCCGTAGAAGAGAGCATAACGACACTGAGAGCCCTCTCTTATGTGGAATGGAGGGGAAATGCAGGATTGTCATCAGGGGCTGTCTTTGAGAAAGACAAATCTTTGCATTTCAATTTTTGGGAATCTGCAACAACATTGAATATACTGAGCAATATGAAACTGGCAAAAACATAAAAAATAAAATCATTTTAATTAGGGAGTCAGAGTATTATCAGAACAACATCTGTACCTACAAAAGTTATAATTGGCATTAGCTGATATGAAAATTTTGGTAAATATTTAGAGCTGATATATAAGCTGTACAAAATGGCCATACATTTCCCATATAATGGCTCTAATATTGACAAAATAAACAAATGTACCATTATGGTTTGCCTCATTAACACTTAATGTCAGCTTTTATAAATCAGAACTGTAATTAAAATGTTTATTTTTATTTCTTCACATCTGTTTATAACACTAAAAGACAGTCACCATGAAAGGAGTAGGTCAGTTTTAGTTGAGTAAAGACTGTGTGCTCTTGAAAGAAAATATCAATATGGTATTAGCAATAATGAGTCTGGAAATATTGGCATATTTGATAATGGGTGGTGGTGGCGCAGCATGTAGTTGAGGTGGCTCAAAGCAAGACGGTTGCAGGTCAGGGCTTTGCTGTGTTGAGTTTACATGCTTGTCCTGCACTCTGGCTGCCTCACACAGAGCAAAAAAAATCATGCTTCTTGGGTTAATTGGTGACTCTAAATTTGATCTTTGGTGTGGGTGAGAGTGTAACTCACAGACTGTCTCTCTGTTTGGTCCTGTGATTGGCTAGTGACCAGTCCAGGATGTAAAAAAATAAATAAATAAATAAAAGGACTAATGGGGCATCCTATTATTCATTGAAAGGTTAAATAATAACAAAAAAGGTTCATATAAATGTGTTTTGGTTTTGTTTTTATTGCAGTGTTTCCAAATTTCAGCAAAAAATTGATAAGTAACAAACATATAATATTTACATACAATATTCTCCGTGAAAATTTGACAGAAAAAAAACATTAAAAACTATTAAATGCTAATTACGTGAAATTTAGCACTTAAATTTGCATTAGGATCAATTTATGTCTAATTCTAAAACTACTTAAAAAGAACTAAATTAAAAATAACATTCTTAAAGTACAAACTACAATACAATAGGTAACACAATACATGGTACACAATTGGCCTGAACACTACAAGAAAAAAATTTAAACATGCTGTAATTTTGTTCCGTATTGTGATATCAATGTGATTTAGGATCAGTTATCAAATGATGACGAGTGCATATAAGGTGTAACATAAGGTGTAATATTGAGCATCCCTATTTTCTGCCATTCCAGCATAAACATTTGCATTTCTGATTTCTTTGGGATTTAGAAACAGCCAGGTTTGCCCTTCGTTGCTGTGACTTTTGTCTAACATTAGCCCCACTTCTCTTTAATGCTATCCACTTATTCTTTAGCCAGTCTACTCTGGCTTGTCCCTTACCTTAAAGGCACCACAGCAAGGAAGTCAAATTAATACAGAAATTCTGATGAGACCCATCCCTGCAAATTGGCAGTAAATAAATGTCTTGGATCTTCAGGTTTTATGACTGATCAGGAAGTGTTCAACTGCACCAAAAAGCATTACAAGAACATACACTCTGCATATTAACCATGACTTGCACTTCGGTCCACACTACACAGAACTTTAGCACATGTGGGAAATGCCACTTTCCAAGCTGGGAGGTCACATGTTAGTGAACAGCTAGCTTTGTAGTCTTGGATTAGGTAATGCGTGCTTTCAATAACTCTGAGACATAACAAGCAGTGGTAAACAGCCACATGCAATCTTTATTAATAACATTGCACCAGAACGAATGGCATACTTAAAAGGCAGAGCGGGTAAAAAGTAACAAATAAATGATGACAGGCCTTGGGGAAGTATCTGTGGTATCTATCTGCCACACAGATGGAGAAACTGTATCAGTTTATTTCTGACTCATAGGATGGTCATATCACTGTGGCAGACACTCTCCCATGGAAACTATTCACAAAGACCCTGTAACTCCTGACTGTGTCTGTGGGGATGAGTGTGCGCTCATACATGTCAAGTTTATTTGTGTGTTCACTCATGGCCGGGTCAGGTGGAGCACCTCTAATAATGTCTGCAGTGCTGGGCCCACATTCAGCCTCTTTCATGTAAGTTATTCAAACTGCATGAAGATCTACAATCTTGACTAAATCACACAACTTCATCACAGAGTAACATCCAGGGGATCTTAAAACCTTCTGGATTTTGGCATCTTTATTTGATAGGACAGCTGTAGAGAGACAGGAATGTGGGGGTGGAGAGAGGGGGATTTCATTCATCAAACAGTGTCCGGACAAGGAGATGAACCTTAAACTAGTGTGATGAAGACTGTAACTCTTTACAGCTGCCGGCTGAGCTAAGTCCCCAGCCTTTGTGAGTTTGGCTTGAAAAAGTAAAAATGAATCAATAGTGTCCACTTGAGAGTCCTAAGCACACACAAACATGTTAAAGGTGACAGATCACACCTCTTTAACAGCTCTTAAATAGAGGTGTAAAATATCGATTTGCTGATCAATGATTACAATCAGATCGATTGAAGGGCAAACATCGATTCAAATCGCTACATATTTGATGAAGCCTTATTTTGAAATTCCACCTGCATGCCTGTACGACAGTTTCCATCTAGCACTGTTTCCTGTGAGTTCAAACAGTCTTGTGGTAGCATGAAGCTAACAGCTAACACCTTGGCTTCAGCGAGGATAAGGAGCATAATTATTCCTTTCACGGACAGTTCTAATTTAAATAACACCAGGGAAGACATGCTGAGCTTTATTTGTGGACCATGTTTTCATTTTTATGTTTGATGGACATCATCCACACAAAAAATCCACAGGAATCTATTGGGTAATGACTATGGAATTGAACTTATAAGCAAAATCTAAAGTGGTATTGGAATCAATAAATCTTATTAATTCCCATCTCTAATATAATGGCCTGCTGTGATGTCACTATGAGCCTAGTCTGAACAAACCACCAGATTTCATGTTTTCAGACCTAGGTGGGCTACAAATACTGGACTGGGTGGACTAATTCCACTTTTTGTGTGTCGGTAGATACACCAAATATCCAAAATATGTTTGTACAAAATACAAATCAATGTTTTGTTGTCAGTTTTCATCCTCTTTGAAAAATATACTTACAAATAAACTCTGTTGAAAAAAAAAAAAAAACTCTGTAATGTAAACATCTCTTTTGTAATTTAGATCACTTCTGAGTGTCTAAAAACGGAGACTGCTGTAATCTTAAGCACTATGGTAAAGTCAGTGGAGTCTGCATTCTTGAGAGAAACAGTCCCGCCATTTGAAAACAATTAATTTCTAGCGATGCACCAATGCAGAGGTTAACATCAGAATTGGCCCATCTGCAAATAATGTGATATCAGTTGCAGATGTTTGTCTAAGACGTCAAATCAATTTACAGATTGAGCTAAACAAAACTAGCTGATAGGGCAGAATAAGGGACTGGGTGTACATACTTAGATCTGTTCTCAAATTGAAACATTTTGTAATCAAAAAACTATCAGTACGGCGCAGAGGTGTCTTCAGAAATAATGAATGTCAAGGGCTCCCAAATTTGATCTGACCTGACCAGGAAAAGGCGCTAAGTCAGTATCTGCACAGATCTGTGAAAAAATATATATCTCTGATATTTAAATTGAGCACTGAAGGGTGAAAAATGTAATTTGCAGTATATCTGATAAGTACCATTTATAAATGCTGTTTTTTAAAATTGTACTAAGTCTTTGCATATTTTAAAACTCAATTTATGACTCTGAGGTACGGTTCCTCAATTTAGGCAAAAATCATAACTGCCATTATTTGAATAGATATTGAGATCAAGATAATAAGACACAATTACTCACTGGTTTACAAACATGCACCAGACACTTACATTAAACATACAGACATTTGACACTTTCATTTTTGTTAACAATAAAATCTTATCAATTTCCATCCCTAGGCTTATCTAGTCTTTCTGGTTTCTACTAAGTTATCCATCACTCCACCAGCACATTCACACACATTTAAACCTATTTATCAGAATCAGGATCAGAATCTCTTTGTTGTCGTTGTATCTAAATGTGTCTAAATTTACAAGCCACTGATGCAGCAGTGGTGGACGAAACTGGGTTTGAATGTCTTACCCATGGACACATCACCATGTGACAGCCAAAGCTGGGACCAAACCCTTGACTATCTGACTGATGGATGAGCATCTTTTCAAACTGAGCCAATCATGGATTAACTTGTTTGCGCTCATTTATCAAAATTCTTGAGTTATAGGTGGTGCAATAGTTTAATTTATTACCATGGTGTCATGGTGCTTCTGATGTTTTGCTGAAGCTAATGTGGCTACTTTTAAACTCTTTGTAGCTTTAGTGCAGTGAGGCTTTATTATTTACAAAGGTCACTTTCACACTGAACATGTTTGGTCCAGATCAAACAAACTGTGGTTCACTTTTTTGGACAGAAGGAACCAACCAAGGGGAGCCAACCAAAAAGCATTACATTGTGGATTGAATTCAGGCTAATACAACAACAGCAATCAAACTGATGTAGCGCTAATACACAATATCAAGCATTTCTGGCATTGCATATCTCTATAATTCCTGCTGTCTAAGGTAACAATAGATTTATACAAAAAAATTAATCCTGAGGTTTGGGTTGTTTCTAAAAAAACTTTATCAAATACTCTGAATTTGAAGTGAATCTTTTGAGAAGTTTTGAGGCATACTTTCATAGACTAAAGACAGACACTGTAAAGGCATTTAAAATTGAGTTTTCAGTCTCTTTAAGCACACCTTATAGATAACACCCTACACTGAGGGTGTCAGGGTCCCTGCAGAGTCTGTGAACTGCAGAGGTATGACAGTCTGTAGCTTCATGGGAGGCACCCTCCAAAACTGCTCTGTCTCCTTTTCCACAGCTGTCCTGGAGCTGGCAGGACAAGCTGGGAATGTGAGAGGCCAGGTGGCTGCACCGCAGTGTGTGTGTGTGTGTGTGTGTGTTTGTGGGGTAGGGGGGTGGAGGGGTTGTCAGACCTAGGACTTTTGGATGCTGGCGGCAAGAGGGAGTAATCTAAGGAGGGGAACGTCTTCTTCAGCCAAAATAAGCTCCTCGAAGATCACCACTAATGCTAATCATTATCTGTCCTTTGGTTGGCTGACAGACAGAGGGGTGAAGATATCTAGCGTCTGGTTGGTTGGAGGAAGTGGTTTCTGCATGCGGAGTATAGGGCAACAGGGTGTGTAGTATATTTAGTCCACAACAGGGGGGTGTTTTGGCTCCAGCTGATGTCTTTCGTTGTCCTGACAGCAGGGTTAGATACAGAGTCTTTGCTCCCTGCACCCTGTCAGAAGACTCATCAGAAAACAGGGTGAGAAAGAGGGCAAAACAAGCTGTGAAACAAAGAGGAAACGCTAAAACCATAGTATAAAATTCACAGCATCACTTGGGAGGTCTTCAATGAGGAAAACTAACGAATAACACTTAAAAGCAATGAAAAATATCCTTTCAGCCAAGAGCGTACGCTTCATGTTAAATGTCTGGAAAGGAAATAGGTCGCTATTAGCTACTGTGCTAACACACACTCCAGCTGTGTCCAGGTGCAGAGCCACACACACTTCCATAGACATGAACACACAGCTGTGGCACAATCCAGCAGCATTCGCCAGCACAACAGCAAACACCTGCCAGCGCCCCAAACCACCTGGCAGACACACATGCAAATGCACATTTACACGCTCCTACAGCTGTTCTGTATGTAAATGATGATCACACATTACATGCTCTATGTGTGCTTTTAAGTGCAAGTGTGCGTATGTATACATTTAAGCGTGACTGTGGGTAACATTATGACCAGAGGGCAGCTGGCAGAGGGAGAGAGCAGAGCTATAGTTTCATTACAGCCTGTCCTCTGCAATTACAACAGTCAAACCAGGTTTACGACTGTAAAACACAGACTGCAGCCTTTACAGCATCAGCAGTCATACACAACGGCCTCTCACCACGCCATGCTGCAGAACGAACGACTACAGAGAAGATGCACAGAATTTAAAACGTCTGGTTTCGTTAACTTTAAATTTAAGATATTACTTTAAGAGATTCTTGTTATAGTCAAAGTGTCACCCTGCACAGTAGGGCTGTCAAACTTAAATTTTGATATGCCTCTGGGAAAAAACAGACAATTTTTTTTTACCCATTTGATTATCACATGAAATAGATTAATGGGTAATTTCCGTTTTTATAATTATATAAAAAGTCCTGTAAGACTTCTGTAAGGATGTTTTATGTTGAATATTTAATTGATTGAGAAATATCTAGGGATGGGAACTGATGAAATTTTATTGATACCATTTCCATTAATGATTCTGATTACTGATCCAATGCTTTATCAATTTCCTTATCAATTTCTTTTGATTTTCTGTTACTTAAAAAGGTTTTCAATTGCACCAACATCAAACACATGGTACCCCTGATATTCAGTGCCATGCTGCATAGATGAATGCCTCTTAAAGTTTCTGGTTTTTCTATCCACCACATGTTATGCAGTAAGTGTCTTTTTGATGAAAATTAAGCCAGAACTTTGACCAATTCTGTCTCCTGTACAGCATGATTTTTTTTTTTTAAATTCGTTTATCTTTTCTGCTGACGTCCTTGATTTACAAGGCATGCATGACATACAGGGAAGGAATTAATAGGGGGAATTGGATTTTGACTCCCATCCCTAGAAATATCCCTAGTATATTAAAAGATCCCATGTCCTGGTGTGTTGACCATTTACATCATGTCTTGAGCACTATTAAGCAAATATTTGATTTAAGTAAAAAAAAAAACAGAAAAAAATGTCTCTGTAGAGGATCTAAAGCAGCTCTTTTGCCCTCCCCTTTGGAGACGCTCAGATCTAAGGGTGCAGGAGGTTATGGGAGGCTATTGTGCTGACTGGGTGCCCAAACAATATCTGATAGGAAGAAGGGGTTACAGACCACAGAGTGAACTTCAAAACAGCTATGGCGTCTGCCTGTGACATGCAGAAAACCGATGTAGGTGCAGGCTGTATAGCTATGACATCATAAACCCCAGGAAGTAAAAAAATGAGCAATTTAAGAGTCATTTTCTTTAAAGGGGTTAAGTGCATTTCTCAGTGAAATGAGAGTTTAGAAGAAGGTGTCATGTTCTTCTGCTCCCCAAGCCCCCTCTAACAACATTAACGTTTAAAATCATTAAGTTGACCAGTCTAATACTAAAAAACTTGAAGAGCGCTTAAGATTCAGCATTATTCATTTGAGAAGGTATCAGAGCATCAGCTAGGAAACAACGTGGAGTTGGTTTACAGAATGGAGTCTGGCAGCGAAAAGAAGTGCTAGCACCATTGGACTTTGATTCCCTATGCGAGTTAACATCCTTAAGCTTTGCTGAGTGGCAACAGATTGCTTTGGGTGGAATGTTACTACATTAGTATAAAAAAAAGACGCCTTTATAAAAAGAGAGGTGATTGTTGTTATCTGTTCAGTGTCCTCTGTTTACATTCTGGATGGCAGGCAGTGTGGCAGAAGCAATTAACAGGGCTCATAGTGGCTGCAGCTTCATTACAGCTCTGACAGACATTTGACCAGGACTGCAGGCTTGTATGATGGTAAATATGATGGATAATGCCAAGGTCAGACTCTGTGAATTTTTTTTTTTTGTTCGGGCAGTTAATTGTCAAATTAGGTGACCACAGGGCCATAAACTCAATGATGATGGACCAAGGAGGGCTGACACTGAAGACAGCAAAAAAAAACACACTGTATTTAGAGTACTATACTTTTTTTATCATTACAAATGTTATTTTAGTTCACTGATAAATGCAAGCAGTCAGAAGTTCTTCTGCTGTTTCTTCCCAGTATTTCTCTTTTTAAAGTATGGTGGTATCTCCTCAACAACAGAGGCTGAGATGTTGATTTCAGAGCTTATCAAACGGTCCTGTGGCAAAAACTTCAGCTTGTTGTGTTTGTCGCCCATGCAGAGCTCCCAGTGTTCTCACTGGTCAATGCCTCTGATGTAATGGAAGAAATCATAGAAGGCAGGACAAAAATCATATTTGCTTGACTTTCTGTTGTGGAGTCGCCCAAGACTCATCCGTGGTTGTTAGTCGATATGACACAGTCATTATCATGACCAATGGCTCCTGAAACCCTACAACTGTCAGAAAGGACCATAATTATACATAAATCATGTAGTCTGACCTCAGCATAAGTCAAACTGTCAAATACATCTTTTGCCAACTACTCTGTTATCTGACCTAAATCATTACATCAGCCTTGTACACAGTACAACTTCTAAATTGCACCAAAAAATAACAATTTAAACAACACAAATATAATTATAAACACATTTCTCTTGTTTGGAAAAGAGTTCTGCTTGACACAGCTCAAGGTTAGAAATATGACTATTGATGAAAAGTTTTGTTACTTTTAATGCTGAGGATCATGAAAACAAAAAAGACTGCATCAATAAAAGAAATAAGAAGAATCTAATCACAAAGGTTGAAAGTCAACAGGAGAGAAAAATTCTGATCAAGCACCATAGTGATCTCCCGACTCGATTACTGCAACTCCCTTCTGTTTGGTCACCCTCAGAAAATCCTCCATAAACTTCAACTGGTCCAGAACTTGGCAGCTCGTATCATCTCAAGGACTCCATCCACTCACCACATCACACCCATCCTGCAGCAGCTCCACTGACTCCCCATCACATACCGCATTCAATACAAAATCCTGCTCCACACCTACAAAGCCATCCACAGCCTCCCCCCTCCATACCTCTCTGACCTCATTAACATTACTGTACCTGCCCGTACCCTCCGATCCTCTTCATCTGTCCATCTGTCTGTCCCCTCAGCTCGCCTTGTCACCATGTGGGGCCGAGCATTCAGCTGCTCGGGTCCCCAGTTATGGAACTCACTCCCTCCTGATCTCCGCAACACTGACTCCTTACCCCTCTTTAAAACAAGACTCAAAACTCATCTGTTCAGACTCTCCTACTCCCTCTGATTGTTGGCACTGTCTGTTGTATTGTATTGCTTGTTTTTACACCTGTTTTTATGTCTGTTTTTACGCTTGTCTTAATGCACTTTTTATTTGTACTTTTGTAAGGTGACCTTGAGTGTTGTGAAAGGCGCCCTTAAATAAAATGTATTATAATTATTAGTGAGAGCTTCAAATTATGGAAAAAGCTGGACATTGAATCAAAGACGAATTGTGAGAGTCATAGTTAATATTTCAATATTCAGTAATTTCTGGGCAACTAACTTTTTTTCTTTTCTGATTATTGTACAGTTTCACAAATACAGTAGAAGCATTTGGAAAAAGTAAGTAAACCTGGCCAGTTTTCCTGATGATTATTTTGTTGATAAAAAAAGAAAAGAAACAAACTATTTGGAAAAAAAGCTAGATAATTCAAAAACTATAGTTTGGTTACAAAATAGTGCAAGGAACTACCTGACTCAGTCAAAAACTGTGCAAATAAGTTGGCACTCTTAAAATGTAGTCTCACCTAAATATGTAGTGAACCTTTACACCAAATACCTCTGATCTCCTTACAATGTTCGAAAAAGTTATAAAGTAAAGGTAATCTCTAATATAGTACAAAATCATATTGACAATGAATATAAATACCATGCAGACTGATTCCATCAACATGCAACTCGACATCAATGTTTGAATTTAGCTTCCTTTTAAATACTTTAAGACACTGTGATGGTTAGTGTTTTTTTTAATTAAATAACAACTAAAAAGATGGTAACATGCAGAAAAAAGAGCACCAAAGCTTTTTCAGAGTAACTATGTCCATGTTGCATGGTTCTCGGAGCCCTCCTTCTCTGTGCAGATAGTCATTTACTATATATGGGTTTGCTGCTATACTGTAATTGTCATTGGTTGTGCCATAATGTAAAGGCACTGTTAGAAAGAGATTGGTAGCAGGAAGAAAGAATGGAAAAGGAGGATTGTGTACAGGATTCTCTTTGCAAAAATACCCTATTGATGCCAGAGGCCAGAGGAAAGTGGCTCAAGTGGTTTGAGATGATAGAAAGGCGACAGAAGCTCAATCAGCAACTCTTTACAACAAAAGTATGCAGAAACCTCTTCTAAATGCACAACATGTTGAATCTTGAAGCAGCTGGACTACTGTTGAAGAGGACCACAGCAGGTGCCACACTCGCCAAAACTGGACAATTGAATATTGGAAACAGTATGCCTTGTTGTAATGAGTCTCAATTTCTGCTTTGACATCCAGATGGAGGGGTCAGAATCTGGCATAAATAACCTGAAAGCATGGATCCATCCCGCCTTATATCAACAGTTCATGCTGCTGGTGGTGGTCTAATGGTGTGCTGGATATTTTCCTGGCACACTTAAGTCCTCTCAGTACCAACTGAGCATTTATTAAATGCTACAGCCTACCTGAGTATTGCTGCTCACCTTGTCCATACCTTATGATCCGTGTCTTCTGATGGTCATTCTCACCAGGATAATGTGCCATGTCACAGAGCTCAAATCATCTCAGACTGGTTTTGAACATGACATTGAAATTACTGTGCTCCAATGGGCACCACAGTCACCAAATCTCCATCCAGCAGAGCCCCTTTGGGATGTGATGGAACATGAGGTTGGCATCGTGGATGTGCGTGAAGTAAGTCCTAACGACATCGGACCAAGATCTCTGTGAAATGTTTCCAGCACCTTGATGAATCTATTTTGTGAAGAATCAAGGCAGTTCTGAGGGTAAAAGCGGGTCCGAGCTAACACCAGCAAAGTGCACATAATGAAGTGGCCCATGAGTGTATATTCCTTCCTGAGAGTGTACTCACAAACGTAATGCCAACCTTTACTAAGTCAGTGTCTGAGCAAAGCCACCCCAGTCAATAGTATCTTGACAGCCTTGAAAGCCTGGTCCTCTTTGCAGTTAATAAAAAAGAAAATGACAAAAATTTAAAAACAGTTAAAATAATGAAAAGTGTAACAAAACATTTGCCCACTTTGCAGAAGCACCACTTTGGAGCCAAGCTACAGACCAGACATCACCCAAACTCACCCTGACACTTTTCTCACACGACTCGGTTCACACAGCTCAGTCTACCAGTTCACTCATAGTTTACCAGACAGTGTACCCAGCTTGGCTCGCTGCATGTGCACTTTTTGTTGCCAAATGAGCATCCACGACAACATTTCTGAAAACAGCTCACTGCAGGTCCATGGTTGCAGACTTTAAAGGGACATTGCTCTGTCTATTTCACTTTCACCCTGAAAACTCAACAGTTACAATGGAGTTAAGATTGATGCCAGCGAACCCTTATAGACGAGACAGATTCCTTAACCAACACTGTGGTAGGGCATGCATGAAAAACAAATGTACTGATGCCATCTCTGGTCGCCCCATACAGTACATCCTGTACAGTCAGTAGCTGTCTAAAGCCACTTCCTCTGAGGGTCACTTATATTATGATTTTTTTTTTTTACCACAACTACAACATTTCTTAAATAAAAGCTGCACTTTAAAGCTGAACATAAAACTTTTTGTGAAAGTATTTTTGACCTGAAGCTGTTTTTGGTTTGACAAAAGTGTAATCTTCCAAACACCGCCGACCCCACAAGGATCCGTCATACAGTTTCAGAGATGTAAGTAAACAATGCAAATGTCACCACTTGGGGGCGCCGATGATCTCATGGAGTTGAGAGGGTTAAAGTCTGATGTCAACAATCAGATCTGTCACTGTTAGCTAGAGATAAAAGGTCAGGTCCAAGTTGTGGTGACCCTGCATGACCTCACAGATGTTTTCACTTCTTTTCTGATTACATCTTTTGTAAGGGAAACGTTTCCCAAAGGTAAACAAACTTTCTACACTATCAGGGATCAAAAAGGGGAAAGTTGTCCCACCAGAACAGTGTACCTGTTGGATAAGCTGACAGAGAAGCTGGACAGATGTCCATCAAGCTCAGACTCTAAACACCAAGAGGTTAAATAAGAAGGAAGTGCATGATAACAACTGTGTGTGTGAATGGTGGGTGTGTTGGGGTTTGAGCCTGAGGGAACCCAAATGACATGTTTGAGAACAAGCTGTCCTCAAGCGTTATCACAGTCTGTAAGTGTCACTCTGGTTTGCTTTGTTGTCATCAGACTGTAATCCAACATGAAAAGGTCAAGTGTGTAAAACAAGTGAAGCAGATGAGATCAAGACAAGTGTGTATCCATCTCTGACTATAAATCAGTACAAAAATGCAAAACTAAACTTAAATAACACAAAATTCCGTATCTTACTAAGCGTATTGTCCTATGATCACAGACGTGCCATTTCAGATAATATCTTGCTTTATGCTGACATAAAGTTGAAATCAGACAAAAGTTTGGTCTATCAAACCTTCATCAGGTGTGACTGCAGCATCAAAATATTCTCCATAAACAGAGAGACTACCTTAATATTCAATTACCCAATCTGAAGACCGTGGAGGTTCATAATCAACTGAAGCTTCTCAGTGTGTCATCAGCCACTGAAAAGTCCAGAAAGCCAAAATAAGTTCAGATAACTGTTATTAATATCAACATAACTCATAAAAACTGAAAAGTAAGTTTTATCCACTCTGCCATCCAGTATCTCCTTCAAAAAGTCCATCTTTGAATAAGCTCAAGAAGAGAGTAGGTAGCAAGTAAAAAAAGGATAACTTAAAGTTTTACAAGAGCACAAAACATATGACGTGTGCAAACTGCCATTTCTTGCACTGTGAACAAATCCTTTGAAAAAACTTCTGGATCTGCAAGCAGATTCAGATCACCAAGAAAACTGTATCACTTCTGCCTTGTGCCAACATCTCCTTAGAATGTCATGGAAATGCAATGAGAACTTATTGAATTATGAGCAAAAATGTAGAAAATTGCTCTATCTCAAATACTAAAAACTCCTTTAAATAATTCATGGATCTGCAACCAAAATAGGATCACCACCAAAATCCTATCACTTCTTTCTTATACCATGAACAACATCCCCTGATAATTCTATTAAAATCGGTCAATAACTTTTGAGTTATCCTGTTCACAATCAAATTAACTAAAAATTTCTGTAAAATGGTCAACTTGAGATCATTCAACATTTTTCAAGCCCCCTTATAGTGTCTAGAACCCCCAGTGGGTCCACATCACCACATTAAGAACCACTGTTCTGTTGCACCTTTTTAGTATTCAGGTGATGTTTTTTAGATATTATAAGCAAAGATAAGGCCTCCATTCCTTGTAATGACTAAAATTGGCGGTCAGAGCAGCAACATTCAACTGATAAGTTTCTAGAAATGTATATTTTTCATAAAAATGACAAATATTTTCTTTTCCGCTAAGCCATTTTGTACCCTGACACACCAGATGGACTGTTCAACATATTTTCTCTGTCCATCTTGGAAGCAGCCCATCGAGAGTGTTTGGAATAGGCAAAACCTTTGAATAGCAACTCTGGCAAGTGATTGGACAATCATTCAGTCCATCACATTGATTATGAGCCAATCAGATAATGTAGTAGGCAGGCAATACTGCCACTGTGTAAAGGACAAAATGTAAGCCATTTCATAAAACAAACTTTTGACAAATCATTTCAGAAGAGGAGCGAAAATATCTTTCTTATAGAGAAGTTTGTAGTGTTGTTATTTGTTCTTCATTTAATAAAGAAATGTGGTGCAAATCTGATAGAAGTGCTACTGAAGCTGTTAGCATCTATGCCAATCCCTGTACGAGCTGTTGCTTCCTGCTGGCATCATGCTTGTAGCTCCCACCTCTTCCTGCTCTGAGTGATGCTGATTAGGCTGTGTCGCTTTGGGCTCACAACCATTGTGGATTGGATCTTGGCAAGATAATCTGTCTGACAGACATTGAATCAGGTGGATCCATCTGAAATGCAAAGTTAGCCATTCTAGTCCAAAGGAAATATCAACATCGTAATATTTGGTGGTCAATAAACTAAGAATCAACTCGGCCATTTTGATCAGTTTGCTTTATACAAATGATTTTTGTGTTAAATTGTAGAGAATTTTTCACATTCTAAAAAAAAGTGCAAAATGCAGCCAATGAAATTCATGGAGCCAAATGTAAAAGCAGCCTGAATTTGATCAGAATCAAATGTGACCCTTGCTGTTTAAACTTTCAGAAATAAATCAGATTCAAGTCCAAAAAATCATACTTAGATTAATTTGGCTGAAGTGTGAATGCAGTGTTATACAGTGTAAGATTTGAGCTGTTGTAGTGTAGTTTTAATTCATAGAAAGTACAAATACAGGCGTATTACTAAACCTGACTAAACTTTGCTGCAAACAAGATTGTGCAACAGGGTGTTTGCATTTGCCAGTTAGAAACATAAAAGATGATTCCAAGTACAAAACTTGTCTCAAACTTTCACTTTTTTAAATCTTGATTTTGGAAGAACAACACAATTGCTTTTCTGGTCATTTTTCTGACTCTTTAAATCAAGTGTCAGTGAGTAATACAAATTTTTGGGGCAAAACTCATGTTTCCGGAGTCCGTGAGTCAAAAATTACAAACTAACATGATCTTTTAAAGTCAAAAAGTTAAGCAGGTGTGTCAGAATCCTATATAGGCCTCTTCCTTCCACTGTGACATCTAACCTTTGCTGACCCTGTCGCTGAGTGCTGAGCTCGTATCGATATCCCCCCTGTGCTTGGCTCTGCAGGGTTAAAAGGTCAGAGCGCACTCATCTGTCAGCTACAAACTAGCTAAGAAGTCTACACCCATACAAGTGGAAAAACTATAACCTACTCCCCCAAACCCCCCCTCCTCTCAAACATTATGACTTGCTGAAACAAATGAAAATGCTACAACAGTGACACATCAGTGAGCAACCACACCATCACTCACTTTCCGCACTCGAGGACATTCCTCCTGCAGCAGCACAGGATGTTAGGAAACATCTGACATGGCTTGATTCAATCAATCTCTCCTTCCCTCTTTGGCTCAGCTCCTTTTTTACTCAGTCCTCTGCTAAGGGGTTTCAACATTGCAGTGGCCATTACAATACAGTTTGGCATATTTGAATCCAGTAGTCTGAAGATTCACAGAATCAGCGTAAGAAAATCTTTGCTTCTTGTGATAGCGCCTAATAAATATGAACAAATCAGACAAAAAGAGTCAAACTTGAGGTTAATTTCTACAAGTTTTCACTCATATCATAATCTTTGTTACAAATGATCAATTAAGCTTGTGTTTGCAATGACACTACTGCTCAGTGCACTTTCAACTTAACAGAAATGTAGGTTTCAGACATGTGAGCCCTATGCTGTTGTTTAAGAGGTAACATTAATGGTAGCATTTCCCCTGTACACGTTCAAGAGACAGGGAGGGGAGGATAAGTTGACCCCCCCCTCCCATTTGCTCCATCTCTAGAGGTAATATTAGAGGTGTAACATTGGTGAGAGGGGGACACATAGACTCATCAGGGGGAAAGAAGCACTGTGTGTGTGAATATTTAACACACTTTCCAACAAAGTCACATTACATTATGAACAGACAGAAATATCACATTCATTCAGAATTAAAACACATATATAAGGTTATTCTTATGGCATGGCTGCTTCATTTCACATTACTATGCAATAATAAGTACGACAGCATAAACGTCTATTGTTGAAAACTGCACACATTTAACAGTTCATATAGCTTGCTGTTTGTATGCTGATGTTCTTTACTCCCGTTTGATCTTGTGATCATGCCATTCAGCTGCTCTGATTTTCCCTGTGCTCTTTTGTGCTGTGCTTTAGAAACTAACCATCGATAGCTCATGCCATCAGATTGACAGACTGCTATGCACACAGATTATTAGAATCTTAGGTAACTGCAGCCATAATCTATCTGAAAACCATAAACAATAGATTTTTAAATATGATTAAATCTGCTTTTAGCCCCATAATGACCAGCCTTGATTGGACACTCTAGAAACTGCCGTACTTATTCTCCTGCATTGGCCTAAATTTTTGGCTCCAGGGGTCGTGACCCTTACCCTACTACAGCCCAGGTCCAGGTATTATGTTGAACTTTGAACTAGCACCAGATATTTCTTGTATACTGTAAAGCCTTTACACCATCGAGACATAAAATATGTACCCTTGGATCCCCTCCACCTCATCTGCTCCACACAGGATCTGTTCTCTTCATTCTGATATGGGCAAGAATGCAGAGCTGAGGGATGTTGGTGGGAAGAGGGTGATTAAAGCTTTGAGCACTAAATCAAAACCCACCTTCAGCAGCTTTGAAATTAAGCTCCTCGAATACCAGAGGATTCCCTGTGAAACGCAAGGCTGTCTGTCAGAGAGCACTGCGGGGAGAGGAGAGGAGCACAGCTGCAGGACCTCTACAGGATACATGCAATTTGAGTGCTTTGGACTACACACACTCAGTCACACACACGCGAAGGAAGAGCTCACACCATATGTTTGGGCAACTCTGCCTCTAATGCCTCAAATTAACACAGTTTTAATAGAATCCCTTCTCTGGCCAGCATCTCTCTATGATGAACTGATGAGAATGGGACCCCTTTTTTCTCTTTTCCTCTGGCTGCAATTTAAATCCCATTAACCCCCTCACCTTCCCTCAGCCCCCCACTCTGCTTTTCTCCTCCTCTTCTTCTTCCAATAAGTCACTGCGGATAATCTTTCTCTCACTTTTTCAACTTCACATCCAGTTTTGATGTTTAATTTTGCCCTCACTCCCTCTTTCACTGCGCTATAAATCTTCATTGGCGACACTGTCAAGAAGCCGGCATGTTTTTCCTGTGACAGCAAATACCTCCTTCACAGGATATGGGCCGTGCAGTGAGAACATAGTGGATCTAATGCAGCTACACCCAGCACACATGAAAGCATGACATGCACAAACATATGCTCATGAGGAGCAGCATATAAACACAGCACATATTATCAACATCTTACACACCAATATTCAATACAGCCAGCCAGCAGACCACCAACCTAAAGATGAATCCTCTGGCTGCTTTGTGGGTTTTGCCATTATGGGTAGCTGCCATAACTGCGGTAGGAACTGCTATGTCTACTGCTGTTTGCTGACTGTGACAGCAGCATGGAAAGAAAGATTATGAGCGTTAGAGAATGAAAGGTGTTTACAAGATCGTGTTAGGATAGATTTTACATATAAATCTCCTTTTAATATACTTTTAGGGCTTTTTTCTGCTTCTAATGGTAGTGGAGAGACAGGTAGACATGGAAAGAGAGGCAAAGGACAGGGGAAGAAACACAGCACACTGTCCCTAGAGCAGAATCGAACCCAAGCCACCTGTACAAGACAAGAGCCCCAATACACAGCATTGCACGATAGCAATCCACTCCACTGTACCAGCACTCCTACAAATCATTGTTAATCCAAAATATAAGTGTTTTCATATCATGCACATTTGTCTTGTTCCATGCCCAAACACGATATGTACTTAGGTTTTCACCTGCATTGGCAGGTCTTGATAGGACTGAGTGTTTCCAGCAACTTCACAATACAATATGTATCCTGATAAGTGTAAATTGTGGACACTGACTACATCTTTTCCAGAACTTCCAAAAGCTGTTTACAGGATCCAGAAACTTGAACCATTCAAATTTCTGGTTTTCAAAAATCTTAGAAGTTATTTAAAACTGGTTATGTGTTGCATCATGGACTTAAGCTTCTATTGCCATCTTTTGCGTTTTTTTGTGAACAGCACCTTGGGTGTTCTTGTCAAAGGCTTACTTCACAACTGCTGTTGCAGCTGTTAGGGCTGTACCACTTCAGTCTAATCCCTATCAATGCATGAATCTGTAAGGAGTATGTGGCAATATTGTTGTATTGATAATTTTAGCACAAGCCTAACTCTTGAGTAGATCACCAAAGTAGATTTACACTCCCCTTAAGTTCATTTCCTAACATCTATACCGCATATAACTTTCATTGTTGCAGGGATCCCTGCTGACAGCCTGTGAAAGCACCAGAAGCTACCTGAAATGACTGGTTTAAAGTACTTCAAAAACTGGTTAACAATAATTATCAAGTTGCATTTATAAAGAAGCTTAAATTGGCTTTGATTCTATTTAAATTAGCTAAAGCGCCTTAAATTGTATGTCAACCTCATCTAATTGTGCATTATTGTTTGTGTTTACTTATAATACATGAATATTGATGTAATCAGTTTTTACTACATTTTAATATTTGCTCATTTAATTAAGTTATTTTATATTTATTTTTTGCCCATCAACAGTATCTGAAATTTTGTCACAATGTGGCCCTCAGTCAGGGAAAAATGTTTCATGTGGCCCCCTCATTAATCAAAGTGGCCCATCACTGATGTAGTGATTTTTTTAAGTCAGGCTGTAAATATGTTGATTTAGGCTATCAAAACCATGATCAATGTAACCTCTGGATTCCTGCAGCTGGCTTTATGCAGACACTCAAGGGACTACTGCTTTTGGCATTTTCATATGGTCCTCCTTTTTCAGGAGATCACTGCTTGATCAAGTCACAGAACAGTTTAATGGCACCGTGATTTCCTAATATGACACAGCAACCATCCAAACGAACAAAAAAAATCTAAGTCCCACCCTGACATTTATACCGCTTTCACACTAAAATTAGCAGGTCAACGCGGGTTAACCCTCTAACAATCGGCAAGTGACTCCTTTCCCACCGGCAGCAGACGAGCTGCGTGGCTGTTTTTTTCCTCTGGCGCATTAAGCTGATGTTATCACGTTGATGACATCATCAGCGCGACGAAAAACATGACCACGTATACAATGGAAAGGAGCATGGAAGACGTGGACACGGTTTTCTGTACTTTGTGCTTTCGTCCCTCTTTAAA
Organism: Cetoscarus ocellatus; assembly: GCA_037902135.1. NCBI lineage: Eukaryota > Metazoa > Chordata > Actinopteri > Labriformes > Labridae > Cetoscarus > Cetoscarus ocellatus. Next base: position 54,651 of record JBAMNC010001984.1, read on the forward strand.
AATGTATAAACTCGGCGCTGATGATACGAAGGCAGATGGAATTTGTTGCTGAGACAGCAAAGAGTCATGTAAGTTACAGACGGAGGGGACGGGTGCATTGTTATGCTGTGGGCACGTTACACTGACGTCATCCGTAAATTAACGGGTTGACCCGGGTGTGATGTTCCCACTGAAGTGAATCGGAGGCGAGCCGATAAAAACCTGTGTCACTTGCAGGGTCAGTTGACCCAGGTCGAAATGCCGATTAAACCCTTTCAAACTGCCGACAGGAGTCGATTGTTACTGGGTTTAAACAGGTTTTATGGCCAGTCTGAAAGGGGTATTAGTAAAGTCACTATTTCTCTCTGTAAATGTTGAAATGCTGTGTTGCTCAAAAATCCTCAAAAAGACCTACTTACCACAAGGTCCCTCCTTTTTTGTGTGCCACCCCTTTGCCATCATATTAAGCAGACATATGATCAAATCATTTACTTTTTAGTACAACATGACAAAATGCATGCAGCAAGTGAGCACTAGTCGAGTATGAAGAGGTCATTAGGTTTTACTGTGAGTGTAAGTTAAAGACTTGATGACCTGCAGCTCTTCTACACCATTCAAGTGGTGCTCCATACTTACACACCTGCCCTGGTCATGTTCACTGAAACATAATAAAAATAAAGCACTTGTGTGTTTTAGTGTTACATTTAGCAGCTACTAGAGTGTCCTGCAGAAGATCTTATTTCATGGAGTAACTCAAATTCTCATGAAGCAGTGAACTCAGACAGCCTTTGACACTTCACAGAATGCTTGTACAATAATGTTAACACTGAAGTGAGTGACATAATGACTTCAGAACAAGAGCTCCTTCTGACTTAAGTAAACCAGTTCATGCCTGTCAGTCATGGTCTTTGGTTGTGAGTTCTGAGCATTAAAATAAAGTCACTCAAACTGTCAAAGCACAGCAGTTCAGTGCATGGGCAGCACTGAGGGGAGTACAGAGCAGATAAACCAGCATCAAGTGATATGTGAGCATGTGATTATCTATGTATACCCCCAAACCAGATGGGCACTCCCCCCTGACAGCCCAGACCCCAGCAGTGACAGACATGCTGGAGAGGATAGCATGACACCAGAGGACAAGGCACCTGTTCCCCCCACTGCTCTCCTCTCACCTCCCCTTCCCCAATGAAACACACTCTGGCACTTTCTCAGCCATTAGGTCATCTGTTCGCTCCGGCCAAAACTGGCACTGACACCAGCAACACCTCCCAGCCCAAAATGATCACCCGAAACCCAGCGCCGAGACACCCAACTCATCCCTGCAGTCATATGACTTCCAAACGCTGGCAGGCAGAAAAGCTGGTCCCATAATTAAACACCGCAACAGGGTGTCTCTCAAACATGATTACTATGAGCTCATGTGATGCTAGCTGGCAGACCACAGATAAAGACTTCAGCACACAGTGAGTAAAGTCAGTCAACAGGGGGCTCTCAATCAAATAATAACTAAAGATGCCGTATAGAGATGTCGTGAAGTTGTTTGTGTCCTTTTTGGCCATGACCAAGATGGGCAGACAGACAAACAGATAAACAAACACAAACAGTGACAAAAAGACAACCTCCTTAGCAGAGGTATTAATTATTTTTCATTTTATAATCATAGAAATTAAGAGCATCTGTTTTGTATTGTAGTTTAGCCTCAAGCCATTGGCAGTGGGATTCGGTGATCTAACTCTACGTTTCTCTGTTACATTTTGTATTATTTCTGTTACTAGGACAAGCAATCAAGTTTGTCCATGTTTACAGATTGTGCTCTATAACTAATACTCATTGGAAATTGTGTTTTATGTGTTATTTGTATATATATTATGGGTTCTTTAAACTTAAAAAAATATGTAAACAAAAAAAATGACAATTTGGTTAAATAGAAAATAAATCAAGATACACCCCCCTGCTTACAGTGTCCCATCATATATCATACAGCCACAATCACCTCTGCATCACAATACTGATACTGATGTTGTTTTCTAGATTCTTGCCATACACACTCTGTGATATACCAACTTGAAGTCTGACTGGAGTAACGGTTTAACTTGAAACCCTGTTAAGTGGTGTATGCATTTTTTGCAAATATCTCTGTTTAGATTTTAAGCCAAGACATATGTGATGAGCTAGATCAGATACAATGAATAAAACAATTCTGCATGTGGAGGCCCCTGAATGGTGACCTAAATGGGCCCCTGATGGAATTTGATAATATCAACCCCTAAAATTGGGCCAGTAGCATTAGTACAAATTTGCATTTGGGCTTGGCTTTAACTGGCTTACGCACTTTATTTTAAAGTTTATTGCAAGTCTCAGCTACACACAATAATATTATTAACCTGATAGCTAACTTCAATAATTCAACTTCAATAACACCAACAATGATTATTTGACAAAAATAAGGATCGTACCATTTTGATAATAGGGGGATTCTGTTATGAAACACACAGCAATTTAAAAAATGCTTTACATCCATTAATAGGTTATGGTGAGTAAATAAGGTTGAAATACAACAATAACAATAATAAGATGAACCATTTTTTAATTCAGGATGGACCATGTTTTTGCTCATCTTTTGGGGTCCCTCCAAGACTCTGGGCCCCAGAAATATTTACTCTTTCCCTCCCGTTATAAATGGCCCTTCTTGGAGGCGAGGAGGACTTAATTGGCTAATCCTTTCTTTTTAGTTCCTCTTGATTGTTGCCATTGTGTTTCTGATCTTTTCACAGTCTTAATGACAACCTTCCTGTCTCAGTCTTTTAAAGACTTGACAATAAATACATTGCATGCGTTTCTCAATGCTTCTCTAAATATCTTGCTTTTAAGACTTCAAAACTTATTTATAAAAATTACAGTAAGAAGTCATTCCTTTCTTTACAGGGCTGAATACACTACTGTTTGACATATTTGCACTGAAAAACAGTCCATCAGTGATGAAATTATTCTGATCTCTATCAGTCAGTAAAATGGTTAAACACTGCAGATCTACTCCAGAGACTCCTAACACAACAGAGAAGGGGGAGGACATCTAAAGACAGCTGAGTGTGCATCATTCTGTGTTTGCTGAGTGTGAATGGCATCCACAGATGTTCTTCATATGTCCTTCATGGGCGGACAGTCAGTATCTGTTTGCACGAGGGAGCTGTTCACAGAGCCAGCTGCCTGTCTAATCTGTCAAATCGCTCCTTAGCTCTTCATCGACAAACCAGCCTTTTAGTTTTTTTGTTTTGTCTTTATATTTGTCCTCCACCTCCATCCAACCCTCTGACAAGCATCACCCTGAAAAGCAGCGTCCCACGCAATCAACTTTTAACTGGAATTAGATTTTATTTTATGTTTGGTGGTGAGAGGATAAATATTAACAGATTTATACTCATTGGATGATTCACTGGGTACACCTGTTCAACTGCTCATTAACAGAAATAGCCATCAGCCAATCACATGGCAGTCTTGCGGAGATCACCTGCTGAAGTTCAAACCAAGCATCACAATGGAGAAGAAAGGTGATTTAAGTGACTTTAATCATGGTGTGGTTGTTGGCATGAAGCTGGTCTGCTGATCTACAGGGATTTTCATGCATACCCGTCTCCTGAGTTGACAGCGTATGGTCAAAAAAGAGAAACTCTCCAGTGATCAGTATTTCTCGAGGCAAAAATGCCTTGTTGATGCCAGAAATCACAGGAAAATGCCCAGTGTGGTTCAAGAAGATAGAAAGGCAATATCTACTCAAACAACCACATGTTACATCCAAGATATGCAGAGGACCACATCAGGTGCCACTTCTGTCAGCTAAGAACTGAAACTGAGGTTATAATTTGCACAGCCTCACAAAAACTGGGCAATGGGAGATTGGAACAATGTTGCCTGGTCTGATGAGTCTTTAATTCTTCAGCCACCAGATCTTATCCAATAGAGCACCTTTACGACGTGGTGGTACAGAAGAGAGCATCATGGATGTGCAGCTGACAAATCTGCAGCAACTGTGTAATGCTGTCATGTTCATATGGACCAAAATCTCTGAGAACTGTTCCAAGCGCCTTCCTGAATCTATGCCACGAAGAACCAAGCCAGTTCTGAAGGCAAAAGGTGGTTCAGCAATCCCATCATGGCCTTTATTTTGATAGGATAGTGGGTAAAGTAGAAATTTAGATAGTAAAAGGGGGTAAGTGCATGATAGGGGCCACAGGTGTTCAAAAACCTGCCTGGCTGCCTGCTTGGAGGTACATGAGGCATGACCTGATCCCTACAGCATCTGCAACCAGCGCTGTTAAAAAAGGAAAAGGCAAAGAAGCAGGTATACCAGAATGACTTCTCTTCACAAGAATTGTTTTGATGCAATGCTCCCTGACCCAACCCATCTCATCCACCACCTGCAACATCTTTACTCATCTCAATCACTCATCACAACCACAGCATACCACACTTTGTCATGAATATGACTGGAACCCGTTACAAGAATGGAAAAAAAGGAAAAGTAGTTACTGTCAGTCTTTATAGGCATTTTACTGCCAAAAGATGGGGAGCCAGATCATTTTTCTTTCTCACTGTGTCAGGTCTCATTACTGTCTTTTTTTATTCATGCAGTTTTACCCAGTGGAAGATTTTAGGCAGCTAGTGCCCTTGAGTCACTCTGTTCACCACAAGTGTCAGAAAGACACAGATGTTAAACTTGTATTGTGCTTTGGAAGTTCATTTGAAGAAGAAGAACCCTCTGAAGAAAGTTGGAAAATAGAAATAATAATAATAATAATTAACAATAATAAAAAATTAAAACCTGAATGAATCAAACCTCAAGACAAGCTACTTTGTTTAATCCAGAACCATACAGATGTCCTACTGTGAATACAACAAACAGCATATGAGAAACAAGGATCCCTAGTAACATCTGTTCTTACACAGACCGTCACTTTGAAAGAATCAGGTCAATTTTGGTAAAGTGGAGGCTTTATACTTTTTACAAAAAAAATGGTATTAATATCTGTACCAGCGATATTGTTTCTGGAAATATCGGCAAATATCCAAAATCATGCATCCCTACTTTTGTGAAATGACTTTAAAACACTGTACTTTCAGTGGTTGGGCAGTTAACTTGTGCTCATGCTCTGTGCATGAAACTTGGACAGGACTTTGATAAATGTCAACAGTTTCATTTGAAAATGACAGACACTCTCTGAAATCGTGTTTTCCTTTAGGCAATTTCTGTCTTCTTTAAGGCCTAAACACACAAAGACAAAAACACTCTCTCCATGGCACACACAGTGTCACCAGATAACAAAATTAACAGCTAAATCATATAAAAACATTTCCTTCTCGCTATAGCTCAGGGTATTTCCATTCTCATTCATTTATTACCTGGACTGAGGGAATGAAAAGTGTGTGCTGTCAGAGAGAAAGGTAGAGAATACACTTACAGCTCAGCTATTACTGTGTAAGTAAAGCCATGCAGTTTTCAGTCCTACAACCAAACTATTACACACCTCAGAAATACATGTGACCAGTCCAGCCAAGTAGCCAAAAGAGCCAGATCCAGGTGTCAGGTCCTCCTATACAATACATTACAAACAATGGATGATTGGGCTGAAAATTATTTCTATGTTAAAACCAGTCATTCTACGCAAAACTGGGCCAGCGTCACTTTGAGATTGCAGTGTCTACACAGCTTTAGCATTACTAAAAAACTCTTTTGTGTTCAGCGAGAGTTCACATTTTAACTACAACAGACTGGCACGACTTTTTTGCCCGGTTGGTCTGAGTTGTTTTGACTTTTCCTTGATTCTCCATATATTTACTGTGAATCTGAGGCATGGAAACAGACTGATACAGCTCTCTGTAGAAAATGAAGTTTACACATCAAGAAATAGAGGTCTTATTGGCCTTGTTGCATTTCTTCATTGATTACTGTTTATATGGTGTAATGGGCTGCTCATGTTGGACGCTTAAGGGAGGATGATGAATGATTTGTGAGAGGAAACATCTGGCTGCAACTGGATGACTGACATACTTTTGACTGTTGCTGCTTGACATGTTTTTCCTGTGTTTCATTGCATTTAAGTGTTTGACAAATCATTTTTTTGCAAAGGAAGCTGTTATGTGTCTGCAGCTATGTTAACTGTGCTGCTGCCTGTCTTGGCAGGGTCACATTTTCAAAAGGAGATTTTTTTTTAACTTTAATTTATCTTCTTTTTTGGGGGAAATGATGGCTCAATAATAACAATGAACTTAATGTAAGACTACCCCTTTATGTTTGACTTTATGTGTTCAAATGCCATATCCCAATTTACATTTCATGGTTTGATTTAACGTAAGAACATGTGTCTCTGTCACTTATCTTAAAACTACCTGTCAAAACTTGTAAAATCTATAACAAGCACAGCAGCTTCAGCAGCATTAGCACCACACTATATTTATTGTTTCTGTTGTTGTTGGGGTGCTGTGCATGCAGATAAAGGGAGAGGTGGGGTCAAGGGATCATCTTTTCTGAAAATGTGAATATTCATAGAACACGCAGAAATGCAAGGGCAGCATTTTGAGATTTATTCAATCTGTGACCCATTTTCAAAAATGTGAGTTTTCAGGTCCCCAAAACAACAGATCCATGTGGACAAAACACCCATACAATCAAACACTTTTGCAGGTGCACCTACACTCATCTCTCATATTTCAAGCCCCCCCTCCCCCAGCTCTTCAGCTGAAGGAGAACTGAGATGTCTTCAAGACTCTGAACCATTCAAGTTGCCACTTAATAAACCAAAAACATTAGAAAAAAAAATATTTATTTTCCATCTATGGCAGCAACCCAGTTTTCTACATACAGAGCTCTCATTTAAAGCATTAATATACTTTTTTGATTATGGGGGACACCAAACTCTGGTCTTTATTAAAAATGAAATTGATTGAGGCTTAACATCATTCATGTTTTGGTTTGGTAAATTACATTTCACCAGAGTTATTCTTGAGTCATTTGTGGTGCATGCTGCCATCCAAGCTCCCACATTCATCCTGATTATGGCCCATTCAGATATGTTTTTGTTTTTTAAATAAAAAAACAGAGGTTGGAGATGGGATAGCTGGGAATCACCTCCGTAGTTTTTCTCTGCCTGATGTCATTTTAATGTTTTGCTCTTTTTGATCATCATCAAGTGGCAAAATATGCATCTAGTGTTCTTAATCTCACTTCCTCACAAACACCTTTCAACACATTCAAACCAAAACAAAGCGCTGAGCAGCACCGTGTGAGACACACTCACTCATGCCTGCTCAAATAAACACACCCACATACACACACCAACACACACACGCACACACACCAAACACAAGGCTGGCCTTGGCCTTCAATTCCTCGTAATTGTCCTCTGGTGTTTAGAGGAGTTCAGTTAGATGAAAATGTTTATCTTTTCTTTGTTAATCCCAGCTGTGCAGACCCACACAAACACACACACAGCCTACACAAACACAAACACACACGACTGTTCAAGAAGTGGTCTGCTAAGACCACAGCCTCACCATCAGGACGTTTAAAGGAGGCGTCAGAACAACGTTTAATGTTGAACTAATTTAGAATCTATTCGCCGTCTATACATTTCAAAAAAGTTTATGCTTTGATCGCTGTTTTGATCTTTTTCCTTGTTGTAAGTTTAGTTTTAGCTGATAAAACTCAAATATTTTAGTCAAACTCAAAAGTCACTACATTTGGTTATCTTTTCATTTTAAGGTTTTAACCTTCATTTTTCTGAAACTTGACTTTTTGACACTATCCTATTTTTGGTGATTTTTCAACATCTTTCAAGGCACTTTTTTTAAGTTTTGCACATTTCTGCACTTTTTGTGTTAAGACAAAAAAGTTACACTACTTTTTTAGTCCAAAACCTTGAATTCTGTTTTTTTTTTAAAACTGCTAAGAAAACAGATTAAATAGTGCAATTCCAATGGTATCGTTTTATTATGATCAAACATTTGATTTTGACAAAATGTAAAATTACTCTGAGTGTATTTCACTCATATTTATGTGCTATCAATACTTTCACTCATTAAAAAGCATTGATAATAACAGTAATATACCTTGAATGAAGCACTTTTATGTGTGATGGATAATTACATTCATTATGTTTAAAAGAAACTTACCATAGAGGACCAAAGTTCTCAGTGTCCTTCATGGACACAAACTCAAAAATTGAAGATGATACTTCAAGGTTGATGTTAGTTCAGCTCACTGTTTTTTCTCTATGTTCAACTTTTTAATTAACCGCTGCATGTTCATATCAACACGATAACAGCTCATCAAGGACAACAAGTAATTAAGTTACTAAGCATTACCGTGATAAGTAATGTTACAATAATATATTACAAGTTCTTAGTAACTTCCCTGCTCTGGGCACCTTATTCAGTTGAAACTCAGAACTCAATATTTAAAGGTCCAGTGTCCTGAAAAATCAATTTTCTTTGCTTTTAATGTTGTTAGAAGGGGCATGGGGGGTGGAAGAATATGACATTTAGTGCGGGTCGTGCTAACGCTAGCTTAGCTTCTCCCCCGGCTCGTAATGACTGGGTCACTGTCCGTGGCAAGCATAGCCGTAAGTTGAAGACCCACTCGGTACCCCACCATGCAGTTCACGTTTCCAACAGGTTTTCTCCCCTCGGTGACGGCGACGCGCCCGCCGGGGAACAAACTCTCATAATTGGTGACTCTATAGTCAGAAACGTGAAGATAGCGAAGTCAGCGGGCATAGTTAGGTGTATCCCAGGGGCCAGGGCAGGCGACATTGAATCAAATTTGAAGCTGCTGGCAAGAAGTAAACGTAAATTTGATAGGATAGTCCTCCATGTCGGCACGAATGACTCCCGACGTCGCCAGTCGGAAGTGACCAAAATCAACATTGAATCAGTGTGTGCATTTGCTAAAACAATGTCGGACTCTGTAATTTTCTCTGGCCCCCTACCAAATCTGATCAGTGATGACATGTATAGCCGCATGTCATCATTCAACCGCTGGCTATCAAGGTGGTGTCCAGCAAATGATGTGGGCTTCATTGATAATTGGACATCCTTCTGGGGAAAACCTGGTCTGATAGGAAGAGATGGCATCCATCCTACTTTGGCTGGAGCATCTCTCCTATCTAAAAACATGGCAGAGTCGTACTTATGACCTCTCAGAGATGAGACCATGTTGCAGAGCTGCAGTCCTCCACGCTGCTCTGCGCTTGCTTTAGGACAGTTTTCCACCCATTACTGTTATGACAGTTGTGTTCATCACTATGATAACTGCTATGACAGTTGTAGTAGTGATGAATATCATTCTATAGAGACTGTGTCTGTCCCCCGACCCAAATGCCACATAGATGTTAGCACAAAAACAAGTAAAAAAGGTGTCAATCATAGAAATCTGGTTAAAATCAAAACCTCAAATGTAGAAGCTTCAAAACATCAGATAATTAGATGTGGTCTCTTAAATATTAGATCACTGAGATCCAAATCTTTACTAGTGAATGACCTTATATCAGAAAATCACATTGATTTACTCTGTCTAACAGAAACGTGGCTGTGCCAGGAGGAATATGTCAGTTTAAATGAATCCACTCCTCCCAGTCACTCAAATACTCATATACCCCGCGACACAGGCCGTGGTGGTGGTGTAGCAGCTATTTATCATTCTTGTCTCCAAATCAATCAGAGACCAAAGGCTAATTACTCCTCTTTTGAAAGCCTTGTTCTAAATTTATCTCATACTGATTCAAAAACCTGCCAGCCTGTCCTATTTGTGATAATTTACCGTCCTCCAGGCCCTTATTCTGAATTCTTATCAGAATTTTCTGAGTTCGTATCAAACTTGGTTCTTAGCTCTGATAAAATACTTATTGTAGGTGATTTTAATATTCATGTTGACAAAGAAAGTGATAGCCTTAGCTCAGCTTTTATGTCCTTAATAGACTCTGTTGGTTTTATTCAGGCTGTTCGTGAAGCTACTCATCATTTCAATCACACTCTTGATTTAGTTCTAGCATATGGCCTTGATGTTGATAGACTAAAAGTTTTTCCTGAGAATCCTTTATTATCCGATCACTTCTTAGTAACTTTTAGCATCTTCTTAGAGGATTTTGTGTTTTGTAACAAAATTGTGAAGAGTAGAAATCTGTCCAATGGTGCCGTGGCTAAATTTAAAGAAGCGATTCCTGCTGCCTTAAACTCAATAACTTGGCCAACTGATAACTGTGATATTAGCTATAGCCCCTCTCAGCTGGATCAGCTTGTTGACGACTCTGCCAGTCTACTAAGATCCACTTTGGACTCAATTGCGCCACTGAGACAAAAAACTATTAAACGTCAGAGGGCAGCTCCTTGGTTTACTCCTGAAACTCGTGAACTTAAACAAGCATCCCGTAAATTAGAGAGAATATGGCGCTCCAATAAGAGGGAGGAGTCACGTATACTTTGGCGGGAAAGTCACAATAACTACATGACAGCCTTACGACATGCTTGAGCTGCCTACTACTCCTCACTAATTGAAGAAAATAAAAACAACCCTAGGTACCTTTTCAGCACTGTAGCCAGGCTGACACAGAGTCAGAGCTCTGTGGAGACTGTGATTCCTCTAGCTCTTAGCTGTGAGGACTTTATAAGCTTTTTTAATGATAAAATTCTTAAAATTAGAGATAAAATTAGCAACTCCCTGCTTTCACCTGAACCTACCGTACCATTACTTGTAGTCAGACCTGCGTTAGATCATTTTTCTACAATTAGCCTTCAGGAGCTAAATTCTCTTGTCTCCTCCTCCAAACCATCTACCTGCCTTTTAGACCCGATCCCAACTAAACTGTTCAAGGAGGTCTTTCCCCTAGTCTGTCCATCCCTGCTGGAGACAATAAATATATCTCTATCAACAGGCTACATGCCACAGTCTTTTAAAGTAGCTGTAATCAAACCTCTCCTTAAAAAACCTAACCTCGATTCGGGAACATTGGCTAACTACAGGCCTATATCAAACCTTCCATTTACTTCAAAGATCCTGGAGAAAGTAGTGGCTACTCAGCTATGTGACTTCCTTCAAGACAACAGCCTTTTTGAGGACTTTCAGTCAGGATTTAGAGCTCATCACAGCACAGAGACTGCTCTAGTTAAAGTAACTAAAGACCTACTCTCAGCTTCAGATGAGGGACTTCTCTCAGTACTTGTTTTATTAGATCTTAGTGCGGCTTTTGACACCATTGATCATGATGTTCTTATACAGAGATTAGAGGTATTACTCGGGTTTACAGGGACTGCCTTAAATTGGTTTAAGTCCTACTTATCTGATAGATACCAGTTTGTACACGTGAACAACAAGTCCTCTGTGTACACTAAAGTAAGTTACGGAGTTCCTCAAGGCTCTGTGCTAGGTCCAATTCTCTTCTCCATTTATATGCTTCCCCTCGGTGATATCATGAGGAAATACTCCGTTAATTTTCATTGCTATGCTGATGATACTCAGCTGTATGTATCGATGAAGCCAGGTGAGACAAATCAGTTATCTAAACTAGATGCGTGTCTAAAGGACATTAGGACATGGATGGCCCAAAATTTTCTTCTCCTTAACTCAGACAAGACAGAGATCATTGTGCTGGGCCCTCGACACCTTAGAGAAACCTTTTCTAATGATTTAACTGCCCTAGATGGCATAAGCCTGACGCCAAGCACAACTGTTAGAAATCTTGGGGTTCTATTCGATCAGGATCTATCCTTTAACTGTCACATAAAGCAAATCTCAAAAACAGCCTTTTTTCATCTTCGTAACATCGCTAAAATTAGGCCTATCCTGTCCCAGAGCGATGCTGAAAAGCTTGTCCATGCTTTTGTTACCTCTAGACTGGACTACTGTAATTCTCTTCTTTCAGGCTGTCCCAGTAAGTCGCTTAAGACGCTTCAGCTGGTCCAAAATGCTGCAGCACGTGTGCTGACTAGAACTAGGAGAAGAGACCATATTACTCCAGTATTAGCCTCTCTGCACTGGCTTCCCATTAAATATAGAATAGAATTCAAGATTCTTCTTCTCACCTATAAAGCTCTCAGTGGACAGGCACCAGTTTACCTCAAAGAGCTTGTAGTGCCGTACAACCCCTCTAGAACATTACGCTCCCAAAATGCTGGCCTGCTCGTGGTTCCATCAGTCTCTAGAAGTAGTATGGGAGGTAGAGCCTTCAGTTATCAGGCTCCTCTTCTCTGGAACCATTTACCGACCACGGTTCGGGAGGCAGACACCCTCTCTACCTTTAAGGCTAGACTTAAAACATTCCTCTTTGATAAAGCTTTCAGTTAGGGACCAGCTCATAGTCCATAGTTTAGACATATAGTTAAGATGCAATAGGCTTAGACTGCCGGGGGGATCTGGCACATTGGGCTCTATCCCTCTCTCTCTCACACTCTCTCTCCATATCTGCCTCTGCCCCTTTCTGTTTGCTCCTGTACTCGTCTCTGGCTCTTGTCTTTTAGGTTGCCTGGGATCCTTGGTGGAGACTGCCTGCTGCTGTGGAGTCACGAAGCCTCAATAACTACAATTACAGACATAACACATATTTGGCCATCTCACTCCAGTTCATAATCATTATAGCTGTTAATGTTGATATTAACATGATCTTTCTATCCATGGTTGATACATCTATAGTAACTATCTCTAGCTCCACATGGACATGAGATCCCTCCTGAGAATGAGGTGTCACATCTCAAGAGGTCTACCATTAATACATTTATACTTAACGGAGACAAATATGGTAGGGATGCACTTGTGGTCTGGGCACCCATGAGTTCATCACTACCATAAATTCTTACTTCCAGTAAGACTTTTATTGATTATACTTCTATAAAATTTTCACCACAACCACACAGACATGAGGACCCTCCTCTAATAAATTTGTTTGCAGCAGAAACAAATTTGACGACGACAGGTCTATGATTGGTCCATTGATCTGTCACTAGCTTTAGTTCTTACTTTAGTCCGCTTGTCTCCACTTACCTCCCTCCCTTTGCCCACACACCCAACACAGCATCGTGTGGATTTGCTGTTCATCATGAGACTGGGGTCCACATTCAAGATTTCCTGCTGCTTAACAGAAGGTTTTTTCTTGCCGCCATGATGGAGGGATTCATGATTGGCTATATGGATTCATGTTGGGTGTTGGATGTATATATTTGTATAGATATGTATATGTGTATTTTTATATGTATATATGTATCTATGCATATATGTGTATCCATAATATGAAGAGCTTTGTGCTCTATTGTAAAGTGTCTTGAGATAACACTTGTTATGAATTGGCGCTATACAAATAAAGATTGATTGATTGATTGATTGACATTTTTTTCTAAACTTTCTGTTCACAGAGATATGTTGTACAGCTCTTGAAATATTGAAATGCCCCTTAAAACGCTCTTTTTTTTACTTAATGGGGTTTATGATGTAAAAACTATACAGCCTCCACTTATGTCTGTTTTCTGCTTGTCACAGGCAGACACAGTTACAGCAGCCTCCTTGCCCCTCCCATCAGCAGTCAGTTAGGCAGCCAATTAGCACAGAGCTCATTAGCATAACCTTGCCCCCTCAGATCCAAGCGTTTCCAAAGGGGAGGAAAAGAGACACATCTGATCCTCAACAAAGACAAAATGAATCCTTTTTATGTTTTTATGTATAAGTATGTATATGTGCATAAATGTATATCTATAAAATGAAGAGGATAGCTGTGGTCTGCTCTATTGTAAAGTGTCTTGGGATAACACCTGTTATGATTTGGGGCTACAAAAGTAAAGATTGATTGATTAATTGATTGATTCTTTCGAGGTCGGTGACCATTTGAAAGCATGATTACAATATTGTTCTGAGTAGTTATCCTGTTTAATTTTTAATGTGTTTTGTAATTCTGCATTGGCGGCTACCTTGGCTGGGTCTCTCAGGTAAAAGACATTTAATCTCTCTTTCTGGTAAAAATAACGATATAACTAAAATAAAAAATACAGATGGAAGGGTTATTCTTCACTAAAGGAACTTGAAACAAAGTTTGGGAGACCACAGATGCTCTGAGTGGAGTGGGACAATGACTTCCGGCTGCAGCAGCCAACATGATGAGTGCACACGACACACAGCATCACCTGAAGCTTCAGGCCATTTCAAGTTGGATTCATGTTGGGTGTTGGATGTATGTGTTTGTACATAAATGTATATGTGTATTTTATATATGTATATATGTAACTATGCATATATGTGTATCCATAAAATAAAGAGTTTGTCTTCAGCCTGCTCTCCTATAAAGTGTCTTGAGATAGCACTTTATGAATTGGCACTATACAAATACAGATTGATTGACAGATTGATTGAGAGATTGATTGATTGATTGATTGACAATTTGTGGTACTTTTTTGGATTTTATTTAATTTGATGCACAATGCTGATGTGCTTGTTCATGAAAACTTAATTTTAAGGTTCATGACTACACTTGTAACATCAATCCTGTCTTATGAAAACTACCAAAGCTATTCAGAGATGTCATGATCAAAGATGTGTATCCATCTCATTATCGTGTCTTGTCTTTGTCATGTAAAAAAGGTTGCTCTGAAATATTTTAGATCATTTTGGTTGAGGGAATTAACACTGCTCAGGCCACCAATAGCTTTGTGAGTATGTGTGAGCATCCTAATTAGAGAACCTTTAGTACTCCACGGGGGGAGAGGTTCAAATTAAAGTGTGGCACCTTTTCAAAATGTACATCCTCACGTCCCCTCCGCTGCCCTGTCTTTCAAATAAAGGCACAAAAGCCAAAGAATTTGTAAAACAATCAAATAAACACAGCAAGAGAACTATTACATGAAGAAAGAGAAGAGTGAAGGACAGAGGCACCATGTTCATCACAAAAATCACCCAGCTGTACTTCTTTTTCAACAAGTCCCCTTTGCACATAACATCATCATTCCTTGTCAGGAGGCTCAGAGGTCATATGAGGGCAAACTCAGGCTAAGCTACACTGTGCAAATGTTGGAGTATGGTGGAGGATTTTCATTCAAACATGGATTATGGATGCAAATTTACAAAAAGAGTCATTTGTCTGTTCGGTCTTACCTTGTGTTTAGGCTTCGGCGAGGTGGGCTCTGGTTCTTTCCTCTCCTTGCATGATGCTCCATGTCCCCGCCGCTCTCTGTCCTGCATGCTCTGTCCCACCTGCACCAAAGCTTTACATTCCACACAAGATCCAATTACCAGCTTCCTCCCATCATCCACCACAAGTGTGCGTGAGCTCCTGGGTGCGTACAGGAACACAGGCAGCCTGGCCACAGTGACAGCGCACAGCCGGCCTAACCTGCGCTGCTCCTGCCTGCAGAAGAAACACACAAACGCCTCACAGCTGTACTGGCGGGCCCAAGGGGAGCTGGGTGCCTGAGGGGGGTTTGGACTGGGTAAACTAGGGGTAGAAGGGGTAGGGGGACCAAAGCTTTTGCTCTCATGTTGGGCCCACTGAGCATGCAGGTCATGGTAGCAGAGGTTGCATGCTGACACCAGGCCTGTGGCGTCGACGGGCTTTGCACGAGGAGCGGGAGGGTGCACTGTCAGGAAGGGGAAGAAGGGCTCCCTCTCCCCACAGCGACCAGGGGGGTTGACATGCAGCTGGAACTCTCCACCTGCGCTCAGCTCAGCTCCACACAGGTAGCACACAGACATGGAGCTGTTAGGGCGAGACAGGGCGTTGGATGATCCTGACCCCTCTGTAGCCATGGCAGCGTGGTACCTAACCAAGAAAGAGCTGACAGAGGTGATGAGGTCCTCGCTAAGGCTGAGACGGTACGCGCTCCAGATCTCCTCCAGGATGTGATGGCACTGTGGGCAGCAGTGCACACGGCCATTCCTCACCGGCTGGGCATTAGGAGGGCACGGTAGCATGTTGATGAAGGGGAAATACATGACACCACGGGATTTACCAACACCAGCCTGTGCATATGCTACTCTCATATCTCCTGCACACTCCTGACCACAGAGGAAACACGCCTCATGGGAAGCCTTGGGGTCAGGGATTCCCTCTGAGGGCTGAGGGGGTTTCCCCTCCTGAGAGGGATGCAGAGGAGCACTGGTCTGATTAAGTGGGACGACATAGAGGCGTTGAAGGACGGGCACATCTGCCAGCTGGAAGCTCTGCCACTGCTGCATGAGGGAGGTGTGGCAGCTGCCACACACCAGGGTGGTGCCTTCAGGACTGATGGGCATAGCTCCACGAGGAGGGGAGTGAAGCCACAGGAAGGGAAAGAAAGGCTCCCCCTGTGCCCTCTCCTGTTTCTGAACACTGACTTTAAACCTGTTATCATGTCTGAGCCC
Organism: Cetoscarus ocellatus; assembly: GCA_037902135.1. NCBI lineage: Eukaryota > Metazoa > Chordata > Actinopteri > Labriformes > Labridae > Cetoscarus > Cetoscarus ocellatus. The sequence goes on from JBAMNC010001984.1 coordinate 70,993, forward strand.
AGAGCCACAGATGAAGCACACACACTCCTCTGAGCTCTTGTGTGCACTCTTGGGGTCTCTTGCAGGTCTGAGTTGAGTTGTTGGACCTGCTCTGCTGTCATACATGTCATCATCACTTGTAATGTTAATCTCATCTTCATCAGAGTTGTCACACTGAGCCTCCCTGGGAGCTGTTATGTTGCGTTTGGTGCCAGCAGATGACAGTGCAGTGTTGGGGTGACCCTCAGCTCTCCCTCGGTGCAGCAGGGACGGGGGTCTGGATGAGGCGCAGCTGCTGTCGACAGCACGCTGAGTGTGACGCTGCTCCGCATGTCTGACATTCCCCTCCTCCAGCCAGCGCCTGTTGCGCATAATGACCCCGTTGTCTTGCACAGGTGTGTCAGACAGGGGGCTGTCATAGCCCCGTGGAGGGAATCTCTCCTGAGACTTTGCCAGAGACTCTGATGACTGACACACATTATTCATAATTTTAGCCCCGCGCCTCGCGGGCAGAGCGCCCTCCGCTTTTGGTGATCCCTGCGCCCCATAAACACCCAGCGGGTAGCGGATCGCCCGCTGCGTGTCAGCACTGATGACATTGCTTTTCCTCACACTGTCTCTTGGCGACTTCCCAGATGATTTCATGAACTTATCTCTGCCCACACCAACTCTGTCGATTAAATCCATCTCCTGGTCTGACATGTTCTCGTTCTCTGAAAAAGACGAGAAATCGGACTCTGCGCCCCCGTCGTAGTTCTGGCTGCTCACGCTGATCCTCCTCTCCAGATCATAGGAGATGTTCCACTCCTGTGGGACCCTCCGAGAGTCGCACTGGTAGGGTCGTTTCAGCCAGTACATGCGCTTCTCAATGGGCGTCCTGCTCCGCTCAAAGGAGTTCCACTGCTCCGTCAGGAAGCAGTGGCACACGGCGCACACCAGCGTGTGTCCATCCGGGCTCACCTCACACGCGCCCGGGGCTGGCTCCTGGTTCTGAAGGAACGGGAAAAACGGAAGCCTGTCTTTTTGATAAGTCACCTGCAGCCTTAACTCCTTCCCTGGTGTGACTCCACTTCCACAGATGAAACAGTGAACCAGCCCCCCTAAACCGTTCCGATCAGCCCTGGAGGTGTTGCCGGGCAGAGGGCTCTCCTCACCGGGCATAGCTGCAGCCATGAGTCGGTGTTTCCGAGATAAGGGTGCCAGCTCCTTGTCACGGGGAGAGTTCATTGTTTTTACTCTCCAAAGGCTAGACTACATGGCATAAATTAAGTCATGCTCGAGATCCTCGTTTATCTGCAGGTCAGAAAACACTTTTACTCACTCAGAGATAAGAGAGTCCATTGAAACCACAGCGTGCAGCGAACACAGCAAAGCGTAAACTCCAGTCCTCTAAAGACAGATCCAAACATCCAGCAAACAGCACCGAAAGTGTCGCTTAGTTTCCGTCTGTAGTCCGCATGTTTCCTCTAATGTGACAGAAGCAGTCGGGATCATGGGTCTCCTCTCCGGCAAACTTTCCTGCCTGCTCTGCAAACTTTGGCTGCTAACTCGCCTCCACTGTACACAGCGCCATCCCCGATTCATGGGACCCGCTCCGACACCCCCCAAAAGGCAACCCCCACCCCCCTGCCAGCCTCCCCCCCCCCCCTCAGTAATAATTTCGCAGAGATTACGAGACCACACTCCCGCAGAAGCTGCTCATTCGTCAAAGTAAGCATGCAGAGGATATCCACAGTTTAACACGCTGCACAGGGGCGTAGATGAAATTTACAGGGGCTCCGCAAAGAGGGATCCATCCGCAATCAGTGTGAAACCATGTGAGGGGACTGCTTGTATGAGCATCTCACATAAACTTTATTGGCATTTATCACGTCAAGGATGCTGAAAGCCCTGAAAACAAACACTTTCTGTCATGAGATAAAGTAAAACCTGAGACAGAAAAGTGAATCTGCCCAATTTTCTCTTATCTACTGGCAATTCTTCATCAAGTATGCCATTTTGACCTTCTTTTTATAAAGGCGCTGTGTGTGCAGTGGTTTCATCAGGAATGAGAAATAAAATCAAAATGAGGGGAAGGACTATATTATTATCTAGACTGTTTATAAATAAGTCAACATGCTGAGACAAAAAAAGCTGAAGCATTATGGAAGAAATTCAAAATAAAGGGAAAAAGTAATTTATTTATTTTAAACCTATTATAAAAAGAAATGCATCACTCAGATTAATAATCTCATTTATAAGCGTTTCCTGCACTGTTAAAATATCACTTTAATTTCACAATAAATTACTGCAGTGATTTTACAGTATAGTAAGTTATGTGATTTCTGATTTTATTTGATTTTCATTCATCTCAAACTTTTAAAACAAGGCCAAAACAGAGTGGTTTACATATGTACTCCAACAATTGTACATATACTTTAAATACTTTTGAAAAAATACAAAGAACATACATAAATACACATGAATGTTGACTCACAAAACAGTTTGAGAAGGGACAGCATGAAGCAAAAAGCTTTTCTAGTCCTGCCTCTTCTTTACAGTGCCAAATCACAAGACTGAACACAAGTAACAGAGATGAAACTTAAATTAGAGCGGTGTGTTTTTAGACAATATCCAGAAAATATTCTGATATAGAAAGGAAGGGAAAAATAAATCTTAAGAGTGACACTCAATGAAATGCTTTTGTATCAATATATGGAGTAAAACTGTGGAATAAAAAAATATGTGAGTATAAAACATATCTCCAACATTATTGAGTTTAAAAAGAAATATAAAGAAATTATTCTCATGAGCTACATTGATTTATATTGATCACTTTTGGGGTTAAAATATATTGTGAGGATCATGATATAATAAAGACTCAAGCACTCGCACTCTCGTGGATCTCAGGATAAGATGCCGTCAGTGGGTGGTGCATGTTTCCCCCTCATGAGACTGTTTTTTCTTTTTTCAGCCTGACTTTAAAAATCTTGTAGGGTTCTCCAGTGAGTCTGAAAGCCAAGCCAACCAACAAAAATCCTATCAATCTCGTCTGTGATGTACTGGAAACTTTTCTTCCAAAGGTTCATGATTTTACAAGAATTTTGATTTTTCTTAAACTTTAATTTGAACAATTAATTTTACTCTATGTTCAGTCAAAAACTCTAGAATGGCAGACTACATGTTGACTGAACAATATGGGCCAAGAAGCTTTTATGAGGGTCCTGCTAAGATGCACATGCTGACATAGTTTCAAAATCCTTTGTGCAATGTGGTTGCACGCTGAGACCAGGTCTGTGGCATAAAATAAAATATAATAATATAATATTATTATGCTAAAATATGTATGAACTGTTTGCTTGATTGCTTTCAAACTTGTAGACACACATTTTTATTCATCCATCATCTATACCGCTTATTACTTATGGAGTTGCATGGGGCTGGAGCCTATCCCAGCTGATATTGGGTGAGTGGCGGGGTACACCCTGAACCAGCTGATACTGGGGCGACATACAGAGACGGATATCCGTTCACTCTTACACTCATAAGGGAAATTTAGAGTCACCAGTTGACCCAGTGAGCATGTTGTTGGTCTGAGGGAGGAAGCCAGAGTGCCCGGAGAGAACCCACGCATGCTCAGGAAGAACATACAAACTCCATGCCCTGCCCGACCGAGGATCAAACTGGCAACCCTCCTGCTGTGAGGCATGCGCACTACCTGCTGTGCCACTGTGCCGCCTTTATATATGTATATTAATTATTCAGTTTTATTTCTATCATGTGAGGAAACACTGATACTAAGTCAATCTTGCAATTCTAGTTAGAGAGTTATTGATACGAATTGGCAAGAAAATGTGGGATTAGGATTAAATAAATGTATACATCCTCCAGCTCCTTTTCACACATATAAACTGAGATGCTTGAGTGTTTCAGATGTAAGTTCTGTCTTTTGTTTGCTTCAGTTCATTGTTTTTTACTTCTTTTCATTAATGCTTTATAATTTGCATGTTTAAAATTAGGGCATCAATCAATCAACCAATCAAAGCAACTCCTGACACATAAATACTGTAAAATCTACAGTATAATACTGTAATTTTTTCAACACTACTCTAATTTAACAGTGACCTGTACATAATGTTACTGTAAAATTACAGTAATTGTGTAAAATCATTTCAAATGACTATGAACTCACAATATTTACTGTGATTACACAACAATTTCCTGTAATTTTACTGTGCATTAATTTGAGCATGCCTGACTGTAAAGTCCCAGTGTTCTGTTATGAAAATACAATGCTGTCCAGTGCTCACAATAGTTACTTGTAATTTAACATGGCTATTGTATAATCATCTCAACTCAGTAACCAGTACTTTCATGTGAATTTACAGTATCAATGCCAGATTGAAACACTGTAAACTGACCAATTTTAACCTGTGAAAACCTTGTGATTTTAACAGTGCATGTGGCAGAGATTAGCAACAAAATAAAATGCAGGTATTAAAGATAAAGTGCAGTGAATAATGTTGAAATGATAAAATAGTCAAGAAAGGAAGAAAAACATCCAAAAGCAGAGAAAGAAAAATGATGCAAAAACAAAAGTCAAAATCTGGAGAAAAAAGGATTGAATATTGTTCAGAATTTATAATGTCCAGAAAAAAAGTCAAAATCTTTTTAGAAAAAATCAAATGACAACCAAAGAATCGAAACTAAAAGAGAAGAAGAAGGATAAGGTCAATATGATAAGAAAAATGAATGGATTCAAGAAAAAAAAACATTTAAATAAAAAGATAAAAATGAGTGAGGGCAAAAAATATGTCCAGGATGCACAGTGTTTTCTGCTGAATAGGTATTAGCAGATATCAGCCAATATTGAAATCTTTGCCGTATTTACAGCCAATTACGCCCAGACATATCAGCCCTACCACAGCTGTAATATCAGCTAAATACACAAACATCGCACAGTGCCTCAACTTATCATCACTGCATGGTTCCATTTAAAACCAAGAGTTTCACTGTCAAGAGTGAAATGTTTTTCTTGTTTTTAATCTGTTCCTTACACAAATAGACCATCACCACAAATCAGCACATCAATTCCTGTAAAGACTTTGTGCTCTTGATGAAAAACAAGTTATCTATATCAATATATGTGGTAATGAGTTCAGAAACATAGGATTAGCTGATCACAAGGAGTGAAAATATGGAGACAAAAAGGGAAAAAAATCAACCTTTAGAAAAAGCCGAAATGTTAAGAGAAAAATCAAAATCAATGCAGAGTCAAATGTTGAGAAACAACTTAAAATGTTGAGAAAATGGGGAAAATACTAAGCAAAAAAAAAAAAGGAACATTAATTTCACTTATGAACAAAAATATGAAATGTTAAGGGGTTCAACCAGATTGTGGATATGAAAAGTCAATATGAGAAAAAAGGCAAAATGCAAAGGAAGCATGTTAAAATTTTGAGGAAAAAGTCAACACAAAAATTGTCTTCAAACTTTTCGGCTTCTGTATTTTTGCATGTATATCAAAAAATGATTTTTGAATGTATCAGTTATACAAAGAATTGTTAAAAGGATAAAACACAGAGAAAATCAATAGTCAAAGCACCTTACATTAAATTCTAAGTTAAATCAAACAGGACTGAGCTCACATTCACAGCTGGTTACACATCACAATGTGTCATACACGTCTGCTGTGTTTCATGAAGGCCTTGTTTCCTTTTCCGCACACATGTGAATCAGATAAAACCGTTTGTGGAGTTGAGGTCATGTTGCTGCTGTCTGCAGCAAGGTGGCATTGTTCTAACAATGTTTCAGAATCCTCAAGGCTTCAACTGTAACACTTCAGGAATTTGGTCAAAACAATTCATGACTTCCAGTTATTTCAGAGGAAGATTTCCTTTGTCTTAATAAAGGATTTTAAAAAGTGTCGATACTACATTAGAATTTGCGAAACTTTACACAATTCAAAGATTTGTAAATGGGAAAATGAAATAAATTTTGATGGATTTTTTTATATGTAATTTTTGTTCTAAGTTTTTCATCTTTCCATGAAACATGACAGTTCAGAAACTTTCAGAAATTGGTTTTAAATAAAATAAATTCAGAAAAATTTTGAGAACTTTGAGAACAATCTGAAAATCTTTTTGGACACTTTTTGAAAGTTGATTTTCTAATGTTGTAACATGGACTTTCTTATATAAAAGATATACATATATTAGAAACTTCTTTGGATTTACAAGTATTTTCAGTGAAACTTAAAAAGAACAATTAAGTCTGGATATTTTCCAAGTTTTGGGTACTTTTAAGGACTAAAATCTAAAAACAAATCAAGATGTCTTTTTGTAATTTTAAGTGGAACACTGTGAAAACTTCAACTACACAGAAAACCTGGTAAACTTGGGGTAGGGAGAATTTTCTTTTCTTTTTTTACTTTTGCAAACCTTTAATAATGATTTCTGACTGAATTTTCAGTACAGTTTTCAAGGAATATGATTAAGTTTGCTGAAAATGTTGGTGAAATAGTGACTTTTGATCAGCTAAATAAAATCAAAGTCTTGCAAAATGCAGTTTGTTTTTATCAAAGAGAAAAGAATAATTCTTGCATTTCAACAGGGTCCTCATACCAATTTTGTACTTTGCCATTGAATTACAACTGAGCATTGTTTGGGTCTTTTAATTTTTGCAAAATTGGGGGAGCTTCACTATGTAGCTTCACCAAAACATCCTTTAAGCCACCAAACTACACAAAACCTGTTGTGTTGCATAATAAAGTAGAGGCATGTACAACATATTCATGAATGCTGCAGATTTAGAAAAAATCCTCTGAAGTTTTTATAACTGTGACTTGGTGATTTAACATCTATCTATCTATCTATCTATCTATCTATCTATCTATCTATCTATCTATCTATCTATCTATCTATCTGTCTGTCTGTCTGTCTGTTTATTGGGATGGCAGCCAAATGAGACAACATTCCTGGATGATCTTGAACAGTTTCTTCTGACAGTTCCCACAGCAGGCAGAAAAAGTCAAGGGGCACAGACCCCGCACAGAGGCACATAGTTTAGCCAAATGCTGGAATGTATTATTGGAGCATTTTCAGTGAATGTTCATCCACCGACTATTGTGCTGAACAATCTGTTCCCTCCATCAGATAATTTTGACACTTGTCTGTGTGCACACTGTTAGCAATGTGACAGATACACAAATCAGACATGTTTTCATGATAACTTGAACGTCTCAAATTGTGCTTTAGCTGTTCTTTTTAACTCAGTGAACTTTCATGTTTCAGTTCATTTATTCTAATCAAGGATCTGATTTTCCACTTATAAACATAATCTGAACAGACAAATAAAATAATCAGATCTCAGAGAAAAACAAATTGAGCATCAAGGCAGCGAGTGTGACTACAGCCTCAGTGAAAGACTAATGATGTGCTGTCAGCGTGGATTTACAACACTGCCCTGCTGCGTCACACTCTGGTACTGCATCATGTGGGAAATCCCCGCCTGCAGCCGGTCAGACTGAGGCTGCAGCAGGAAAATCAGCCCAGAAGAAGTTATTAGAGAAAAAGGCAGGTCATAAACTAACTTAACTCAAAGATATAAATGATTTTAAAGTACTTACTAGTACTGCAAAATTCAACTTATTACAGGATTTTTAACAGACTGATTGCAATTCTCAGATGTACCAATAAGGCGTCCTGAATGACAGTAGATTAGCTGTATATTCTCATCTGCTGATGGTTATTTCCAGCCTCAGTGTTTTAATTGTATTCTGTTTCTCTGGTGATGCTCATTCACAGCATGTTGTCTTAATCAAGCTGTGCCCCTTCTTGAATGATAATTAAAATGAAAAGCAAGCAATCAAATCAAGCATTCACTGAATTAACAAAGTAGATGGTCGTTTGGTGAAATCAGGGTGGGATTAATATGACCACATTTTCCAATCATATTTTTTGCCTGATGAATTTATTTGAATTATTTAGTAATTAAAAAACACTAAAACAATTACTTGTAAACTTTTACAAAAAAAAAAAAGGTTTGTTTTTTGTCCAAAGTTTACATGTATAGGTAGCAAATACGCTACACTTATCATCTGAGGAAAGAAAAATCCATTGGTATCTTTCACCATCCATTAGGAGGAATGTTTTTTCTTAAAATTTACTTTTACAGGACTAAAACTTCACACCATGAGCCCTGCCATACATCTTATGAACAGTACCCCAGCCCTACCCCCACACTGCAATTAAAAACAGACTATCATCCAGCCCACTTCATCATTTATTCTATGCATTAAATAATATAGAACAGAGGTGCAAACAGTTGTTTAAAAACAACCCCACACTTACTGACTGTGTCCATATCAGTGAACTTTTAAACAATAATTTCCAACTTGCCAGATGTTACATCAGTCACATCACATGAGTTTGCTGAACATTTTGTGAATGGGAAATATCCCAAGGTGTAGACTGGCTAGAACTTCTGGTAAGAAGCTGAAGCACACTGGTCACACTGAACTGCCCCAAAATGCGCTGCGGTACATAGACCAAAGAACTGACACTGTAACACTTTTAAATAATGTTAAATAACACCATAATATCGATATAGCTGTAAAGATAATGAACTTGTGGTTATTTTTGATATGGTTTATTAAATTCATTTCGATTTTATTTGTATAGCACATGTCATACAAAGGCAAACTCCATGTGCTTTACAGAGGATAAAAACAGACAGACATTCAAACATGGAAATACTCACTTACATACACAAAATGAATATATCATAAATAGAATTCTTTACATGACCCTCCAACAAACCATATAGCACTCATGTTTATGTACAAATTTTCTAGTCCTATGGACCTTTTTTTCACAAGGGGTCACACATGGGTTCATATGCAAATAAGCCCAAACAAGATGAAACAACTGCCAAAGGCATGTGAGAAAAGTAACTTTTTCAGGCCACTGAAACTTCATGTTCCAGCATTAAGTTCTTTTAAATGTATGAATTTTATGGATTTACAGTTGGGTTAGCTCTTTGGTAATGTAACCAAATTAGCTTAGACCAGAAATACATGATTGTTAAATTCACGTTGTGCAGAAAAGATTGGCTCTGAAGTATGTTAAAATGCCATCTAAACCATAAGCCTGGTATAGTATACAACTCAGAAGTTTGGCATAGAGTAGCAAAAAGTTATTTGTGGTTTCAGACAAAATTTTGATTGGCTTAACACTCCTGTTAGTATCTTACTAAAAACCAACTGTTCAATATATTTCACAAGTCCATCAGGACAACAGTCCATAGAAAGTGTTTGGGAAAGGGCAGCACCTTTCAAAACATATCCAACAGGTGATTGGACGATTGTCCTGTTGATCACATTTGTTATGGGCCAATCAGATAATGTGGCACTACTGCCACGTTGTAAAATACAAAACTTAAACAAAAATGGAGGTGGAACAAAAACATCCTTACGATCAAGAAATGCTTTCAGTGTATTTGTTTGTTTTTCATCTAATGAAGAAATGCAGCCCAGATCTGATAAACTGCTACTGCAGCTGCTAGCATCAATGCTAATCTCTGTATGTGCAGTCACTTCCTGCTGTGGTCAAGCTCGTAGCGCCCACTTCTTCCTGCCTTAAAGAACGCCTCACGCTTTGGGCCACTCACGATCATTGTAGATTGGAGCTTGACTGAATATAGACAGTGCGGGCAGAACCAGCCACTGCGCAAGGACAGCTAAGAACAAATTGAAGATTAAACTTTAGAAGTTACTGGTGGATGAATCCCACTGAGCTGCAAGTCAGAGTTTTCACATAGCATCATGTTCAGTTTAGTGCACCTGTCAATCAGTTTATCAGTGTCATAACACAAAAATGCTCTGGTCTGTTCTTCTGTGTTTTGTTACAGAAGAAAATTTGTTCTGCATTGTACAAAACTGGTTGTTGATGAAGCCCCATAACTGGACATAAAATGTCTGCAAATGCACAAGTGGGGCACATTAATCATCCCACACACCCTCACGGTCTACAAATCAAAAACTGATCTGCATGTGTATTTGGACCAAAAGGTCTGTTTTCACAGTGTCAGTGAAATAAGGGTTTAATTTGCTTTATTCCATCATACTCTGCTTTGCTGTGGGGATGGAGAGGGAGCAGAGATGAGAAGAGTGATGAGGAGAAGTATGTGGGTGTGTGGGGTGGGAGGGGGTTAAGGGAATGCAGAGGGAGAGCGATTTGAATAAAATCCTCTTGTTGAGTAGTGTAGGGCCTCCAGGAGTGTTGTTAGAAGGAGGTGATGACAGGGGCAGGAGGAGGGCAGAGACACTGCACTGTACTGTGTGTGTGTGTGTGATCCTCACAATTATAATGAAAACACCAGGAGGCCCCCAGTCTGTATATGTCTCCATATCTCTATGGCACAAAATCATGAGTCCGAAGGTCAAAAGCATTTAAATGTACTGATCTTCTAAACTCATTTTTCCATATATTATCTACGCTGTTTATTTATTTTTTAGGTCACCAGAGCCTACCCAGCTGTCCCTGGATAAGAGGCAAGGTACACCATGGACTGGATGCAGTCAACCACAGGGTTGACAAAAGGCATGGTTATGATTTCCACATGGACAGTTGCGCCGACACAAACTGCCCAGGACTCATGATGCTCAAACTGTTGGTGTATTTATGCTCCATGTGTCTCTCTCTGTGCTGCAGACAAACCCAAATGCCATGGGGCAGTTTCTTAAAAAAAGTCTTTATGATTGCAAGATTTAATTTAAGTTTATGAAAATGATTACTTGCTGTCGATATTCAGAACCATGAGGAGAAGTCCTTGTGTTTATTCACATGTAGGATACACATGTAGGGTCAATGCCAGAGATAGATGAAGAGAAATAGGTTGATCCACCAAAAGGACCCTCGGCAAATGGGCTTGTCTATATATTTGATGCCCATATTTTGCCTTAAGTCGGGTATATACCATATGATATTTGATTACTGCTGAAGTATGTTCACAATCATGAATGTTCAAAGAAATCTTTAGTTTTTATAATGTAAGTGTCCCTGATCCAGCTCTATTCTCAGTCTGTCTGAGATGCTGCACTGGAGCTCCTGCCACTTTAAGGCTTCTTTCCCCATGTAGACTGTCTGTTCTAATCGGTTGAGTGGTTTACCCTGTGGTGATTGGTGGGTTTGTGCTACCATGTTTTTACCTCTGCCAAGGAGGTTACGTTTTTGCCGGCGTATGTTTGTCTGTTTGTTTGTTAGCAAGATTACACAAAAACTACTGGACAGATTTTGCAGAAATTTTCAGGATATGTTGGGAATGGCACAACTTAAAAATGATTAGATTTTTGTGGTGATCCAGAAAACCACCATTCGCAAATGATCGTTTTTGCTCCATAACTGGCAAACTAATAATGATATCAACATGATTTTGAGTGCTAGCTTTGGGTTTTCAAGGTCAAGGAATCCTATTAGGATGGTAACTTTATCATGGAACTGTGCCTATAGATGTAACACCAATATGTGAGCTACCTTTGCTGAGGTTTGCACTTTCCAAGTGCTTTCTAGTTTTCAGTGTTTCCACATTCTGTCTATGGTCTAAGCTTTGTAAGGGCTGGAAAATGAAATAGTGGTATGATGACACACTGTAGGGGGGGTGTTATCGTGTGCATAAAAGTACACCGTCAAACCTGATAAACATGAACAACATACCAAAGGGCATACGAAACTCAAAAAAGCATACTATGGGCGATTTAATTTGAGCAAATGTCAACTCTGACTCAAAGATAATCGAATTAGATTTTGGACACCTAAATCAACGTCTATGGTCCCATGTTCTTGTCTTGCTTTTAAGATTTCTAAAAATCACAAAACCATAATCCCCTTCCCCCACCCTTTCATTAACCAATTACTGTACTGTAACTGTGTGGCACTTGTATTCCTTGCAGAGTCATGAAACTGCTGGGCAATAGCTGTACTTTTACAAATAACTCAGGTCATAAAAACACCTGATTCCACCTTTAGTTATGCACTAAAAAAAATCCCAGTGTGAGCATGTGTGAAGCAGGCGTACAGTACGTCTGTTTGCATGCATTACTTATGGCACCCTGTATGTGTCTGGGCCTTCGGGGCACATCTGGGAGGCATTATTTTAGAGTTACACCACAGGACTCCATACTTCACCACAAAGACCTCCTGGGATCCGGACATGTCAGTAAGAGTGAGAGAGAATACACTTTGAGGGAAACGTTGTTTATAAAACCAGTTAAGAGAAAGAAAGGTGTTCGATGCATGGCTCTGAGGCCTACAGCGCAAATGAGAGTTTAAAACAGAAATGCTCTAATCCTCTGAGACTGAGGGCAGATGGTATCTTTTATTGGTTACATAATATTAGCACGAGCCTGATCCAGGAGGTGTCTCATGATGCATTATCAGTTGAGATGTTTTTTCAGCTTTTAACATTGCTTTTGCAAGATTTGCACCATTCATCTCCTTGAGCAGAGGGCAGCACCCGCATGACAAAACCATTAATGAGTGCCAATGCACCACACATAATTCCTACATATTCAATATTTCGACACTCATTATTGCCTAGACTGATATTATATTATAGGCAAGAAAAACAACATTTTATTATTTATTAAATGACACTTTGATTTGTATAATTATTCAGTGATGGTGAGTGAGCCTATTATGTTACCTTTGTACTTTCTGTCAATATTATAGCCAATACATGAGGTACCGGTATACATGGCCAATATGTACGGCCAAAGTATCTGTTGTTATTATTGGCAAAAGTGTTCATATCTGCCGACACTGATAAACAACTTTCTAGGCAATTATCTGTCGATACCAGTAGTGTACTGATGATACTATGCATCCCTAATTCCTACATTTTTTTTTTTTCTATAAAGACTCCAGACTAACCAAGTGGCTAACACGTGACTAACATGATGCCACTCAGTTCCATGGACGGCAAAAGTACCACTGTTGTCAACAGACTGTGATGCATTTTAGCAGATGCATTTTGAGCCACTAAAGTAACAAGACATTTCATTAATATGAAACAAAAATGTCACTGAGTCCATCAAATGAGTCTGGTCACCTTGAGACAAGCATCCCACTGCTCAGCAAGATAATTTGGCGATCTCTCCAGGGATTATGAGCAGTGTTTGTTTTGGATAAACGAGGAGACCTGTGTGGACATGGAGTACACACAGTAAAAAACGTCTGCTGATGGAGACTGATCAGTGAGACTTGAATGATACATGGCAGAATCTCAATGGGAGCTGGAGGACATGAGAACATCCAGGATATCTGTTAATGCAAGTATATAGATTTTGGGCTTTTTTTGTCAAATTCAGAGAAATTCCAGTGTGACTTGGTAAAAACAGTTGAGGATGCTTCAGGATCAGAAGTTACCAGTGGCTAATGTGTGTAAATATGCAGTCTGTGGCACTTGTCATACATATCCTTCATGAATATGCAATACAGTACGCAAAAACCATAACTGATGACATAAATGCAAAGCCCCCCCCACCACTTCCTTTAGACTGGCTGGAGCATATCCCTATCACTGTTAAGGGGATACCTTAAACTGTGATTTCAAATCTTCAACTTGGCAGGAGTTTTCCAAAATATGTGTTTTCAGTGACCTAAAATGGTGTAGACGTGTGAACGGAATGCCAAAACACACAGAAAAAGCAACATTTTTAAAAGTACCCACCTGCGTGTGGACGTGTGGAAGGTGGAGGAAAACAGTGATCTTTTTTTCACCTGACTAACCTAAGGTGGGAGGGAAAATTCAGGGTAAAAATTCTGATGTTTATGTTGACACATTTCTGGGTTTTTGTGCATGTGTGCTGACCGATTTTATTTTGGAAGGTGCAGGACAAATCAGCGCAGGAATGCCCTGTTCATACCCCCTTACGATGATATCTATTGTGTTTACTTAAAGATGCTTTTTGATGCCAGAAAAAAGGTCTCGTTTAGTCGTCAAACACAGCTCTGCATCCTGCGAGCCAGGAAGTGAGGGTGCACATGCCATTACAGGGAGGCAACACAGGAAGTACACCGAGCCAAGGTGTCAGCAGTTCAACTGGCGAGTCATCACATCAGCTGTGAAAAGGTTTAATGTTGAATACAATTCTGAAAAGAACATCACAAGAACTAAATAACCATGATGATTTTTATTAGTCATAGTTGTCCCCAAAATGTCGATCCCCTTATCAAAAAAGGAAAAGGAAAAGATTCCTGATCTGTTTTCATCTGATGCTGTACAGCACGTCACAAAGAAGGAGAAAAATTACAGAGTGAGAGAGCAGCTTGGGTTGTTTATTTATTCTTTTATTTCTATGGGATCTCTTCCCTCTCTTCAAGGTCAGAGGTGTACAAAGGAATGTGTTTCCTCTGAACAAGGAAAAACTAACACAAGCAGCTCATACAGTGCAGACAGGGCCATGGTTCACTGGGTTTTATGGACAGTACTCACCCCCTACTTTGAGAGACATTTAACAAAAATATGCATTTATATTCAGCCAGTGTAAACACATGAACATTAATATACAAATACTTCTTTAAAATTAAAGTAATTTTATTACGGCATAAATCCTTGAGATGAATCACGTTTTCAAGGGGGGTGGGGGCTTTAAACAAATATACAGACAAAGAAACAAACTGTTACAGCACAGATATTACTATAACATTACAAGAGAAAAATTACATTGCTGAAATACTCGAACAAACAGAGAGCTCCCACAACCCAAACATCCCCTCACCCACCAGCTCATAGATTTACGGTTGTCATCAGTAAAACACAGACCCATACAAATGTAGCTACATATGTACATTTACATTATTATTAAATACACAAACAGACATTTCAACACAGTCCAGCATTTCACACTCTTAATTCTGGTGTTTGTAGAAAAAACAGACCAATTGGAGCCTATATTCCAGCTGACAACAAGAGGCAGGGTACTCTCTGTACTGGTCACCAGCCAATCACAGGTCCACACAGAGAGACAGACAACCATTCACATACCCACCCACACCTAAATTCAATATGGAATCACCAATCAACCTAACAAGCATGGTTTTTTGTTGGTCAGTGGGAGGAGGCCAGAGTGCCTACAGACATGGGGAAAACATGCAAACTCCACACAGAAAGGCCCTGACCTACACAGGGTTCAAACCAGCAACCTTCTTGCAACCTTCTTGCTGTGAGGCACTACCTGATGTGCCACCATGCCACCAAACATCTGTTTTTCCAAAGTAAGTAAGTAAGATAGACCCCACAGTTCAACGTCCTTTAGAGCAGGAAGGGGTTGAAGCTACCAGCAACATTTCAACAGGAAGTGACTGCTCACACAGACATTAGCATAGATGCTAACAACTTCAGTAGCAGTTTGATCAGGTCTGAACTGCATTTCTTTATTAAATGAAAAATAAAAACACTGAAGGCACTTCTCCAAAGAAATGATATTTTTGCTCTGCCTCCAACATGTTTTGTCGATAGTTTGTTTAACAAAGTGGCTGACGTTCTGTCCTTTACACCGTGACGGTAGTGCCCGCCTACTACATTATCTGATTGGCCTGTTATAAAAGTGATTGACAGAGCAATAGTCGGATCACCTGCCAGATATGCTTTAAAAGGTTCTGCCCGTTCCCAAACACTTTCTATGAGCTGTTGCCCAGATGGACTGGTGTAATATATTGAACAGTCCATCTGGTTTGCCAGGAAAGAGTCAGAGTGGACATTTGCATTATGGTGATATTGCACACAAAAGCAAAGGCCAAAGGTGAGACAGAGAGGACCATGACCTTTGACCTCCAAGATTTAACTATTATAGCACTTGGAGTGGAAATTATTGCAAAGATTATACAAATCCCTAAAGGTGTACTTGCTTTATTATGTTTACAAGGAAGGGATGACAATGAGACACACAAGACCCTGCCCTTTGACCTCCTAAATCTTATAAATGGTGCATAGTTCATGTCCATTCTGAGTTAAGGATGATCTTAAATCAGAATGGACATTGACCCATTTGGGAACAGGGCTCCTCCTCTTGTACAACGCTGTGTTTTATAATGAAAAATCTTATGCTTTATTTATACAATTAGCTTTAAAGACAATAATCCCTTGTTGTAAAATTTTGCAAGGAATAAGGGCAATTTGGAGTCAATATCATTGGTGTACTGTTAATGACCCCAGCCCAGTGACCCCTCTAACACACGATAACTTCATAGCAATAAAAAAAGTCTTCTTCATGATGCTCAAAGGTCCTTTGGTAGGTTATGGGATGCATCGGAGTTAGTTTCAACCTTTTTTATAGCAACAAAAAGTTCTCACAGGAGCTTAAATTAAAGATGAATGATTTGTCACTGTTCTATTTTCTCTGCGCTCTTCAAGTCTCGGTCCCCTGACAGTGATGTGAAAAGGAAAAAAATCAGACTGTAGGCCCTGCAGAGGTTCTACTTTCCCCCACATCTAACCCCGTCACAGCTGTAGTTGACCTCTCCCCTCTTTCCCAGAGTGGTACAGCCTGGCTGGAGCCTGTGCATGTGTGTGTCCTCGGTGACACAAGTTTGACCCAATACACTTTCACCTGTACATGTCAGTCACTCATCAGGCCCCTCCCCAAGCCTGAGGCTCCGGGCCCCTCGCAGCAGAGACCTGGAAAAGTTTTGACATATTTCTGATGAACATTCCTCCATCCCCAGATCACTATGACCCAATGGAGGATGGATCACACAGGGACCAAGAGGAGAACATTTTTGAGAGGAAAGAGGGAGCGAGGAGAGAAAAAGAGGAGATTAAAGAGGTAGAACGAGTAACGGAAGGTCCTGGTGGCATTTTCATCAGTAGTCCTTGTGCAACTGGAGATCCTGTGACACCTGTTCTTGGCGGCAGATGTTCAAAAAGCGCCCTGCAATTTGTCACCTGCTTTGGTTTACAGTATGATGTCTCCCTTACAGGGCACTTTAACTGTTACATGACAAGAAACTGGGGGAGTGCGCTCTGTCTCACCAAAGTGCAAATAAGGTACTTCAGTTAAAGGAGAATGTACTAATTCTATATTCACTGAATGTTTATTTATTTATTTATTTAATGTTTATTTGTTTCGGGACAGTATGAAACAAAAGAATGTTGCCACACACTACAGCATTTATAGCCTGAGCTAATTTGCAATGCCCATCCCTAGCTGGGCCTTTAAAAACATAAAAAAACAACAATAAATACTGTTAAAACAAACAAACAAATGAACAGACCAAAAAAAAAAAAAAAACAAGCACAACAAATATGGACAAAACAATAAAAAAGTATATACAACAATACAAAAAACGGATAAAACAGGAAGCGCATGGTCATTAATGACTACAAGTTCTGCATCATAAAAGTCTGCTGAAAGACTTTTCGACCTTGCAATGTTGGTTCAAGACCCGGGGCATTTTCAGACCGGATGTTTGCTGGCCGCTGAAAAGCTATGGCCCCTTTTGGTATTTCTGTAATAATATATCTCTGTAAGTTTATGCAAAAATGTCCAAATGTTTTTGGCAAGTGTCAAAAATGCTGTAAAGTCATAACTCTTAAGAAATAGAGGTGTAAATATGCTGAAAACACTTCAGTGGATTTCTAACTCAAGGCAATTCCAAACTAACATTTAGAGCAGATGACTCACAATTCACCGACCTCTGCATTTTCTTCAGAGTCAAAACACAGGATGCATCTTAACATTACCACTTTGCACCTGAATAAACTGTGAAATGACTTGTGTGCTCCAATTGTCTCTTTGGAATTGCCTTAATTGAGGAATCCACTGAAGTGTGTCCAAACATTTTGGTCCTTTATCTGAGAGTGCCGACCTCCATCTGTGGAGAAGCTGTTGCACAATAAACTCCAATCTGAGGTAAAGAACTAAAAGTTAATTTTTATTAATTAATAAATGAAAGGTGAAAAATAAACAAAGGACAAATCTAAATCAAATTTATCAAATATTTGCCTTCAAAACATTACCAACTCTTCTGGGTACTCTTGCACACAGTGTTTGGAGGAACTCTGCAGGTAGATTGTTTCAAACATCTTTGAGGACTGACCAGATCTTGAGTGGATGTACGCTTTAGTGATGGTTGATGCCAAACTTTTTCAAATTTCCTTTAGTCTTGTTACTGTGCTTGTTCTTGCCACGGTGTATGACCTTGGGCATGAAACTGTCTTCCACAACCTCAGCTTGGTAGCAAAGTTTGGCTGTTCCTCACCCAGTTTTAAGTCTCCCACACAGCTGTTTCTGTTTCAGTTAATGACTGTGTTTCAGCCTACAGAAGACAACGGTGATTATTAATAGTTAATCATACAACCTATTATAGTCCTACAAAAACCTTGACTTTGTGCCAGTGTACTTACAAGAATTGATGCTGGTCTGAAGGTGATCGAAATAAATATTGATTTGATTTGGATTTTTCTTCTGTTTCTTCTGCTTACTTTGCATTTTGTGAAGTACTTAAAAAAACAATTAAAATGAAATATGTTGAAAGCAGGAGGCATCAAAGTGGCGCAGCAGGTAGTGCATCAGCAAGAAGGTCCCTGGTTCGATTCCCAGGTTGGCCAAGGCCTCTCTGTGTGGAGTTTCCATGTTCTTCCTGTGCATGTGTGGTTTCTCTCTGGGCACTCTGGCTTCCTCCAACAGACCAAAACATGCTCATTAGGTTAACTGGAGACTCCAAAATTGCCCTTCGGTAACAGTGTGAGCGTGAATGGTTGTTTTTCTATCTATGCCGCCCTGGTGACTGGTTCAGGGTGTAGCGGCCTCCTGCTCAATGTCAGCTGGGATAGGCTCCAGCTCCACTGCGACCCCGAAAGGGATAAGTGTAAGAGATAATGGATGGATGAATGAATGTCCTCTGAAGATTTTATAACTGTGATTTGGTGATTTAACATCTATCTATCTATCTATCTATCTATCTATCTATCTATCAGTTTTTACTTTGTAACTTCCAACCTCTAAACATGACTCTGGTGACCTCTCTATCCGTTGTTCTAATGTTTTTTTTTGTTTGTTTGTTTGGTTTTTTTTGGATGTCAACACATAACACTAAAACATCCACACAAACGCACACACACAGTGCACACACTCAGACAGGCTTTGTAGTACCAGAGGCCCCTCTGCCCTCCTGCTCTCTGACACATCTCCGTCTCCGCCTCAGCTGTGGCAGCTAATAACCAGAAAATAATGACGGGGATGAAAACACAGGACATAAGGGTTTAGAGGAAAGGCCGGCAGAATCCGGGGATGGTGCCGCTTGCAAAAAAGACGCCTGGAATAATGGCGAAGGAATGTGCTGTAACGACTCCCCCGGGGACCGGCCCAAGCTGAAGGCCCTCTGGCTTCGGGAACAACAAACGGGAAAGCTTGAAAAGCGCAGGGTGCACACATAAGGGCCTTAACAGCACCCCCCCACCCCCCAGCACACACATATACACACACTGACACACACATAAACTCACCCCCTCCTCCCCTCCTTCCTGTGCCGACCTACTGGAGTCGGCTGTTGTTGTTGGCTGCTGGCCACATTCGGAAGAAGCGCAGCCCTCCTCAGCCTCTCCCTCCTTCTCTCTTTCGCTCTCTCTTACTTCAAGCGAGCTGCCAATGAAATGCTGATGACATGACATCTTCACAGAGGTCCCTGGAAAAAGCGATTACCGCCCACCCCCGTCCCCGTCAAATAATCCCATTCCTCGAGTTTAACCCCACTTTACAGTCCATTCAGCACTCCATATCCACCCGACCCCCTCTGGGTGTCTTTTCATCTATCTATCAACTGTCTGTGATGTGTGACTGTGCATGTGCACCACTCTTTGTATTAACAGCTAGTTCACTTGGCCCTTGTCCTGGTAAGAGGAAAATGCATCTTATTCCCGACCCCTGGCATACTCATTCATGTAGGCACAGCTGTCAAAAGGTGGCGTTTTCTTCTCAGGTTCATGCCCTTTAAATCATGTAATCCTGTGTGTTTGTATGTGAGAGAAGAGCGCTCCACCTCAGTAGGAAAGCCCCCTGTCTCCTGTTCATTTTGCAGCATCGAACAGAGGTGCTGTCTGATACATGAGGTGCCTGACATTTACGCAACCTGCAGAAGGAAACTTTAAGCTCCAGCACACACAGAGAAATCCCCGCTCATTTTGCACCCCTGGATTCCTGGTGTGTGTGGACCTCGCGATAATCAGTGTGAGAGCCAAGTTTGAGCCAGTAAAAGTTTTGATGGAGGTCAGCTGGGCTGCTGTGTTTGGGTCAGCGCCACCTTTACATTCAGAATGTTGACTCACAGCTTAATTTGGGCTGCCAGAACCATTAAACCCACATGAACTCTGAGTTTCCAGAGGATATCTTGGAAGACAGTGAGGAAACAACTGAGTGTCTTATTTGCTGGATATTTGTAAATGCAAGGAAGCACATCATTATTATGTGAAACTGTATATATTTGTGGTACAGTAAATTTTCCAATAAACTTGGGTTAACTGGATCGCTGACTCTTCCATATGTTTTAGTAGCTCTCTCTGATCAAGTTATTGTCTATATACTTTATTGTCCTTCAGTGTGGACTTTGTACATGTGGTGTTTTACTTTGCATTCACATTTATTGGCTCTTGAAGGAGCATATGAGGACAATTTGCAGCTTTGGCCAAAACTTCACACAAACTTCACTGTGCCTAGCATTTTTTTTTTGTAAATACAGCCTCTTAAACATCATAATTTCTACACAGTATAGCCATAACCAGGTTCCCCCTTCTATGCACCTTTGTATTTACTAAGCTGCAACCTAAGGTATTGACAAGTGCAGCCAATTCCGACATGTTTTAGTGACAGTTTGTTTGACGAAGTGGATTACATTTTGTATTTTACACTACGTCAGTAGCGCCTGTCTACTGCATTATCTGATTGGCCCATAACTTAAGTGACTGACAGAATGATTTTCTGATTGCCTGCTGGATATGCTTTTGAAAAGTTCTGCCCATTCCAGCACTTTCAATAGGCTGTTTCTCATGGACAAGCAAATTATTTTGAACAGTCCACCTGGTGTGTCTAGTTTAGCTGTAACTTCCATGGCTGAAAATGAAGCCAATGCAGAAGAGCCAAAGCAGGAAACCTGGAGGTTAACTGATTGTATGCAGGGTACGGACTGTTTGACAGCCTAAATAAACAGATTAACATTCAACTTAAATAAATGGCTTCGGTCTAAATGTGTAACATATCAAAATAACATATCATTTTATTTCACACTTAACGTATTCCAGGTTTTGGATAGTTGGGAACATGACTGACATGAATAGAAGCCCATGCAGTGTAGCAACGACGGCCTTAAATCCTGCCGCAACTCAGCCTTTCTGTCTGTGAGTAAGTTGATCTAAAGTTACGTATGCCTGTATCCATCGATTGGCCTCAACAATGTTTTAAAGCCTCCTTTGATAATCAAATGACTGACACCATATGGCGTTTTTTTCTAGAGTGAGTGTGGAAGTCACCAACACACTGACTATCCAAAAGCTCATTTTTGCAGTTGAAATAAAAATGTTCACAGCCTGGTTCAAGAAATGGCCTTAAGAATTCACTTATAGTTTCACATTATAAGCTAAAGAATTTCTTGTAACTCATCCAGTTTGGTTTTCTTAAGAATGTGAGTTATGCACAATTAGGGTCGTGACTGATATAGCTAAAAAAAACTGCAAGCCTGTTTTTTGAAACCTAAACCTTATGTAAGCTGTTCTATATCTATATTTCAGATGTTTTTCTGTTATTAAGATGACCAAAGGTAAGTTTGAAAGAGCATTTCCAATGAGGAGATTGTCATGGATTAGCATTGAAAGCCGGTGCAGTTATCAGAAGATGTCACTCAGTTTTTGGCCAATAATATTTTTTGTAGTCTATGGTTGGGATCATTTGTACAGGAGGACATTTTTTTCTTAAAAAATGCTTTTGGAGCCAGATTTTTGAATAAACTGAAATTATATAAATGTTAGTCTTATTAACATAACATTGTTTTAATGCTTAGTTTCATCAGAAATAAATGTAATCCTGAGCCATTAAAAGAAAGACTAATCCTTATCACACATACTGTTGCCAGGCACATTAGAGTAACTGAGATACTTTGGCTTCTTCTTTGAGCTGCCATGTTATCCATCACTGGGTTAAAATATAATTAAACTGCTGGTTAAAAATTTGCAGATAATCACTTACAGATCCATAAAATTTCTTGTCTTGTTTTTGAATTGTTTTTTAATAAGGATTTAACAACGACAAACTAAATTCTTTTTTTAATCCTCGTACTTTCTGAATTTAAATATATTCCAAATATTAACAAATGAGAAGCTGAGCCTGACGTGTACCCAGGGCCTCCAGTTGATGATCCCTGGCCTGTGTTTTTGTGCACTGTATTTAACATGGTAACATTGAGGATTTTGATAAAAAAAAAAAAAAAAAACATCCTTTTTTTCATTGAAAGTTTAAGACTTCTTTGTAGCATAAAGTCTATTTTTGATCTATGATTAATTGATCTAAATTTTTTATTAGATTCCTTTTAAAGAAAAAATAGTACCTTAATTTTAGCTAGTTTTCTTTTTGTTTTAATTTTAACAAATCATACCCTGGTTCAAGGTGTCATTAGTTTACACTGGTCCACAATGTCTCCAGAACATATTTTTGATGTCTGTTGCCTAAAATCCACTGAAAAGTTGGATTTTGTGACGCCTTTAAACTCCTTTGTTTTCCTCTGCTCGTAACAGGCTGTTTTTTCTGTAAATCCCCTTCAGGACGCCCCTCTCAAGAAGTAGGTGTGGCCTCAACTGATTGATGCTGTGCTCTGTTGTGCCGGATATATTCGTTTCACTGGAACTGGCTGTTGGCAAGTTTCAGGAGAGCCTCCCATCCAGTGGGGTCACATATCCCCAAATGAATATGGGAGAATTTAATAACCCATTATTCAAGCACCCATTTTCTAAAAGGTGAAACAGGCACTTAAGGGAGAAAAGGGGTTTTTCTCATGTTGGGGAGATTGTAGGCAGGCCATATAAAAAGTAGGTTTTGTGGGGTTTCAGTTGACAAAATCATCTGCTAGCATATTACCATCGTATTTATTAATCATGACAGCATGATAAATATTTTGCACTGAGCAGCTAGTTTTGTTTAAAATCTGGTGACCATAGATGTAACTTCTCATGAGAATTATTACTTGAAGCAAAACCTTTACATTTGAAATACTCAACCTTTAGCAACTAAAACCCACTAAGTGTGAGGCTGATTATATTGAGAATCTGTCCTCCTTAAATTCTTATGACTTCCTTAATTTCTTTCTTTTTTTTTTTTTTTTCATTCTAATTTACTGAAGGACTTATTGATTGTGCAAAGCCAGCTAAAATAACCATTATATTAAGGGCTCTAATTTCCTGGTTCAACTCAGGGTGGCGCAGGGTGGCACAGGATGGCGCACCCTGAGCAGTGATAATTTTGTCCGACGCACCACCGTGCGCAGCCAATTTGGCAATTTGGTAGACTGGCTGTGCCGAGATGGGTGTAATGGCGCACCAGGGGGAGGTGTCAAAAGATTCAACTTGGCGCAGTGACAATTTCGTGCCAAAAAACCCAGCAGAAGGTGCGCTGAAAGCTTGCCAGCTCCAACCTGGTCTATTCTCGGCGCAGGCGAGGTGCACCCTGTGCAGTGGTAATTTGGCTGACAGGCGCACAGTGTGCACACGTAACCAAAACCTCACAGGCAGGTGTCCACAGTGTCAGGCACATTTCAATGCAATCAACAATCACAGCAACCACTATTTAATGTAACCGTCTGAACCAGCATATACATTTGTACCTATATTAATTGTCCCGTCAAATCTGATGTCAGATCAGAGACGTTTGTCATAATGGAAACTCAACCTGACGGCAGCTGGAAGTGTGACGCAAATCTCTCAGCCAACCACATCATCCGATACGGAGTATCCGGCTTCTCTCATCTCATGAAATTCAAAAGAAAAAAGAGAAAAAAGAGAGAGACGCTTGCTAAATAAATCACTCGGTGTCTTAAGGATTTACCTGTGATTGCCCATATTTCTCTGTTTTAATCTTTATTCTTAACGTGATCTAAAAAGATGGAGTACATTATTGCAAGGAGGATGAGGAGGAGATATGGGGAGGTTCTGCTATTTGGCGATGACACACCAGGAATGCAGATGGATCACAAGCATGATGAATGAATTAGCCTGCTGCTGTGTTTAAATGTAATTATCACTTAATTTTGTACTCCTATTTATGAAACAGGAACAGATTACATCTGTCCCACGAGGTGGTCCAGACGGTGACGCGCATCGTGGCCTCCAATGCGCGGCCCTGTGGCCCCTGCGCTCTCCCAGTTGCTGCAAAAGTGACAGCAAGCCACCAAGGAGAAATTGTCACTGCGCCTCGCCCGCGGCACATTTAAAGGCGAGGAGAGGCGTTCATTTGATTGGTGAAGATCACACTCGGCTGTGTTAAACCCACTCACGCCTCCTCTCCTCCCTCTCTGCTATTTGCGCCACTGGGAAGGACGGAGGCGTGGGTGCGCCTCCCTGCGCCAGACTACGCCGTGCACAAAACTTGCAAAATGCCCTGGACACAATCCGTTGGCGTGGCGTGCGCTGCACCTGTGCCTGAGCCTGGTCTACGAAATTAGAGCCCTAAAAGTGCAGAAGTCAAGTTATAAGCTGTGTCTCAATGTACGGAAGTTTCACTCGACCAGCCTCATCTTTTTATTCCTGTTCATCTCTCATCACTATGATATCTGTTTTCACAGTCCATCCTCAAAAGCCTCAAGGCTTAAGTTAAGAGTAGAAAAGCTCCCAGATGTCTCTCTGTCCTCCTCTTGGACAGCACAATTTCATCACATTCAGACTGCAGTCTTTAAGTCTTTTCTTTCATTAAGACACTCTTTGTGGTAAAGATGCAATGCCACCATATTTTTTAGCTTTTTGTTCTGATGTGATACTCAGGTTGAGGAGCCAGAGTATTGTTCAAATGTCAAAGGTTTGGTGTTTCAGGTGACAAGTTTTGTCAGTTTTTTGTCGCTGGCAAATTTCAGTTGAAATAATGAACGTTTAACCACTTTTCATTCTGCAGCTGGAAAAAAAATGATGAATGGAAAAATACCGGCAGAATCCTGAGAGAGATCTGTCTTTACTTTAAGTCACAACATTGCTTAATACCAGTCTGATCAATTCTTCCAAAAAACACTTAACCAAGACATACCCAAAGTAAAATGGTAATTGCTCTTGAACCATTTGGGGTACAAGCATGATGTTGACCTTTATTAAAAGTTAACATTCTAAAGCTTTTCCCACAGTAATCAGAATCACTGTAGGTGCTACTACAGCTGACTTATGGTTGCTTGAACACACAAAAAAGTTGATTTTCCTGGCCTAATTTTTATTTTTTCTAAACAACTGACTGTCACTTAAACATATTAGGTGGAAAAAAAAATAAAACTAGAGTGTAAAGACTTTCTTATCAAACACAAAATTTCATAAAAAAATATCTTAAAAATGAAAATTCTGCACCTTTTTCTATGTCTACAAAAACATTATGTCTGTGCTTTTCCCAAGCTGTGCCATTTGGAGTCTCCAAATGGCATTCATGAATATAAAAAGCGCCAAAAAAATAAAACAGCTAAAATAAATTGTAAAACTGCTTTAATAAATTATTAAAAAAGCTAAAATAAATAAATAAACATGCAGGAACCATGCCTACACACACAAGCACACATTCTGTCATGATAGCACTGATCCCTTAAACGCCTTAGTAGAGGATCTAATAAGAGCACAGTCCCTGAGCTGAGACCTGATTGGCCGAACAGCGGGTGCCTCTTGATAGATTTTTTTAAAGAGCAAGGAGGGGGCACAGATGTCTAATGATCTCTCATGTGGCCTAAGTAATAAGATGTTGACAAGTAATCATATTTTTGGGGCCAGAAGCACAAAAAAGAATATACATACTGCAGCTTTAAGTACACACTGCCAGCCACTTTGTAGAACAAAATCTCACCAAGACATGACGGAAGTGGAGTGAAAATATCCTCTTGAGACATGAGACATGACATCATTTAATAAAGACATGTCTAGATCTGGCAAAACTGCTACTGGAGCTGTTAGAATCCATGCTGATTTCCGTAGGAGTGGTCACTTCCTGCTGTCATCATGCTCCTAGCTCCCACCTCCTCCTGTTTAAAGGACACTGATTGGACCATGCCTGTACAGGCTGAGCACAGTTGTTATAGGTATGAGCTTATAGCAAGATCGGCTACGTTTATATGCAGTCAATATTCGGGTTAAGATCAATATTCTGGTTTCTGAAACATTCGGAATAACCCAGTTTACATGCGTGAGCAAACAGGGTTACTCCTCTATGCATAGTATCCCGAACAAAACAGCGACGCATGGAGAATGTCATGACGCATGGAGAACGTCATGACGCAATGCGCGTCATTTCCGCTTCTTCTTCCTGTATTCAATACCAACGAGAACAACAGCAGCAGCACAGCGGATAATGAACGGCCCGGAGCAGGTAACAGTCGGCTTCGTTTGCCCACCACCAGTACTTGACACTATTCTTTGTCAGTTTCTTCATTAATGGAAGACGAGAACGTGAAGAATTAGGAAATCGAGCCGGAGCTGTGCCATGTTACAATAAGTACTTCCTGTACTCAAAAGACCAAGATTCCTTGCGAAAAGGACATGCGCAGTACACAACTTAATGTTCCTTTCAATGAGGATATCCCGATCAGCGTATACATGACCAAATATTCAGGTTAGAAAAGGAGTAGCCCAGGGGTGACTTTCGGGTTTTTAAAAACTGGAATATGAGCATATTCCAGGTTTTCAACAGGTTTTTCAGTGTTTACATGGCTGCACGCAACCGGGTTATTGCTAATATTCCGGTTATGAAAGGTTTAATGACTGCTTGTAAACGTAGCCAGTGAATCAGGCTGATCCAGCTACACTTCAAGGTTAGCCCAGCTGGTGCAACACCTCAAAAGTTAGCAAAGTGTAAACTCCATCACAAGTTAGCTCTTACATTCAAACTAGGCTTCATCTGAACTTTTGCAGAGCTGGCGAAACTTATAATTGGACATTCCACAGCAGGAGCCTGTCGATGTGTTTGCGTGTATCAGTGGAGATTTGTGTTGTGTGATTCTGTCTGAGTCTCAGTATAGACAATATGTGTTCCTGAATTCTCACAGAAAATCGCTTAACCCCAGATGTGCCAAACAGGTGGCATAGCCAATCACGAAAGACTCTCACTCTTTCCATGGTTGTTATTGATTAGGGGGACCCCCTTAAAAACAAGATGCCAGATCTCAAGGGGCTAACCTCTATTATTTATACTCAGCAGAGAAAATTATTAAGAAAGCAGACTCATGATTGGCCCATGGATTTGTCACTACCTTCAATTCTTACTTTAGCCCCTTTTTCCCTGCCCACCTCCCTTCCTCACCCACTACCCCACCCCAGCTTCAGTGTATGGCTGTTCAATGGCACTATACAAATAAAGATTGATTGATTGATTGATTGATTGACAAGGTCATTTGCACATTTTCATCTATTTACATGCAAACAAAAAACAGAAGAGATCATAAAGTTAGCATCTTTGCACTTTTCACTCTTCCTTGTGTGTTGGAGAGTTCTCATGCATGTGTGTGATTGGGCACATGTGTGTTTATCATGATGCCTCACCTCAGCTCTCCCACAGCTTCCCGGCAGCTTCCCGAGGATGAAAGCGAGTGAAACCCCAGACTAGTGGGGCTCCACAGCCAATTAGGATTGTTTATTTAGCCAGCCACGGCCGCCTCGCTGAACAGGAGCACACAGCCAGCCGCACAGCGCTGCACTGGAAACCTCTCTGTCTCTCTCTCTCTCTTTCTCTTTCCATCCCTTTAAAATCTTTTGGCTCTGGCTCCTCTCTTGCTCTTCAACTCCCTTTGCCCTCCTTCTCCAACTTTTATTGCCCTCCAGTCAGATGTAAACTTTCCAGGATGTTCCAGAAGTCCTAAAGACTGATAATTGTGTTAACCCACTGGTATTATTCAAGTGTTTTACGCATAAAGGTCATAAAGTACAAAAATGTTTACCTCCAAAAACATTCATAAAAATATTATATTGACCTGTCACCCAAAGCCAACCCTCTTTTTGGATTGAATTTTCTAACAACTTTTGTCCCGATTTAAACAACCAGATAATTAAACATTTGGGTATTTTACCCCTTAAAATGTAGTGATGGGCAGTAACTTCACCACAAATAGCATTGTCAGTAGCTTAATGACATTTTCCGGTAGCTCTGTGGTAACATTACTGTTTTCTGTGTCAAATAGTTTTTCAGTAGAATAGTTATTTCATTAACCAAGTGCCCATTTCATCAAGTAGTGCAGTAGCTTCCAAACAAACTACTTCACCCCATGACAAATACTGGGAGCAGCCACAGAGCGCTGTCACAGTCTAAAAACACACTTTAGGGATAAGTAAAACATGCAAGCAGACACAAGGTGACAATGGCTTTAGCAGACAGTGACTGTATTTCTGCTTGATGGTAGGGCTGAACGATATGGACAAAATTTCATATCTCGATATTCATGCCAGATATCTCGATATCGATATGATACGATATGACTAAGGGTTCGGTGAAAACCAAGCATTTTTCAGAAAAATAAAAACATCATAATACAAAAGAATGTGGAATGTGCCGAATTGTTTTTATATCGTTGCTTTTCGATATTAACATCTTGAATGTTCATATCACGATATCGATACGATAATGATATATTGTTCAGCCCTACTTGATGGTGATGCAGCCAAATATAACCCATAACAAGACGCAAATTTCAGGCAGACAAGCATGAGAACACACACTTTGAGGCATTTTCAACATAAAATAACATACACATTTATAGCTAATCATCACAGAAACAAAAGCTTATCAGCAGCTGACTGTGAAGTGCTAAAAACAAGAGGAAACAATGGACCATTTACATGGCAACACAGACTTTCTGTCCCTGCGTCAAAAAATCTCTGACGTTACAAATGCTGCCAGTGTTTTGGGGGAGACCCAGTGTTATGCTTTTACAAGTGTCCGTGTTGACTGGTGATCCATGGCTGCTTGCTCTGTGGTTGCTGTGGTTACACTTGTTGAAAGCAACAGGAGTGCCCACAAAAGTTTAACAGGATTAACAGGATTTAATCAAGATTATCAGATATGTCTCAAAAATTCTGACAAAGAAATATTTACTCAACGCACAATCACACGTTAACATAGCCACAAGTTAAACCAAAACACCAGTCAGACCTGACTGACATGAATGACGTTTTTTGCATTCTTATGTGGACAGGTATGTTTTAAAAAACACACCTCTGTGGACGGAGGCAGGGGTCTTCCTCTGTTTTTAAAAATACCCGTCTACGTGTGGACATTGCTTCAGTCTGGCACTCACTCATTTCTCTGCCTGTGACCATCCCCTGAGCCCTTTTATCAGAGTCACTGACATTTGTGTTCCATATACTAATATTATTACATCACTTTTGGCTACTTAAGTGGCTCCTTAATACATTTCCAATGCAATTACCATCCAAAACACATTGAAATCTTTCAGCAACAGCCATACTTCGACTGCCCACCAAAGTAAGTGACGTCATTGTAGTCACACGTCTGCAAAAGTTCAATGGACCCATCAGAAATGGATGTCAAAAAAAGCTTAACCGTTAAAAAAAACAGTAGGCTAAATGCTGAAGCACGACAGAAATAAGCATTAATTATGGGTAAAATAGCTACTTGTGGACAGAAATATCCATAATGACAATAGAGGGTTTAAGTGTTTGGAGATTGTTTCTTTTTTCATTGATGAGAAAAAACAATTGTGCTCCAAGCATTATAACTCATTTTCAGCCCCCTTTAAGGGCACACAAAGATGCACACATAGACTGTATAATATGCTATTTCTCTCTCCAGCTCTCTGATATTCATCCTCTGGTAACATGATAATGTGGCTGTGGTTAAGCCTGTCAAACACTGTAGCATTTCCAAGCAGTCCAGCGTCTATGATTATCAAATCTTCCATTGTTGGAGTCAGATCATGACAGAGCTGTGGTTTCTCTCTGTCTGAGTTTTACTGATTTCTGATCAGTATAAATCCTTCAGTCTTTTGTTTTCGTGTGTGAAGCAGAAACAGACATGGTGAGTTACTGCTGCAAAAATGATCTGATGCATGGCTCTAAAACAACTCTGGATTATTTATAGGAAGAAAAATAGAGAAAAGAAATAAACCTAGATAGATATTCCTTAAACACATGCATGCTTGACCTTAGACCACAAACTCTCGCCCCAAGTCTCCGTCATCCCCTCACACCAGTCGTCTCATGTGTACATTTTTCCAGCTTGAGTTCATGTTCACGTGGGATATGAGGGTAGAGTAACCATTTACCAGGATCCACTGTGACATCCATCACCCTGATCTGGATGTTATATCTTCTCCACTTCCTTTTTTTTGTCTCCCACACATCAGCTCCTCTTTTCTCCACCTTTTACTCCCATCAGCTAAAAATTTCAATGATGGATTGGCTCAATGAATGATGCCTGAGGGGCTTTAGTGTTTGTCTGCATCGGAGTGTTATTGGAGAGAGGAAAGTTGCTGAGAAAAAAGTGTTCAGTCTGACTACTACGCTGCTGACTACTACAGCAAAGGACTCCGGCCTGCCTAACTCTAAAGTCAGTGACCAAAGCTGCGTTTCCACCAAGTGGTCTGGTTTGGTTCAGTACAGTTCAGTATGGTTTCGAGTTGTTAACCCTGATCTTGTTTGTGTTTCCACCGCCAGCTTCACCTTCAGGGATGTGATCCAGGAAGAGAGGGTCACGCTAGCTATGTAATTGCATGACATCACAGCAACGTAAGACAGTGAGCATTCTTAAGAAGAGTGTGACACTGTAAACAAAGAGCAACAACGGATAACTTCCAGCCCTCCAGTACTCTATGGACTATCGTTCAATGCAAACTTTCTTTACAGCAATCACAGTGAACAAATCACTTTAACTCCATGGCTTATATGAACATGACTTGGTATGTGTGCTGGATTTAGCTGCTGTTTTATGGGAACTGATGACTTTTGTGACCAATCAGAAGACTGCAGCATGTTTAGCTCCACCCTTTAGGGTTGGTTTGGTATGCCCAGCATCCCCTTAGAGGGGCGTATTGTGAAGTGACTAAACAGGTGCCATGTAAAGCGGACTTATATGCCATTTTAACACATGCCTAGATCACAAAAGATGGTTTTCCCTTAAATGGTGCCCTAAGTTGTTCAATAGAATCCTGAGGAAGAAGCAGCTGGAGTCGACAGAGTGAACACAGCTGTAACTGAAGGTAGCAAATAAGCAGAGGTAAATACCGGTGTTTACGTGCCTGGTGGATCAAAATTTGGAAGCATGCACAAAGTATTTCAACATGTCCCTCTGCAATGCCCAACTGATGTTAACTCAGTTCTGCGTGGCCTGACTTAGCACAAAGCTTCTTGATGTTTTTTGATGTACGTCTGCAAAAACGTCAGTGTGTGCATGTGGATTTTAAAGCCCGTTGACACATCACACATCTTATTAGGGGATGGACATGGGGCTCTAGACCTTCATTTTTTACCATTCATTTCCAAAATCAGTTCACCCCTTATTTAGAGTAGATTTTTACAAAGCTTAGAGATAATCCCTTAAAGCACCCTTGAGGTATTGCACTCATAAAAACTAGTCTGACAGACAGATGGTGGTATAGACTAAAAATAATGACGACAAAGGAGTCACGCTTCCTCTGAGTTGCGGGGGAGCGGGAGGCTATGTGACCTCCATTAGTAGGGTAATTTCGGACCAAAATGTGACCCAGTTTCTCAATGGATCTGTCATCTAGGAGGGCTAAACAACAAATTTTATTATTATTTATTATTTTTTTATTTTTCAAATGGCGGGGAAAAATGGGATTTTTTGGGGGGATTTTTTTTCTCTTTTAAGGGATTTTTTTTTCAAAATCGTCACGGAGTCTTCATATTAGGTTCTAATGGAAGTTCTGCTCATGATGAATTGAATAATAAACAGTTTAAGTACACAAAAATAATATCTGAGGTCAATAAAGTAGATGTTTATATGTAAACAGCAGTTGTTGATTTGCTGTTTCCCATTAAATATGATAGCCTACCAAGAATATAGTGTCCAATTCATCCCATTACATTTCATAATAAACCAAAAATAATTTTGCACAAAAGCCTAACATGAAAGTAGGTATGCAAAAGTAGAAAGGTTTGTTGCTTGAGCTGAATTTAAAGGGCAACTCAAAACAAACAGTAAAATCTTTCTGTAACACTAACCCTAATAACCTAACGGCTCTTAATCTGCAATGCTCAAACCGTAAGCCTATTTAATTTTATATACATCTCACTCACTCCTAATGTGTTAGAAACACTACCATCAGCGGCTACAGGAGTTGGTTTCCCTCCCAATGAAAGACAAAGCACACAATGTCCTGTGAATGTGTCCTTAAATGTGGTAAGCCCTGTAAGCCCACAGATATTATAAATCAAGGCAAATGAGACAGCTTACAACTAAAGGCCCAAAACTGGTCAGACTTGATAAATTTGGTGATGTTTACACCACCACCCAGGACAGGCCTATGTTATATTTCTGTCTCATCTTCAGCTGTACTTAAGCAAGCCAGGCGATGCAAAGACAATGAAAGTAAAGATGCTCAGTGTTCGAGATATGAAATGCCTGCTGAGAGTGCCTTATGTGATGAAGAGCCAGCGGGACCGTCACTAAAGCACCTTCGTTCATCAGTGGGTGGGCCTCTCCATGACAAAACGAAATGTGTGTGGTGTATGGAAGATACAGACACATGTCACCCGAACAGGAAGCAAGGCAAGCTGTTAAGGATCAGCACACCGTCAGCATGGCACTCCTTCAAGCCCCACAAAATAGTCATAGAAGATAAGGAGCTCAGGGTTTACCTCACAAGACTGAGTCAACAACAGCACTGTCAGATCCTTACATGCTTGATATAATGTACCACTATACATGTGGGACGAAGCATATCCGGCATAACCGCTTTATACTCTCCTTTTCCCAACTTTTAGCTTTCACCTCGAGGGGCAAGTGACGTATGCCGCAAAGCAGTCAAAGCAGTAAAAATTTGTAGTTTTTTAGTGTGGAAGTGTTCCTACCATCCACCTCAAAGTTACATTGTGCCAGTGAAGGCGATGCAGACCCCCTCAGACTATGACTCTAGAAATATTACATTAGAGTGTGAAAAACTACATAGTGTTGGTTTAAACCATTATTGTGTATTTAAAATGACGGTTGCTAACAAAATGTTTACAAGGACTACAAAAATGACTGGAGACCCAACTGATGGCATTTCTACTCATTTTTCCAATAATTAATAATTCATACACTTGTCTAAGCCATGAGGACCACCTGGATCAGGTCATTCCAATAAGAGAAAATTCTCACAGAAAAAGTTAAAATACGTAACATTGCACATTGTAAATATTGTAGTTGCTTCTAAGTCGAACCACCATGTTGCAGTTCTGTAGTAGATTAATAATAGCTTTATGCTCTCACTGATTATGTTTAATCTCAGAAAGTATTGAAAAGTAGCTTCATTTGCTAAGATTATCATGAAGAACAGAACATACAGTATAAGTTTTATAGATTTTTGTTTGCTACAGAGCTTATTTTTAGCAATGATCCAAAAGAAAGTGAAAAATATGATAGGCTTTTAGTAGACTTGCAGTCAAGGGAACCAGCATGATGCTGACTTCTGCACTGGCCTACAAAGATACATCATCCTTGCACCATTCTATATGTCTTTCTTCATGCACGGTCAAATTTCTTTTTAGGGAGGTACCGGTTGGTCCTGACGCTGGACTAGTTGATAAACAGGGTCTAAAAGTAAAATGAAGCTTGAAGGATAGAGAGAAAACTGTCCTACTGTACAAAGCATGAGGGATTTTCTGAGAGTGAAGAGCCCTCTTGACCTCTTGATCTCTTCCAGTTGAGAACACCCAATGTTTCCAAGTGTCCTTGTGCAGACACACAAAGCATAAGAACACATGTATGTTGGTATAAACAAACACTGGTGCTGTTGCTTCCACAAGAGTGAAAAATGTAAAAGGATCTTTGTGTAGGGCTGTACTCGCCTGCTGTGCCATGGCCCCTGGATAGGTGGGAAGTGAATGTTTACCCGCACTTGGTTATACAGTCAAGGTGCTGGACAGGTACTAAAGGGCTAAACGTCCCTCACTGGGTAAAAGGCCAACCCGAGAGTTCACTCAGAGGTCAAGGAACAGACACTACAGGTACATCAGACCATAGTCGGCTCAAAAATACTCCGCTTCAGTGTGGTGAGATTTATTAAAAAAGATGACACAGTTTAGTATAATGATAAGTTAGTGAAAAAGAGAGCAGAGTTGAGGGAGCTTTAGTGAGTGAGTGTACTCAAAGAGAGACTCAG
This sequence comes from Cetoscarus ocellatus, assembly GCA_037902135.1. Taxonomy (NCBI): domain Eukaryota; kingdom Metazoa; phylum Chordata; class Actinopteri; order Labriformes; family Labridae; genus Cetoscarus; species Cetoscarus ocellatus. The sequence goes on from JBAMNC010001984.1 coordinate 105,495, forward strand.
AGCTGGAATAAAGGTCTGTTCACTGACTCCTTCCACATGGGTGCCTGTGGTTGGGCCCGTCGTGACCACAGTGGAAGTGAGTGCGCACATTTGCATGGGTCCGTACGCGTGTGTGTGTTTGTATGTGTGTGTTTGTGTGTACTCTTACCTCCCGTCACCATCATTCACTCACTGGGCATGACTGTGGTAGAGGTCCAAAGATCATGGAAACCAAAAGCTGAATGACGTCATTTTATTGGACCTGACAGCACTTTGATGAGTAAACCTCTACTGCTCGGGTTAAGTACAAGACACTATTCACACATTTTTTTTAATTTCTCCAAATGCTGTACCATGTCCGTCTGAATATTTAATAAGCCATTAAACTCATAGGGCAGAAACTTCTTCATTTTCACACAATGCTGACTTGCTTTGTTAAACTGCATAATAACCTTGGATACCCTGCATCTTGACATGCAACACTTCAAGCACTGAATGAAGCTGTGTGGCTCTATCTGAGTCACAGAAATCAGGGTTTAAAATTTGTTTTCTCTTACAAATCACTCTGTTACATTACTTTTATTAACCTGCCCACCACTGTGGCTGGTGGGTTGAACAAACTCCCATGACAATAATGGGCAATCTTCAGGACCACCAGGTAATTTGGCATTTGCTCATTTTTGTTGAAAGAGGGGATCTGTACCAAAAATCAGGCAAACTATCTTGTAGTGCAAAGGTCCCCAACCACTGGGCTGCAGACCATTACTGGGACATAGATCATTTGGTACTGGGCCACAGAGAAACAAAAATAATTACTTTCATTATCATTTCTGAACAACTCACACTGAGTGGTGTTTTAGTTTGAAAGGATGACCGGATCTTCGCATATCTGTTTATGTATCTTGACTGCAAAGTTTTTACACTCAGGCTCTGTCACAATTGTGATAAATGAAAAAGTATGACCTCAGATAAACTAACTGTTAAGCCTTGTGCTCATGCCCTGGACAGCTATAATGTATTTGACTCTGCATGATTTGTCTTACTGAAAGACAGTCGAGGCACACGAGTGTGCTCGACTTCCTGGAAGAAGTCGATCCAGAGGTAAGAACTGATAAAACACGCACCAGTGATCAATAAAACTATAAGATCAACTTAGACTATGCCTAATGGATAAAGCCCACACCATTAGGACAGTCACCATGCTGTTCTTACAGCATTGCCCTCTGAGCTCAGAAGGTGTTGCGGTTTATTTAGTTACCATCTCAATTGGTATCTTTAGCCACTGATGAAAAAGTAAGTCCCCATGATTTTATTGGGGTTGAGAAACAAGCCAATGGCTCCCTCTGATCCAGCCTAATGGTGGGTCATATGCAAAACATATGTGAAGGTAGGATAACTGGCTTCTTTTTAGTCTAAGGCTGGTGTGTGGACTAAAGTCTTGCACTCTGTTACCAGGATAGATGCAGTTTTTCAAAATAAAAGTCACTGTCCTCTAAGATTGACTTTGAAACTAAATGTTACATACTTTGCTAAAATAAGATAAATTAGGGACTGGACAGCTCAGTGGGTTAAACTACTTATCAACTAAGTAGGACATTAGGGGTTTGAAACCCTGTCAGGGTGCAACATCCCTGGTGGACCCTTAGGCAGTGACCTGTGTGCTATCAAGTCTACCTCAGATGTATGTCGGTTTGGACAAAAGCATCTGCTAAATAACGCTGCAAATATTACAACATATTTGGTCTTTATACTACCACAAAATTATCACCTTCTTCCCGTCTTAGGTTATCCTTTTCTTCTCACCTTTATTCTTGCAATTTAAAGGCCTGTGTTACCTAGGGTGACCTAATTTAGCTTGGACCTTCCCATTTTTTGGTCTTGTGTCCCGTGCCCCCACAAATGTATATATAAAAAATGCTAATATGTCCCAATTTGGCACAGTCTGTCCCCTTTTCAACCAAACAAAATAAGATACCAAAACATTTTGCCACACTTGTATTACTGGTCAAAGAATGATGCAAGGCTCACTCTGGTGCAACACATCTAATTGTAGAGAAATACCTGTTTATAACAGAAGAAAACAGTACAATCAGAAGTTCTCTGTAATAACATGCATCACTGAATTCTCTCAGTCACCTCAAACTGATAGCTTACTCCACTGGTGAGTGTTTTTAAACAGCAGTGACAACCAGTAATGGAATAACCACAACATTTCAATGTTCTTCTAGATCACAAACATGTGCCAATAAAAAAAATTGTCTGCACCTAAAATCATGAGTTTGATATTCTCTTCACTGCTTTTATGCTCTATGACTTTCTGGTTGGAATTAAAGGGAAGTGTAACTTGTAGCTCAGTTCTCCACAAACATATAATTTACCTCCGATCCCATAAAATACACATCAGGTAAGTACTTAACAGTTTTGACTTATTATGACAATGAACTTATCTTTCAATTCTCTTATCCCTCAGAAAACCTCTGTCTATTAAACAATATTTTATTGTTGCATTATCTATGAAAAAGTTCATTACTTTTAACAGCTGACTTCTTAACAATGCTCATGAAATGTTACAAAAAAACATACAAAAATAACATAGGATGAACTCTTATGTTGGAAAAAAAAAAAAAAAACATTCCTTCTCTGAGTGTCGTGGTACATGCTTCACTAACGTGTTCATTAGCTTAAGTGTTAACATGCTAATATAGGTTAGCATTTATGCAGCTTTGATTTCTCCAGTTCAGGTAACAAAGGAACACACAGCTCAAGCCTCTGATTGTTTTTTTTTAACTTAGCTGTGTTCTACACAGTCTGTTAGCATACAAAGAGAGATGTTTTGAACAAAGTTATATCTTAAAACTGAGTTTATTCATTTAACTGTCTTTCTAGCTAATGCAGTGAAAGAGCTTGATGGACTTTAGAATGTGGGAATGCTAGTCTTCCATTTTAATCACTGCCAAAGGGTCCAGGTTTCTACATACAGTAAATGAAAGATCACAGCATCAGAATTGTATTTAGGGTCAGCTAACCTGCTAATAACAGAGGGAGTACTAACATAAATAACAGTACGACCTGAAGCATTATGTAATTACATGCATCACTTTACTTCTCTAAGCCTAGAGCATCCACTGCTGACTCCTCTGTTCAGCAGGAACAAAACACACATTATTATAGGCAATGGTATTTTTTAATGCAACTGATAATGCTGGCTGATTTTGGAATGTAGCCTTTCTCAACATAGCCTATAATAAAAACACAATAAAGAGGATGTGGGTATTTTTATATGTTTCTCAGTACACCTCTTGCCACATTTGCAACACTGATTTGTCTGTATACATGCAGATATATAAATATGTTGATGCCAAGACAGATATAGGTTTATGTATGGAAGTGCATTGTAAATAAAAACACTATAATTAAATAACATAGCCTCTTAAACTGTATGTTATAATACTATGTAAAATTACAGAAAGGGTATAATAAATTACACAGCAGGTATCACTATAGATTATACTACCAATCACATATCATGTTAAGATAATACATATCTATATCTATCAATCTGTCTATCTTCATCATCATCTTTCAAATACGGTGTTTGTAAATTTTTACAGTTTTATCGATAATCTGCTGCTTTTTATGGTGTTAAAAGGAGCACTGATGAAAAATCTTACTGTATCCTGAGCTCATGCATGTTGGTTTCACAATAAAATTAAAGTGTCCCTATTTTGTGGCCTGAAAATCTGGTCACCCTGGTGTTACCCCAACCCCAACCCCGTCTCCTTTAGCTTCTAAGGGGGGTCCCTGCTCAGCGTCCTCAGTCCTGTCTGTTGCAGATAAAAGTTGGTTTCTATCAGCAGCACATCCAGCATATTAAGCATCCTACAGCCTGGTTCCTTGGTCATCTGAGTTGGCTTGGCTTGATGGATAATGTAGACGGTCATGCACAATCAATCTCTCCTGTTCACCCCCTGTGAAAAAAACATCTTTGAGAAGAAAAAAAATCTGTCTGGGTTTTGTTTGGTCCATCTCAGCCTTTCTTCTCTCCTGTCTCTGTCTCTTTGACTGATTGTCAGGTTGGCAGAGCTGCCGCTGGCCTGCAGACTGGCAGAGCTATTGTTTTCATTTCCCTTCCATTAAACACAGCCTTGGGAGGGAAGAGAGGGAAAGTGGGAGAGGTAGGGGGGGTAGGTGGGCGACCATCTTGGGAAGATCTGTTGCTACTAGACAGAGTGTTTATCATAACAGCTGCTGTCCACGGAGGAAAGTTGGCAGGCTACATCAAAGGCTCATTCATGGCCCACCTCTGCCATCAGACACACACATCTCAACAACACGATCACACCCCACAGGAGAACACATCCTCGCATCCAGTGTGCTCAGACATTGTTGAAGCAGCCTATAAAAAGCTCACGCTCAGGTTAAAGGAAGTTGTGTTCCAGCTTTTACTGCCGAAGCTGTTAGCTCTCGGCAGCGAGGTCTGCTTTTACGATTGTTCTGGTTTTTGTGTAAATGAATTAAAGTTCCATTTGAGTGGCGCCCCTTGTATATGCCAACACATTCTTCAGATTGAGAGCTGAGCTGGCCTTGCTTCAACACATCTCTCTCACAGACTCGGCTTTAATAGGGAGCAGTCGTTACAATCCCTCCCCTCAAGACACAGAGACAGAAGGGGGGAGAGATGTGGAGAAGGAGGAGGGAGGGGAGCCAATGAGGGTGTTTTTATGCAGCAATTTAAGCAGTCTCCTCAAAGGCTCTGAGGATGAGGTTACAATTTATTTCCTCGTTAAGTCTCCCCCCAAGGAAAGTCTGTGAGAGAGATTCAAATGTGTCACTCTGCTGCCATCTTGTGGACAGAAAAATCAACAACCGGTACAAAGAAAGGAGAAACTAAGTGGACTTGAGCTTGCACAGCGCTTTTCTAGTCTCTGACTACTCAAAATGCTTTAACACAACAGGGCACACCTACCCATTAATTCACTGATTTAAGTTTTTTTTTTCTATGTAAGTTGTTTATCATTGTTAGCGAACACAACCACACCCTTTCATACCCATTAATAATTCAGTGACTCAGCAGTGGGAGCAACTTGGAGTTAACTCTCCCAGCAGATCACCAGGCACCCGCAAGCAGTAACACTTGCACAGTTTTTAATCCAGCCATAAAGTGCCATGTTTTATTTCAGAAATGTTGAGAGGATTCATTGCGAATAAAACATAATTAGTGTTTTGTTTGTTTTATTTTTGACAAATTTTCTTAATTAAATTGCTGATATTAGACATCTGTTTTGACCCTTAAATGACAAGTTCTTGTCAGTCTTATGGACCAATCAGATGCAATAATTTTCTTCCTCTCTTATTTTCTTAACCGAAGCATACAATAGAGTGTTGCAGGGATGACTTTTTTTATAGGCCAATGTGGAAGTTAGCATTGTATTGGTTCCCTCGACTGTAAGCCTACTAAAAGCCTATGGGACTTTCACTATGCTTTGGATCATTGAAAAAAAAAAAGAAACTAACATGTTCTGTTCTTTGGGACAAACTTACCAAAGAAACCTACTTGTCACGATTATTTTAAGCCTAATCGATGTAAGTAAAAGCTGTTAAAGCTACTATGGAACGACAACACAAAGGTTCGATTTTGAAACACCTGTATTTCCAGTGTATGGCATATTATTGTAATCCTTTTGTTTGATAGTTTCCTCATAATCTAGTGACCTCATCAAGTTGGTCCTCGTGGCTGTGGTTTTAGTGTATGAATAACTAATTATTAGAAAAAAGTCTGAAATGCTTGCCAACATCGTGTATTAGCCCTCTCGACACCTCAACGAGGCTGACCAGTGAACTATAAAATCTCAAAGCCAACCCCTTCCTGTGCTAACTCTCACAACCCACCATGCTAGTGCAAACTCTTACTTTATCTTACCTACCCTACCACATGGTCGGAAGAGCTTGTCACCTTCAACAGACTCAGGCTTTGTACGTGCAAGCTCCAGGTAGTGACATGCTGATACTACCTTCCCTATTCCATTATCACTCCATTTAACAGTATTAATCACACCTACCATTAACCATTAACATTGTACAATATATAAAAAATAATATAAATATAAGAGGACACACACACACACACACACACACACAAGAGGTCTTGGATTTTAGAGAGTGTCTTAACTAAAACCTTCATTGTTAAATCTGTTATGGGCAATTCTGGGAACTGCTTGATGTTGCTAGAAACTAAATTCCAGTGAAGTAGGAACATGGTATGAAATGTAAATGAAAACATAATGTAAAGAACACTAACTCTAGAAACTTTGTAGAGCAACAACTTCAGTTGCTCAACAGTCCTGGGACACTATTGTCTTATGTTGCACTTCACAAGATGCCAAATTGTAACTACTGGACTATTTGCTCATGCAGGTGCTCACAAAGACGTGAGCCTTGCCCCATTCTTGCTTGTTAATAACTGAGCCATTTGGGGTTTCTCCATACCCAATAATGACACTCTCCTGTCTCCCCTGTCCCAGCTTTTTTGGAACATGTCATAGGCATCAAATTCAAAATTTTATCATTTTTAACATTTAGTATCTTGTCTTTGTAGTGTATTGCATATCAGTTGCATAGAGGTCAAAAACACTTTACAAATCATTGTATTCTGTTTTATTTGTTTTACTCAACGTCCCAACTTCAGTGGAATTAGAGTTTGTAATATGTTGAATCTCATTGAGTTATTACATTTACAAGCAAAAGATGATCAGAGAATATATGACCTCCAAAACCTTGTCCATGCACACTTATGTCATGTTAGGTAGGCATTTGTGCAAAGCTTGGAGGATCAGATCATCCTAAGGTTACCGTGGACATTCCTGCAAAAGCTTAAAGGGTTACTTCAGGTTTCTGAAGTTGCTCGAGGCCCATGGCACTAGTAAATATGATTTTCAACAAAGGAACTTGTTTATCATAGTACAAGGTGCCACAGCAAGCCTCGTAATTAACCCACTTATAGATTAAAATTACTGTTGCCTCAACAATATGCTACAGTATCATTCTTTACAGTGTTTAACTTTTCCTCTACAAAGCCCCTGTGTTAAGAACTATTTAGTTAAGCAACAAAGGGCTCCTTCCGCCACCAACTCCCCTCATTAGATCAGTGCTGTAGTGGGGTCAGGTAGAGGTCACTGGAGCACAAACTGACACAAATCACTGAATCTGGCTTTTTGAATATGGACATCAGGACTCACCTCTCTGCAGTGACATTGGCTGTGTTTGCAGCCCCCATTTTACTGATGAGGACCACGAAACATGACAGCAGTCTGAAGGGTTACCTAAATCAAAGAGCTCTGATGAAAGGTCTGGCAGAAATGAAATGAAATCTTGCTTTTCGTTTGCAAAAGATGACAATTAATCTTCACGACTTTGACCTTGTCTTTTGACTTTCAGATTTAAAAATGTTTCATCCTTGCATTCGATTAGACATTTGAGCAGTGTGTGATAAAAAAAAAACAAGAAACGAACACATAGCTGCTTTACCTTTGACCTATGACCTAAAAAACTGAGCTCAGTTCATCTATGACTCACAGCTGACACCTAAACAAAGATGAAAGATAATTATTTTAAGAATGTTTTAAGTTAAAGAAAATACTTTAAAGAAGGCTGTCCACATAGACAGACAGACCGACAGATGAACAGATTGATAGATGACAATAACAATGACACTGGTTGTAATTGATATATCCCTTCGTCCAATGACTGAAGGTAAAATGGAGGAAATTATCAATTTTCTATTGTGATGTTCAATTTAAAAAAATAATTTGCATCCTATTGAAAGGAGTCTATCCATATCATAATATTGTGTATATTTTTCTATAAGCCTTCAGGAATTAATGCATAAATGAACAGTCAAGATAAAAACTGCACCAAAAGAACTAAACATAACGAGATCAAGTCATTTTGTTCTTTCCCCGTTTTATAAAGAATAAAACCATTTCTGTACAGCAAGGGGCTGTTAACACATGCAACAAACAAGGCTAAAATGACTGTCTCTCTCCAGTAACATCATTATGCCTCATTTTGTCAGAGCCGTGACAGCAACCCAGCGTGAACAACAAACAGGCACTGGAACTGAAGCAGTTCAATGGAATTAAGCCATTGTTCATTTTCTGTTGCCATCATGTCCTCTGTGTAAAAGGCTCATCTACAAAGCAGCGACAGTGATTGTCTCTTTACCCCAGAAAAATGTTGATCACTCTATTTTCCAACAGTGGCTTCATTCCCATTTACAGCCACTCCTTCTTTCAGGAGCATTACACCCACAGCACAGAGACAGAAGCAATTTCAGTGACAAAAAAGTTCAGTGGTAATGGAATTGTAAAAATGTTATTTTGGCGAGACAGCCTGCAAATGTAAAATAACTTAAACTGAATGGAAAATATCCGTCAACATCCTTTTGTTTGCTTTGAATGAGTACATCAGTGATAAGCAGCAGAGTCACAGCCATACATTACCAGCAGCCACGACGTGATCTGAGGCTGCATTAACACCATATGTGCTTTTGGTTTATGGCACAGTAAAACACAAAAGAATTTGCACTTTTTTAGAAATTATCAGCACTGTTACTTCTAATGTGCTTAATGTGTTCAATTGTGTTGAAAATCATCCTGTTTTATTCACATTGAGAGCTTTTTAATTTTTATTACTTGTGCAGTTCATTTCAGCTTCTTTAAGGGAGGTTAGATGCTGCTCAAGTAGCTTTTCTCTTCCGAGGTTCAAGAGTTTTTACCTGTGTATTTTTGTCATGGTTACATTCATGTTGTTACAAAAGAGGCAGCATCAAAACTGAAGTGCAAAAAATGCAGTTCCCTTAACTGTCCACTGGAGGCCAGCTGCAGAAACATGGATAGTCATGTATCCATTTCATGTTTAAAAAACTACTTGTCAAAGCAGAAATTAATATTTTTTGAGGCTCATAAAAAACATCATGGTATGAGTCATTTTTGTATTTATATCCTCCCATTTATAGGAAAGTGTTTGGTTGTTACCAGGACTTCCGTATTTTCAAATTGAAGCATTTATACAAGCAGGCAGTGAATTATTCTAGTGCCAGCTTAAGCCGGAGCAAATCATATGAAATTAAAAGACAACAAAGAACAGTTTCTGAGGAAATATCTATTTTACGAGTCAGGGAACCTTAAGTGGGTTACTTGCAGAGGAAGCAACTAAAATGGAGCTACTGAGAAGCGTCAATAGTGTCTCATTCACTGTGATTGCTGGAGTTCAGTGAAACATTTCAAAGATTCTTATTTTTTGGCTATTTGCACGTTTTACAGGGTAGAGAGACAGTGTATAGCATTAGAAACTGTGGTGAGAAAATAGAAGATATCCAGTCATACTTACATCCATGTGGACGGTGCCAAATGCTTCAACTCTCTGTGCATATAGAGAACTATAGGCACAACCACCGAGCCATTGATATCCCACCCTAATGCTGGACAATAATAGAATGAGATCATAATGACTGCCCTCCACCATTATGAAAAATGAGTAATAAAAATTAAAAGGTTACTGTGCCACAAGGCACTCTGAAATTGTGACATGGTGATCATTTTATTTGTATTTTTCTTCTTCATCATCTTGATCTTTGTCTTCCTTTTATTCTTCACTTTAAACACCCTTATTACCTTTTCCAAGGAGGTTACATTTTTGCTGGTGTTTGTCTCTGTCTGTTTGTCTGACTGTGGAATAACTTCAAAACTTATGAACAGATTTTGATGAAATTTTCAGGGAGCGTTGGTCATGGCACAAAGAACTGTTTAGATGTTGGTGGTGATCTAAATCCAGATGTGGATCCAGGATTTTTTCACAGTTCTCCACATCTTAACTCAGCTAATAATGTCTGAAATGCCTTGGTGGAGGTTTGTGCTCTCTGAGCACTTCTAGTTGCTTTGTTAATTTGTTGTTTGTGAGTAGAACAACTCAAAAAAGTTCTCAACAGATTTTGAAGAAAGTTTGAGGGAATTTTGGTCATTACACAAGGAATAGGTGATTAGATTTTGGTAGTGATCCAAATGCAGATGCGGATCTTGGAATTTTTGGAAGAATTTATTAACATTGCAAGATAGGGAAGTTTTCCACGTTGTTGCTCATAACTCAAAAAGTGCTCAACAGATTTGGCTGCAATTTTCTGGGAACGTTGGTCATGGCTCATGAGAGAAAGAAATCAATTTTGGTAGTATTCCAAACCCGGATGCAGATCCAGAATTTTTTTCAGATATTTGTTTACACTGCATGATTTGGCAGTTTTCCACATTTTTAAAATTAATCAAGCAACAATGTCAGAAATGATGTGGCAGAGGTTTGAGTTATTATTTTCTTCCTAATCTTCTTTAGTCATTTTTCAATCTAATTTTCACGTTCTATATGTCTGCTTGACTTGTCAGACTCCCCTGTATCCTCTTTATCTCCTTCACCATTGCATATTCACAATACTTTTTCCTTCTTTTTCTCCTTTTAATTGTTTTATTTGATTGTTCTTCACCTAGCTGTTTTCTGCCTCTTCCTCATCATCATCTTATTCTCACCTCCATCTTGTTTTCTTTTCATTTTTTCCTTTATTTTCACTCCATCATTTTTTTCCTTTTATGCTTTTTGTCCCTTTTACACTTATCCTTGCCTTCTGTTCTCTTCATACCCTCCCCCCTTTACTTCAGCCTCTTCTTCCTCTTCAGTCTGTGTCTCTGGTAAAGGAGTCTGTCTGTCTGTCAGCCAGTCTGTGCAGTTGAATTCTGTCCCTCTGTCTGACCCCTAGGCGATCCAGCTGAAACAACAAAGTGGAGGACACTTAAGAGCCCAGCTTTGTCCACTTGCCAAAATCATAAGTCCTCCACTTATCTCCTGCCAAAACTTCTTCCTGACGGCACAGGAGTGTTGGTTGTGTTCAACAGATGCATGCTGTGAGGAATCAGCTGTTATGTTTCATCTTGATTGTTCCCATTAACCTGTACATAGGTAAAGAAGGATTCAATCAATGTGATGATGAGACAATTTATTTACCTAACAAAACAGGAACAAGTAAGAGATGAAGAAAAGTGTAAACCTAAAACCATAGATGTAGAAGTAAAGGGCATGGCTAATGCTTGTGATTAGATGAAGCATGTAAGACCATCCAAAGGGGAAGACAATCGGCAAGCTTTCTAGACCCTGCCATTAGTTGTGCCATTAAAGTGAGGTAGAACATGATCAGTAGTACATTTAACCAACCATAACCCTCTCTTTTAACCTAAACTGAAACACAGAAAATATACAACTTTATTTTTGTTACCGGTTTAAAAATATGAAGTCCGTCTCAGAGTGATAAGACTTTTAATTTTGTCAGGGTCTTAAGTGGGGAACACACAACAAGATAATCAGCCTGATGTTCAACCTGAATCCCCCCATCCAAACAAAGCCTACAAGGACCAGATCATTTGGTGGTCCTGAAGATAGCTTTACCAGATTAGTCTTTGATGTAATTGCATTAAGAGTGATTATATCATACCAAATCAGCTCAGATGATCGGGGCAACCTTGATTAAAAAATTTAACTAAACATGGTCATGCTTTAAGCTGTGTTTACATCAAATGCAGAACATGTTCAAAGGGATCATATTTATTGAGACAAGTTTTCGCCCCTCAGACCCAAAAGGGACAAGCGAAGAGGTGGGCCTGTCTCCCAGCCATAACAATGTGTTTCTACCTTCTTGATTCATGATCAACCATGGGGTATGTTTCTATAACTGCTGTCCTCTTCCTGTTCTCAGAAACAAGAAACTAAATGTTCCAGTCCCAAACAGAAAGACACCCATTGTCCTGGTGATAGCCCCTCTGTTGCTGAACCTGCCCCGCTTTACTTCTCTTTTTTTTCTGGTATGGCTGGCAACTCACTCCTCTCTCCTCGGTCTAATCTTGCTTCCTCCCACAGACCAAAAACATGCTCATTAGGTTAACTGATGACTCTTAATTGCCTGTAGGTATGAGTGTGAGCGTGAATGGTTGTCTGTCTCTTTATGTGGCCCTGTGATCGGCTGGCCACCAGTTCAGGATGTAACCTGCCTCTTGCCCAAAGTCAGCAGGGATAGGGTCCAACTCCCCACAACCCTGAGAGGGATAAGCTATAAATGATGGATGTTTTGAGAAACTAGCACACTCTGGTGGTTTTGAAATCTAGTTCAGCACAACTTGCAGATCTCATGTATTCTGTTTTCCTCCAAACACCAAGCACAGTTTCACTTCCAAGAACAAAACACAAAGTGCACCAAGTACACACCAAAGCTCTGATCCAACTAAATCATAATCACTCTATATATACTTTCTGTTTTTCCCATCACTTTTGTGTTTGGATCAGTTGGGTTGAGGTGTTCACATATACCTTAATACTCTATTTACATTTTCTTTTACCTTATCTTTTTATTTTTTTTTTCTTGTAACCTTTTCCCAAATACAGTGCATAACAGATTTATTAAGCCACCTGTCATAACACGAGAAAACATAAATATTTTAGAGGAAAAAAAAATCAAACTGAAAATGTTCAAATGAGGAATTACAAACTGAATTCACCTATTATATCCAAATTTGATCTGGCTCACTCATTCAACCACTAAATCTATTTTTTTCTGTTCAGGAATGGAAGTGAATAACTATTATTTGATATCTTAATCAAGACATTATAATGTACTTCAGAAGTTTTTTCTCTGTTTTCTGGTAAAACAGTAAATTTGAAAATTAATGGGTAACAATACTAATCATATTTTATCATTATACATATTTTGGTTAAAGAGCTTCTGCAAACTGGTGTATTAACCATTACAGAAAAATAAAAATAATAATAATTCCCACCGCAGTTAATTTAGGCATCTGTGGCACTAACCTTACATTGGTAGGAGATCTAATTTAACTTGTTAAGCACTGTATATACCATACAAGCTTATTAATGTTAATGTTGGAATGTTTTTGTATTTCTTTATACTTTTCTTAAAATTATCAAATAAAAAAGGTATTGAGAAAAAATGTCTTTGACAAACGCATGAAATTAGATAAAAGTGACATGGTAAGAATCCCTGGCAGTCAGACACTAGTTTAGGAGGGAGGAGGAGTAAGAAAGAGCAGACAGATGGAGGCAGTGATGCTGTTTCTGCAGACTAAACCACTGAGACAGCTCCAATGGCCCGTGTCTCTCTTCTGCTAGCAGGCTCATTTACTGTCCTTTCGTTCTCAGTGATCTGCTAACCTGTGGAGCATCTGGACAGACGAGACACATTAAGAAAGAAAACAGAGCATGTTTCATTAAACTGAGAGGAACTAATGATTTACTACATTTAAAAAACAGTTTTGTCTTTGTGTGAGAGCTAAGGTGTTTGACACGTCGATCAGCAAAAGTGATGTTTGCTGTTTCAAACGCAGAAAAAAATTGATGAAGATCTATATACAAATAGCGCTGGATTTTCTCCAATTAAGACAGTCTCATTCAAGCAATCATGAATCTGGATCCAGGGCTTGGTTGATCAAAATGTTTAATGTAGTAAAAAAAAAAAATGGATCTGACAATAGACTAAGGACCTCATTACTTATCTCAGTTTTGCTGCTGCTGTCCAAAAAGCAAGCATAGATATCAAAAATGATATTACAAGAGCTTAATGGACGACATGACCTGTCTTTGTCCACAGGGGGGCACCATAATCCAAACCAAAACATGATCATTTAGGGATTTAAAACATTAATAGTGTCACTGTTAAAAACAATCAAGATTTAAGTTTATTAAATAAAAATAATTTCCAACAACTCTTTATCAACCATGTCACTGAAGAAAAACACCAGTGCAAAACATGTCTAAATCAATGTCTTAAAATATCAAGTGTCATGCAAGAAAACTGAATTATTTTATTATCTGTTTGATTGTATTCTTACAGAAAAACCCATTTCTCCATATGGCCCTCCAAACCATCCAAAATGTCTAGTGCAACACAGAGTTGAAGTCTTAGCAGGAGTAAACTTACAGTTGCATACCTGACCCTATAGGCTGCAATCATGTCATCTTTTTCTGAACAGTCCTTTTTCAAACCTACTCAATAGCTTTGAAATAACAGACCCTTTTGTTCCTCTGAGACCCCTCTGGCAGTTTTGTTCAAACAATAGTTTGTTTTATCACATTTGCACAGAAGAGGGCAGCAGAGAGTGAGCCTAGGCCTCTGGAGGAAACCTCCATATGTCAAGCCTCAGTGCACACATGCATGAAGTGCATCACTTTGGTTCATCACACAGCTACACATGGTACATGTGCTTGACTGAGGCGGGGAGGTGGAGCTCAAGCACGTGTCAGGGCTCCCTGCTGTGTATATGTGTATATGAGCATGCTTGATGATTAAGACATTTTCAAAATTAGGGTTTTTTAGGGTAACTAAAAATGTATTCCAAGAACACAAGAGAAAGTGATGAAAAATTGTCATGGTGAGCTTGATAGTTGATTCCCAGCACCTCAAAATGATCACATTTGTTCTTACATGTTATATTTATGTGTGCATGCAGTTTGATATATATAAACAGGCACAAGTTGCAGAATAGTGGAAAGAAAGTCCATACCAGTGGTTCTCAACAAGGAGTAGGAAACCAAGTGGGCTGCAAAGCTTTTTTCAGTGATTCATAAATGTGATGAAAAACATTGTGTATAAGAATTCAGTGATCTTGCAAGGCCCTAAGTGGATATACATGTTGCCATTTAAGGACAGAATATAATAGACATTTTATTGTCACTGTATAGAAGAACACAATGAGACTACATTTGCAGCATGCCAGTTAAGCAGCATTTAAAGAGCTTGTCTTTAAAATATCTGTCAGTTTTTACACATATGATTAGTCATGCTTTCAAAATATTATATAATTATTGTGGGGTAAATATGTATAAACAGTGTAAGTGTAGGAGAGGGATTAATGACAACAAGCCTGATGAATAGTAACAGAGAAGTGGAATGATCAAGTAAGTGCTGAGTCAGCAGGTTTTGTGCATTGATGGATTGATAATAAAGTGGAGTAGGAATGAGACCAAAAATATGGAGGTGAGTTAGCATTTTGCACTTCATGGTTCCCAAGCTCTAAAGTAAATGGGATTTAGAATACCAGTTTCGGATAATTGCCTGAAATAAGGTAAAGCCAATATGTGACATTATTCTCACTCCCCTCTTCCCAGTTCAGATGTAAATGGCCAATAGGTCAGGGTCATGAGGTATCCTGTTTGTCCTTTACTTGTAAATGTAATATCCTAAGTAAGTTTTTAAGGATTGCTATCAGACATTGCATATCTGCCTTTTCTGACTAAAATATGAGTGAAGTGGTCAAAGACTGATGGCGTTATGTTCACCCCCTGCTTTAAAAGCCATATCTTAAAAAAAGCTTTGAACGTTTTTCTCAATCAATTTTTCTCAAATTAAGAATGAACCAGTAATATTTTAGAGGGTCAAGGTCAAAGGTCTTTAGGCCTCTTAATCATCTTGTTACAAACTTGATTTATCGATTGATGGATTTTTTTAAGGGTTTCTCTTAAACTTTAGCACAAATTTCTTCTTTTAGTTGATGATGAAATGATTTGATTTGAGAGGAAACAGGCTTTAGGTCAAGGCCACTGGGTCTCAAGTTAATTCCTTTCCTCTGAGATTTCCATGAATTACACTCCAACGAATAAATTCTGGCTCCTGCAGGCACATGTTAAATAATTGCAGTTTCTTTGTGATATATATATTACAAGCCTAAAATTATGGACCACACCTGACCATAAAAAACATCCTGGCTTCCTCCTGCACGTACCGTCCTGTATGGGAGGGTCTTCATGCGTGCACTGTGTGTTACATCTGCTGAGCCAAGGGTCCCTGTTATAGGACGATGACGGTGTTCCAGTCACACACTCGCTCCATGTGACCCTCCTCTGTCTGCAGGAGAGAGTCAGACAGATAGAAGAGAGTGCTTTGGGGCAGGAGCCAGGCACACAGTGCAGCGAGGTGTGTGTGAGTGCAGATGTATCATTATTTCATGAGACCTGTTGTGAGAGCCAAAGGCCTTAGATCATATGGAGCCTTAGCCACGTGGGTGAAAATAATATAAGGGAGATATATAAATATACACACTGCATTGTCACATACCTGCAGATGTATGCATATAGGATGCAAACTCATGGTGCTTTATTGATCATGCATGGCTGCTGCCTCATGCCTGGTGCATCTCATCTCCAGCACCCATCTGCAGGAGGAGATGCTCCCCAAACAGCCCAACAAATATCAGTACTGACAGTAGTCACGTTTTGCTGAATCACTCACGCACTCAGCTTGCTTTCGAACACCCAGCTGGGTTTTTATTTAGAAATGAGGGTGGGGGTGGGAGTCAGTGACATCATTCTCTGTGACAAAGTGGTGCTGACACCCCTGCAGGGAGGAAAATGGTGTGGATGGACAGATGGGGTGTTGAGGTGACCCTGCTGAGCACACAGATAAAGAAAGCAAAAGACTGGGAGGCATCTTTGAACACTTTACTGGACTCTATGAAGAATCACACAATATGAACACTGTTGAGTGTTGCTCATTTAGTCTGTTCTACTGGATGCAGTGACAACTATCTAAAGGTCTCATGCTGACAAACTTGTGCAAAAAAAATCACTATTTCAGACACAGTTAAAGTATAGCTGACACTCTGAATCACCACAGTTTCTAGATTCACAACACTGTCTCAGACACACCTCTTGGCTCATGTCCATTCAGCTTCTTGTTTTATCCTAATTCATCAGAAAACATCTCTGTCCTCCTTCATCAGACGTGGTCTTAGCCAAAAGGAAAAGGTTGGCAGTTGCCAATGGCCCCAAACTGCCAGAGGCCTGTTCAACACCTACCAATCTTTAAGCCTATCTTTTATTCTTTCTTAATTAATAAAGTCACTTTATAAATCTAGTTTTCCATCCTGCTTGTCTCATTCGGGGCCATATAAGCTCTGCTGTCTTTCTACAGTCTGTGCTCAGATCTGGACTTGCTACCTTGAGTCAATGGAAACACCTGATGAAATAACGGTAGCTCAACACAGTGGTCTAACTGGTGTGGGTGGGGGAATCAGCTGTTACAGGCAGCTACTGGCCCCTTAAAGAAGCCGACTGCCGAGGACATATTGGGTCCTATTTTATGATCAGCATGTTGTGCCGTGAAGCGCAGGTGTCAACCCAAGTTGCTTTGCCTATCCATAAATAGCTCATTTTGTCACCATCTCATTGCTCAGTGATGTCACATCCACTCCAGTTTCACCTCAATCATATATATCATATATTTGTATGCATAGGTTTAGCTGACATTATTTCAACTGTATCCTTCTCAGTCATCTACCAACCGTAAAAAAACTGCATCTGCTGGCCCTGCTGCAGCATCGTCTGTCAGCTGCACCTCGAGTAGGGAGTGCTCTGTGGTCCGGTCTAGGCAGAACTAATGTCCTCACTAACTAATGTTTCCACACGGACATGGATTGTCACTCTAATATGAGCTGTAATTAAAACAGTTCTGTCACAGGTGTCGTCACACACCCACACAACACTGATTGGCTGTTGCGGCACCGCCACACACGATGTCGCCTGAAAAATTAAAATTTTTCAACTTTGATGACTGAACGACATGACCTGGTTGCGTGTCCAAAAGTGACCCGTCCATCACATCACGTGAGGGTTGGCCCCTCCCCATCACAGCTTTACATTGACTTTGCATGGAGAGTGGTCACCCAGGTCACTCAAGTCACATTCTGCGATGCGTTTACACCGAACACCACTTGGTGACTGAGATCACATCGACCGTCCATAAATAGCTCAGTTTGTCAAAATTGCTTCACTCAGTAACGTCATGCCCGCTCAAGTTTCACCACGATCATATCATATTATATATCATATCTTGTACGTATTAGCTGACGTTCAAGCTGTATCCTTTTCACTCATCTACCAACCGTAAAACACTGCCACTGATGCAGATGAGGAAGGACAGGACCGCAGAGAATCGACACTTCTGTTGTAAAAGGCGGAACTAATGTTCTCACTCACTAATGTTCCCACATGGACATGGATTGTCACTCTAATGTGATCTGGAATCAAAACAGCTGTTGTCGGCGCAGTCACACCCACATAATGCTGATTGGCTGTTGCGGCACAGCCATATGCAATGTCACCTGAAAAGTTTAAATTTTTTAATTTTGGTGAGTGACTGGGTAGCGCAACCAAGTCGCCCAGATCATATCCTTTGTATCATGGGAGGGTTGGCCCCACCCCATCGCGAATGTACATTGACTTTGTATGGAGAGTGGTCACCCAGGTCACCTGAGTCAGTGTGAACACATCTTTAGACAACATGCTTCATGCCATCAAAATAGGGCCCTCAGTCTTGTCCACAGAGGTGCTCTAACACACAGAGGACATATGTAAAATGCACTAGAGGGTATATAAAACTCAAAATAGTGTAATGTGGCCCCTTTGACCTTGGAAAAAAGGAAATTTCTTATGAGGAGAAAAAGAAGATGAAAATAATGAAAGTCATCACCAAGAGTGAAGTGTTTTATATAGCAGGGCACAGATCATAGTAGAAATTGTGTTTTTATTTTCTATTACTGCTGATACAGAAAGATGCTGCATTAAGTATTTCCCTGCTGCAGCCCTGCTACATTAGCTAAAGAACCGCAGCAGAAATTTAATGTCATTGTTATTTAACTCAGCAACGCTAACGGACATTTTCAACAAAATATGAAACTGAAGAGTGGAAAAATACTTCAGTATTCAAATAGTTATGTAAATTGTCCAAATAGAATAAAGTAAAAAAAAAAAATAATTTAAAGGTATTTAAGTGCACTGGCAACATTGATTTGTATGTCTGATAATAGCTTGATGTACATAAAGACCTCAACTCTCAAGAGTTTAGGGGGACTTTTACTGGACTTTCTTGGAGGGAAAAGTGCCTTATCTGCTGTTCTTGCCTTGAGGGAGGTCAAAGGGCAGCCAGTAAAACTGGCCATCATCTGGGTGATGGATGTCTTTGATGATCTTGTCTGCTCTTTTTACGCAGCCTGATGAAGATGCCTCAGAGGGCGAGCAGAGTGGTTGTAGTGTGTCACACTGCTCACTTGATCACCCTGTGAAGTGCCCTCTCATCCTGGCAGGAGCAGTTTCTGCACCAAGCAGTGATACAGACTGAGAGCTAAGAAAAGTCTCTTGTGTGATAAGTGATGGAGGTCAGCTGGTATGCTCAGTCTTTTTGCTGCAGAACAACAAAATTAATGTATTTCTGATGGCAGGTGGAGCATACATGGCAGCGGTGTACAATATATTTGGCTTCAAACGTATTTGATTTATCAGCAGGTATTTCAGTCAAATTTACTGCAGGTCATGCTCTTTCAGCTGTACAGATCGTAAATAAAATATTAAATGGCAATCATCAACAAGTGAGTAAGCAGAGAGGGAGAGAAAAGAGATAGGGAGAGTATTTGTGCTGTTAAAGACACAGGTCCTGTGGCGTAAAATTGCAACTTTTGCTGCCTGAACAAATAGCATTGGCCTTTTGAGGTGCTGTATGAAACAGGGCTTATTTGCATAGGGAGTGGTCTATTTTGCCCTGAAGTTTTGAGCATTCCTTCAACTGCATCTATGAAAATGACATTAGCGCACCCAGGATGCAATCTGCTTGACAGATAGGATTCTAAGCTATTTGTGCACATTTTATCCAAGCACATGGAGTGATACTTTCCTGTTACTTGCAATGGTCTAGCACCCAAAAAAACCCTGCACAATTCTCAGTGGATCTGGTCTATATTGTACAATTGCAGAACCATTGTTAGAGTTCAAAGATGTTAGGGCACAAATGTAGTTGTGTCTGCATGCCTCATGTACAGAGGTTGTTGTTCTTAATGTGGATTGGCTGAGTCTAAACCTGGTCTATCAGTTCTTTCCAACATGGCGTTCCCCACTTTCTCTCCAAGATTTCCAGATTTAAATGAATCAAGTCTTAGAAAAGCACTCCCTTCAAAGCATGGCATTGGTTTGGCATTGATCCATTAAGTTCATAAACCAGATGGTGACATGAAATGTGTTTCTTTATGGCTTTAAATCCTTTTAACACAGTCACTGTGAACACAGAGGTGGAAACAGCCAACAGTGAGGGAGTTTAATGTCACAGTTTAATGCAACAGTTTAATGTTGCAGGAATGAGTCCAAAAACGCAGAGGTGAGTTAGCATTTTAGCACTATCGGCTCCCAAGGCCAACAGTATGAGATTCAACCTGTTCAGCCCCACCCCCTTCTTTAAGCCTTCTGCTCGAAACCCACAAGGTCTATTTAAATAATTTGGTGTAATAATAAAAGGAACACTTGAGGGGTTTGTCCAGATGTGTAATTATCAGTATGTGTTACTGGGACAGAGTAAATGAAGATAGAAGTCAGAATAATTTGAAAATTTCATCCTTGCCTAAAACAAAAACATTTTTTATTCTGAATATCTCTTAGAAATGATGCTGGAGTGGCTGTAAAACTCTAAAAATGAATAATAAAATATTTTTACATCATCTCTGAAAATAATTATTGTTATAAAGTGACGCAAAACAAAATTAAAGAGGTTTTATAACAATATGGTCAGGCGAGGATTTTGAAAAACAGTGCATATTGAGCCAAAGGTCAAAAATATACGTATTTTGTCAAATAAAAGCCAACATGACTATAGTCTTACAGGCACAGTTCACTGCTTTGTGCTGTCGTGTCGAGGAGCTTTTCTCCTGAGCCCCAGCAGACCCAAATTTGGGTCCTATGGGGCTAAAGAGGTTAAGAATGGCTTCTCAGAGAAGTGCCTGAAATAAGGTGCTTGGTGAACAAATGTACAAAATTTCAACATTTCCTTTTTGCAACATAAACTGCATCTGATGTCAACCTGCTTTTGAATTTTAAAACATTAATTTGTTTTTAAAAGGGTGGTTGGTATTGAACTGCTATCAAGGACAATGAAAATGACAGGGAACACTAATGCAATCCTCTCAGATAGTTTTTTAGATGATAACACATACACTGCAGCCTCAGGAGCCAAGTTGATCAGGTCATGTGATTAAAAGGAAATTCTCAGACAAGAGGTTGCAACAAAGAGCTCTACAATTGAAGTATAGTAGCTGCTTTTAAGTCAAACTACCATGCTGTAGTTCCATAATAGCTTAATTATAGTTCTTTACATTTACCAGTTACATTTAAGCATAAACAATAGTGAAAGTTAGGTTTCTACATTAAGGACAACAGGTATACATTTCTTGAATTTTTGTTCACCACAGATCTTGCTTTCAGCAATGATGCAGTGAAAATCCCACAGGCTTTTAGTTGGGAGAACCGGTGAAATGCTAACTTCCTTTTTGGTCTACAAAAACAGGTATTCTCTGCACCACTCTATTGAGTAGCATGAAGTCAGAGTGATATCAGCTGTCTGATGCCTGAAAGGAGCTATTAATTTTATCCTTAGCAGTGGCCATGTTGAAAAAGTTTTTCAACATTAGGTCCAAATAAGGAGGACAAGGACTCTTCCCCCTTTTAAAATCTTTTTAAAGCTTGAGAAGGACATGTTCCCCCACATAGTGGGATGATCTGACGAGTATTTAGAATCAGACTATGCTGTGAAACCCTGTTTTTCTTCACTGGGCTTTTGCAGAAAACCTCAAGTGGACATGAAAAGGACTGCAGTTTCCTGCTTTTTATAACTGATGTTTTCAACACCAGAGGTTGCTCCTTGGTCATTTCTTTACAAGATAATAAGCAAGGATATCTGTGATATCTGCTTTATTAATGTTTCAACCTTCGATCCAGTCCAACAGCTTTGAACTCAGAAGTTCGGCCACTGAGCGTCACATTCACAGATAGTTTGACATCAGTTACAATTTTAATTTTCTTTTCCTCAAATGAAAGCATATCCCAGCAGCCTCTTTCCAAAACCTTCTAAAAAGTTTCCTCAGGACACTGTTTCAGGAATCCATCCAGTGTCGTCAATAACTCACTTATCTAAGGTGTGACAGCAATTTTTCAAGTGGCGGTGGTGGACCTGTCAGCTGTGAACTGATGATGCCTAATGTTCCACTGATTATCTCCTCTCAACACATGGTCCTTCAGTGCGAGGGAGTGTTCACTGCTAAATATATGTTCCCTCCACCTTGGCCCCTCCACCTGTTTGTCAGCAAGATTTCAGCCATCTGAGGTCAGACCCACATGATGAAGAGCTGATGAGAGGATGGAGACGGTCTGGATCAGTCAGTTATTTATGAGTGCACCTCTAGACCTGCATCCCTCCCTGAAAGTAGAAATGCACTCTGTCTCCTGTGGTCTGAATGCTGATTGTGTTATTGGAACAGCTAAAAAAGTCCAAAAGGACAACCAACAAAGTGAGGACAGAATAGACGAAGAAAGGAGCTAAGTGCAAATGGTGGAAAGGAGCTTTTATTTTAATTGGAGAACACAAACACAGAGAAGGAGAGCATTGTCCTGCCTTTCAATGGGATGAAATGACTTCTACATTTGGCTTTTGTTATCCAAATGTTAGCTGTCATTTGCCAGTATTGTATTGGTATATGTAAAGTGTATAATGGCTTGTCACATTATTCACATTACAGTAATACAAGGGTTTTTTTTTTTTTTTGTTTTGTTTTTTGTACGTGTATTTTTTTGAGCATGTTTTAAAATCAGTACTATTTATTCTATTTGAGTAATGTTTGTGTGAAGCGTTGGGTAGTGATACGTCACTTGTAATACATTACTGTTCTTGAATCAGGTTTTGAGTAACTTGTTTTATGAGGGTTTACAATTTCTCAAACAGCCTCTGAGTGGAGCAGAAACTGAAACCTGAATGATGGAAGTGAATTAACATTTAAGTGGTTCCCTTGTTTACAAGTCCCCAACAAGAATCAACAGCTATATTTGTACCAGGAACATTTTTCTTCATGACAGACGCTGTGGCTGGAATTTAAGATATATTGAAATGTTTTAGTAACCTTTAAAAGAACGTTGGTTTGAAATTAAATTTTTATGCAAAATTTGGTATCACTTTATGATACGGCCCCCGTCTTACAGTGTAGTTTCCCGTCTCTTACAAGGTAGTTTCCTCAACTTTTAGGAACTGTCCTAAATGTACATGTCATTTCGCGGAACCTGTGGAGTAGTTACACTTGTGTCTTAAAGTGTAAGTGCTGTTGTCTTACAGTGTAGTTTTCTGTGTCTTACAGTGTAGTTTTCCGTGTCTTAATGTGTAGTTTCCTCAACTCTTGGGGAACTCTCACACATGTACCATGACATTTTGCAGAATCTATGGGGTAGTCTAACTACCCACCACTTTACTGGTCAACATCTGAAACCGGGCTGGATTATAAAGTGCACACTTGTTGGCTTTACTTACTGTCTAACTACCCACTACTTTACCTGTAAGTACTGGTCAACATCTGGAACTGGGCTGGATTATAAAGTGCACACTTGTTGGCTTTACTTACTGTCTAACTACCCACTACTTTACCTGTAAGTACTGGTCAACATCTGGAACCTGGCTGTATTATAAAGTTAACACTTGTTGGCTTTACTTACTGTCTAACTACCCACTACTTTACCTGTAACTACTGGTCAACATCTGGAACCTGGCTGGATTATAAAGTTAACACTTGTTGGCTTTACTTACTGTCTAACTACCCACTACTTTACCTGTAAGTACCCAGCACTTCCCCTGCAACTACTTCGTGTTCCAATTATGGACCAAAGTCTAGCTGTTTGAATCTTCAAACAATAAACACCATGCAAAACATTACTAAGGAACTCTATTTCTAACATACATTGAGAAAAAAATACTCACTCTGATTAAAACATTGTAATATTAAAAAGCAAAACAAATATTTTACATTTCAAACAACAGCAAAGCAACTTGAGACAACAGCAATACAACAACAATCAACTGAACATTTAAAACCTAAAATGTTTTTTTCTTCATTATTGACAACAGCAAAAAAGAAAGACCTGGCAGTCTCATCTAAATCTTCATCCCCAAGTTCCTCATCAGAGGACCAAAGAAAGAAAAACAAGAAGAAGAACAACAACAAGAAGCAGAAAGACAGAAAGAAAAAGAAGTCTCGAAAGTAGAAAATCTGTTTTTATGAAAAAACATTGTTCTTGGTGTATTTTTTGAGGGGAGTTTGTGTGATATTTTTGTTTTGGGGAATTGGGCACAATTATGTTTTTGGGAAATTTAGTATTACTTTTATATATGATATAGTTAGTTTAAATAAATAGAATAATATTTTGTCTGATAATTAAGAATATTCATAATAATGCATATTGTTGTAATTATTTTGCTCTGTTTTGTGTATCTGTTATTTTCAAAATAAATTGATTTAGTTATGGAAACAATATTTCATAATCCCTGGTACTTACAGTCTAAGTCTTGGGTACTTACACTTGGTGTAAGTACCAGGTACCTGCATGGTAGGGAAGGGAGTACAGTGTGCACTTTATAATCCAGCCTGGTTCCAGATGTTGACCAGTAGTTACAGGTAAAGTGCTGGGTTGTTGCAGTGGAAGTACTGGATAGTTAGACAGTAAGGAAAGACAAGTGTGATCTTAAGGGCTGGGTAACTCAAAAGGTGAATTACTAAGTGGGGTCTCTGTGTGTTTAAAAAATAAAGATATTTTATACATCTGCATGTCTTGTCATTATTATATGAAACACATACTCATCAATACATTACAGCATTTCAGTTTATCATTGGTCTAAACAATCTGTATCCATGCTGATTCTTAAGAGGAAGTGGCACATCAAGGTTTGCACAGTAAAGGCATATGTTCAGGAAAATCACACTGTTCTGATAAGTACATGGTAAGACACGGGAAACTACAGTTGTAAGCCTCAGGGACTTAGACTGTAAGACGCGAGTTTAACTACCTCATAGATTCCGCAAAATGTCATGGTACATGTGTGAGAGTTACCCCAACAGTTGAGGAAACTACACAGTAAGACACAGAAAACTACACTGTAAGACAACAGCACTTACACTTTAAGACACAAGTGTAACTACTCCACAGGTTCAGCGAAATGACTTGTACATTTTGGACAGTTACCCTAAAAGTTGAGGAAACTACCTTGTAAGAGACAGGAAACTACACTGTAAAACGCGGGCCGTATTATAAAGTGCTACCCAAAATTTATGTAAGTCAAACCCAAACTCAAACTCCTGCCTGTCATCTGAGAGCAACTGAGGTATTTTGGCCTCTTATTTTCTCAGACTATCCTGTTTTCATCACAGAGTTTGATACCAATGTACTCAAACACCAAGTTGGACACTCACTTCTAATGGATTAATGTTGAGTTTATATGGGGATTTGTATCAAGCATGAGATGATAACATTTTCTCAGTCTCAATTGTTTTTTGGGTTGCATTAATATCTTGGGTATTTGTCAAATGGATGCACTACAAACCATAAAATATTTTCTATCATTGCTTTTTTATAAATCTGAATATATTCTGGACAAATTTGGGGGCCTGATGTGGCCCTGGGGCCTCCAGTTGATGACCATTGGTTGAGGAGATTTTTAATTAGTTTTTTGGATAAATGCCTGAAATGAAGTCCTTACTGAGAAGGCAATAAAATAGTGGATTTGTATTTTTGTATGCCAATGTGGAAGTTAGCTTTGCGTTGGTTCCTCAACTGCAAGCTCACCAAAAGCCGAGTGATTTTTCAATGTGTTTGTATCATTGCAGATAATATGTTCTGTAGCAAACAAAATAATACAAAACTTGCATGTTCAGTTCTTTGTGATATTCTTAACAAATCAACCTACTTTTCACAAGTTTAAAGCTTGAATGTAATTAACAAGAGTGAAAAGCTATTATAAGGCTTATTACTAACCAGGATCATTGAACTCTGACTGGCCATCTCAAAATCCTGAGCAATGTTTTTTATTTATTTATTTATTTTACCTTGTCAGCTAAAAGCTGCAATGCTTAACTTTTTCACTTTGCACGGTAAACTGGTCCTATTTGATTGTTTTTACAAACTTTGGTACTCTAGTGGTGAGGCATACCAAAGTGGCCCGTCATCCCCATGTGCCCTTTAATAAAAGGTGTTAGGTGTCAATCTTGAACTTAAACATAAAAGATAAATGAATCTCACTTGAGCATAGCAGTAATAATAAATGGAAACAGCGAAGCATGGGAGAAAAAGAATGGGAAGGTGAGGTTGATGTGAGCAGGGAAATGTAAGCTGCACCTTCTGTTTTATTCAGAGCCATATTCCCTGGTGCTCATATGAAACAGACCTTGGGTCTTTTATTTTATAATGTCTGTTCAACCAGAGAGCTGTAAAAGCAGATCAGCAGCATACTAAACAGTCACTGATGGTGGAGAGGTCCGCTTGTACAGATCTTTGTATGCACAGCTCAGGCTACAACCAGATATTTTTAGACTCATTTTAGTTTTTCAGTGTCAGACATCATTACATTTGCTGCACATGAAATAACATCTACTAGAAAAGAGTCTGCTCATCATACATAATGTCTGCTCTTGCTCCAGAAAGTCTTAAGCATTTGTTACAATAATAGTGAGATGACTAATAAATTCTGATGTTCTATGCTGACACCACAGTTCACAGCTGATGGATCCTACAATGAAGCTGTCGCATTATGGGCTGTAATTCTACATAAAAATGGAGATTTATAGGTGGGTGTTTGTCTGGAGGGGTGGTAAGTAGAGTTTGTTTTATACTTCTGTGCTTTTAGCTGTTGACTCCACATCCGTCAGGGTACCCAACTCCTTTGTTAGGATGACTTGTGTTTTGGTGTGTCCCACATGGTGTTGGAATACTCAAACTATGTAAAGGTTAAGCAGCACTTGCTTATACTGCAGTTATTGCAAAGAAAACTTGATCTACCACATGGTGGTCTTATACCACATGAGGTATAAATCACCAGCGAGTAAAGCCGGAGATGTACTTGCAGTTTGTTCATGTGTTCGAGCTTGCATCCACTGGTGTCATGAGCATGTATGTACTGGGTGTCACTGGAGGACACCCCTAGAGGGCAAAAAGATCTCAGGCTGTATGTAACTACCTGTTGTGTTAGAACTGAACTGCAAACATGGAGGCAATTTTGATAGTATGGGTAACAAAATAAACAGCAATAATAAATATCATCATCAAATATTTGATGACAACTAATGACCAGTGGTCAGACCTCCCCATCAGAGTCATCTGAACTTCCTTTCTATGATATTTACCTTCATGCGCAATCTGAACTACGGGTGTAATGACCCCTGTGCCATCTCTGGCCTAGGTTGGGCTGGCACAGAAGCATACAACAAGAGTACATGGGAGAGGGTGGAATGTACAGCTGCTGATTTTATACTACAGAATTACCAACAATGCCCACATTACAGGTATGTTCACATAATTCTTACTTTATGTATTTAGTTACTGCACGATGTGCACGGGTCAACACTAGGGTTGGATCTACTAAAGGATTGCATGTATAAAAACACGTGCAAACTTGATAGAGCGCACTAACCAGGTGAACTGAGGATTGTGTCTGTCAAATGAGCAAAATAGCACACGCAATCCATTTAGCGTGTTTGTCTTCATGAATATGCAGAATACATGCAGATTATCAGAATGCGCAAAATACTGCGAGGAGGAGATGCAAATGTAATCATTTAGCACCTGCAATGTGATTTATCAAAGACGAAATTGATTGCGCTCTGTGTCTTTGCCTCTATATTTAGCACGTTTGAAAGGCAGGTGCAAACTGGCACAGTGTTACACACAGATGGCTGACGATGGAGAGAGAGAATCTTTTCTCTTTTCATGTGTGTCAACATATTTGGACTGTCATAAACCATTAACCAAATATTTTCCGTTATTGACCTTTTTTTTTTTCTTTTTTGATGAATGACACAAAGATTTGCAGGCTGTCTGTCATCTGGAAAAAGAGGGATAATCCAGTGTGCCATCACACTGATGCAGACACACGCGTAAAGTAAACCCTCTCTGTTTTGCACTCTTAATACATTGTGGCTGAGGTCATTTAACCTATGTAAAAAAGATCCCCTTCATAGTCAGAATCACTCTGTTTCTCACTCAGAGCTGACTGCATCACACTTTCCATGCACTGACAGCAGGTATAGGAGCTGTAAATGCTTCAGGTCAGTCACAGGGCGCTGGAACTGCCTGTGTTTTGAGCTGGATGGCCTCCCAAATCGCATTTCTTCTGGCAACACTGAGATGTCTCTGCTGGAGTTCACCAGTGTGTTTATATGCCTCCAACTCCATGGCTTTGAACTTCATTTTTCGTTTACGGCCACTCTGCTCTCCCAAACTCTCCAATCCTCCTTTAAATAGGGCAGTTCACATCACTTTAGCCCCTGTTATCAGTTGCGCATACAGTCATAGTAGATCAGCCACAACACCCACTAATAGCATGTGCAATTTTTTAGTTTGCACATGCAATTTAACGCTAATTATTTGGGATCTTAGTAGATCTGGCCCTAAGTCCACTGGAGTCTGTTATGTAACAAATTACATATGAGCTTTCCTCAAAGTTTGGTAAGCAGTCATGGCACATTGCCTCTGCTTTTGTTAGGAAGGTATTTCCTCTGAAGCCTTGAGAGCCTATTTCCTTGACTTTGTCTAAATATAGTGTGTATGGAAACAAGTCATCTTCTCATGGACAAACATTTTCAGTAAGTGGAAACTTCCATTGACAACATGACTCAAAAGTCTAAACTTCCAGCAGCAACAGAAGATTCAAATGTGATGTACTGGTGTGCTGTTTTGTTCATGCTCAAATGTTTTGTTTGTTAAGACAGTCACGCCTTACCCATTTGAATGGTTAATACAGTGGTAAAAAAAAAAAAGGCTGCGGTGCTAGTGGCTCAGAAGATTTCAAGAGAAAAAGGCAGCATATTAAAAAAACAGTCAAACTCAAAAACTCCCAAGAACAAAAAAGACTGCAGGGTCATGTTATGCAAATTGAAATAGACTTACAAGGACAAAATCCATGAAACATGAGAACAACTGCTTAAGTCTCACAAAACTGCAACAGAAAATAACTCTGCAGCTTGGTACTGCATATGGGCTATGTGCTCACACATGACTAACTGCATCAGTTATTCAAAACCAGAAAAATAACAACAAAACAAAGTCATATACGACAGGGACAGCTGTGGCTCTGTAGAGAATTAGAGACTTCTGACGTCAGTGTGAATGTGTGTACACTTCAACGTTAAAGGGACCCTAAACTTTCAAGCTTGTGAGGCCCAGAATAGCAACATCAGTGACTGGGGCCTTCTCAATCTCTACAATGATGTGTAAAATTTAAAATCTGAAACCTTTTTTAAAAGAAAATAATAATTCTTTGGAAAACATCTCAGGATCTCCTCTCAGGAAGGTAGTGAGACAGTGGGCTTTCCTGTCTCCCCGCCTTCCAAGAGCCCACCACTTTGAGAACCACTGATAAATTAAAGATGATGTCCACAATGTGAGCTGTGCCTCTGTACAATCAGGTCCACATAATGTTATGTTGTTACCCGGCAGCAAAGAAGAATTAACTACTAAACTATCCGTTAATGAGTAACTCCTAATGATGAATCAGTTGGTGATAAGCCTCAGGTGAGTTCTTCATGCACAGCTTTTGACTTACTGTGTTGCAATGTTACAATTTAATATAGCAGATGCTTTTGTACAACACAAGCAAGAATGCTGATGGTAACAACATTAGTAAGTGCAAGAACCTGCTTCAAGTCCAATTTGACACAGGTGCTGCCATGTAGTGCCAGAGACAGTGACATTTTTTTAAAAATGCAAAACTAAACCTCTACTGCTATGCAGCTGACTACCAACTAAACTGCACTCCATGATTGAACAAAATTATCCTGGTAGGTGTTTTAAGAAAACACCTACCAGTCTGGCACAAGACTGGTACAATCTGGCACAAGACTGTGGGAAGAGGGGAGGTTAAATACAAGAGGTGACTGGGGGTGATTAGGCACAGCTGGGGAAGAACAATCAGGACACAGGTGTGACAAGACAGGGCATGGACAGGAAGCAAGCCTGGGAACAGAAACAAGGGTCAGTGATTTCAAAATAAAACAGGAAACACAAGACATAACATGAAACATAAGGAACAAAAAGGGAATTAACTAACAGGACGGTGATCATGACAGAAGTAGACGAAATGTTTGATAGAAATTTGGGCATCACCAGATATTCAGTTGAAAATGAAAATGTATGAAAACAAAACCTTAGGTAAAGCAACACACATTTGTAGAATATCTATGCAATCCGCCATTTTGCCGGTGTGTTGCTTACTGCTGCCTGAGTAACACCCTCCCACTTTCGTTCAGCTTAAACTGGTATGGACGCTGGCTAGTTCCCTAAAAAGCACCAAGGTTCTGAGAATCCAGAATGGAACTGGTTCTAGAACCAGAACCTTGCTGTGTGAAAGCCCTCAGAGAAGCTCTCACAGTCTCTGATGGTGAGAAGAGTCAGCACGGAGCACTGAGATCCAGACGTTCAACACACCAGGTTTTAACAAGGACAAAGAGCCACACACCCGATTCTGCTCTAAGCAGACTCAGAGTCTTTCTTATTATATAAATTTGTCCATCTTACTTCCTTCGCTCTTATTGTTTCCTCACATCTTAGCTCCTTCTAGCAAGGATTTGAAAGAGAGAAACAAGTAAGAGACAAAGAGATGGAGGTGCAAAATACCAAATAAGAAGTCCTTCACTTCATCAGTGTGAGATGCATCAGATGTAAATGAGCTGATCAGCTGCCAAAAAAGCACTACACAAACACCCTCAGACATAAAAAAAATAACAAATATTATTCCACAAACATGAAACAGCAGCTTGTTCGGAAAAAAAATCATCCTATTTGAGGTTTAAAGGGTATTAGATCAACACTGTTAGAAAACCCTGAGTGAAAAACTAAAGATCAGAGTGAAGGTGAAACATTTCATCCAATGCCGCCCCTCCAAACAGATCACATTGCACCTAAGTTTGAAAGACTTATTGTGAGGAATCACGGGTGTAGCTTCACTTTGAGCTCCTCCAGAAGCCTCCTCTCTCCTTCATACTCACCCCCTCTAGGTGTTTTTTTGAGAATTGTAAGATCCTTCATCATCCTGAAGATTCAAAAGCAAGGCAACTGGACTGTGTAGAGTTTGTTGGGAAGACGTTTCACTTCTCATCCAAGAAGCTTCTTCAGTTCCAAATGGCTGGTGCTGGAAGCAGATATTTATCTTGCTAGAGGAAAAAACAAAGTGGGCCTTTTTGAAGAACAAGAAAAGAAAGGAGAAGGAGCATGAAAGGGAAGAGAGACGCAAGAACATTGTGATTCCGTATGTTGCAGGTTTATCTGAAAAACTCAAGAGAATCTTTGGCAAACACCACATTCCTGTTCACTTCAAGCCTGGAAACACATTAAGGCAGAAGTTGGTCCACCCCAAGGACAAAACACCAAGACATAAACAGAGCAATGTGGTGTATGCAGTCCAGTGCAGTGAGGAATGCTCAGACCTGTACATTGGGGAAACTAAACAACCGCTTCACAAGCGTATGGCTCAACACAGGAGAGCCACCTCCTCAGGTCAGGACTCGGCAGTCCACCTTCACTTAAAGGACACGGGACACTCTTTTGAGGACAGCAATGTACAGGTGTTGGCGAGAAAAGAAAGATGGTTTGAAAGAGGAGTTAAAGAAGCCATCTTCACCAGACTGGAGAAGCCTTCTCTGATCAGAGGTGGTGGACTCAGGCACAACCTCTTACCTACATATAATGCTGTGCTAGCTCTCTCCCCAGAAAGCTCTCCAAACACTCACACCTGGGCACATGTGACCATAACACCTCACATGACAGGGGGAGTTAATGACCCATTCAGGGTAACGACTCTCAGGGGTTACATCACCCTGTGATAAGTTTCTATGAGTCGTTCTCCAACTCCTCCCTTCCTTTGTTGTTGTTTTTTCCTCTAGCAAGATAAATATCTGCTTCCAGCACCAGCCATTTGGAACTGAAGAAGCTTCTTGGATGAGAAGTGAAACGTCTTCCCAACAAACTCTACACAGTCCAGTTGCCTTGCTTTTGAATCTTCAGGATGACCATGACCTGGATGAATGAGAATCTACACAGACGTATCCTTCATCATGGCGGAGGGACAATAACTCCTTTGTCGATTGGAGGAGAGAGAGAGCAAGAATGGAAAAAGTTATGTAATGAGAAACACCCTCAGTGTATGGCAAGCAACACACACCTGAGTCTGCTCTAAATAACTCCTCGTGAGGGACAAGTGTGAGCATTCTCTCAGAAAACCTTGTCAAGCCACCTCAATATCATCATCATCATCATCATCATCATCATCATGTCCTCATGTCATTGACATAAACATCATATTAAGCATCAACATACTCAATGCTGAGATGATCTCAAAGAGCTGGGTCTGAAACCCTCTAACTTGTTCTACCACTGAGGACTACTACAACCTTTTCTTAAAAGTAGATAGAGACTCTGCTGTTCAAATGTAGTTGGATAATTTATTCCACCAGTAGAGTCTAGCCAGTAATTTTAAGCTATTTTTTGATGAGAACACGTCTTTCACTGGCAGAGCGTAGCAGGCAAGACTGATTGTAGACCTGGATGAGGGATTCTAGGTTGGCAGGAGCTGTTCTTGTTACTGTTTTTTAAGCCAGAAGTAGAGCTTTGAATTTCATGTAAGCTGCCACTGGAAGCCAGCAAAGGGAGATTAACAGTGTAGTGAGTGACATGTGCTCTTCTGGGCTGGTTCGAGACCAGACGTGCTGCTGCATTTTGGGTCATCTGTAGAAGTTACAGGAACATGCAGGGAGGCCTGCTAGTAGAGAGTTGCAATAGTCGGTGCGTTAAATCACCACCAGTCCAAATTTTGTTGACACAGAAAATCCACAGTTATGGTAGAAGAACCAATAAAGAATTGTATTGATAAACTTAAATTGATGGAATTGGTTTTGGTAAACTTTTATCAAATTTTCATCCTTAAGATATGTAAAAATGTAACCTTGTGGTGCTGGATCAGCCCGATTCAATGTCTGTAAATAGTTTCATATTGTCAAGCTCCAATCTACAACAATTGTACTCAGCCTGAAGCAGCCTGCCCCAATCTTTAGTGCAGGAAAAGCATGGAGCTAGCATGACAACAGCAGGAAGTGACTACTTGTACAGACATTGGCATAGATCTTAACAGCTTCAGGAGCAGTTTTATCATATCAGGACTGCAATTCTTTATGAAATGAAAAACACAGAGCTTTTCACAATGGAAGGGATATATTCACTCCACTTCCAAAAGGTTTTGGAGAGAGTTTGTTCCATGAAGTGACTGAAGTTTTGTACTCAACATGACAGTAGCACCTACTTACATTATCTGAAAGGCCTGTGATACCTGAGATTGAAGAAACGATGGTCCAACCACCTGCCAGATATACTTCTGAAAGTTCCTGCTCATTCCCAGACACTTTCTATGGGCAGTTACCCAGATGGACCGGTGAAAAATACTGAACAGTCCATCTGGTGTGTCAGGTTCATTTGAGAAAAACTTAAGCAATCAATATAGCTCATAGTAAAAGAATAAATCTTGTATTTTCTGATTAACTCTAAACCAATCAGTTAACTTAAAACCACTCTGGAACTATGACCACTAATTTTCTACTCATGCATACAGTATGTTCTTAATAACACATTACTAATAAATGACTCTGAATGATTAGCATGCGGTCCCTCATTACCATGCAATTACTACCTTCTACCAAAAGAGAATGACAGATGTTTTAGAGAGATACAGATTTTTTCAGTAAGGATGCAGTGAAGGAGGTAAGCAGACATTGTGGCAAAGATTCACTCGGATTCCTGCCATCCCTGTTCTGTACTTCCTTTATCTGAGTGTGAGAGTAGTGTATTTTTGCAAAACTGAGTCCTGAGACGCTGGAAAAAAGTTCAGTTAACAAGAAGTTTGAGGGGAAATGAAGTGAGTCATCTGGGTTATTTCCCCTGCAGTCTAAAGAAGAAACTGCAAAAAAAAAAAAAAAAACAGCTATGTTCAAGGGAATAAGAAGAACACTGTGATTATCTGTGAGTATACAAAATATACAACAACAGGATGGATTTTCCAAAGTTGAAAAACATCACTGAAATGATTGATAATTCACGCCTAGAACTGACCGAGACGAGGTTATGACTGAGCTATATGCAGCAGTCCTAACTGTGGCTGAGTCAGGATCGATCTAGGGGCACAGCATTCCTCTGAATGCACCACATGAATTATTTACAGAGAAATCGTGAAGCCTATTTGTGTGCTAGGTTATTAAAGCTGAAGGAAACACTTTGGGTGAGGTGAGAGAAGCTGCACAGGTGGGATGGAAACAGCTCTGCGGCTGCTGTCTCATAATGCTGGATGCCAGAGGGGAGAGTTATCACAACGTCATCACCACATGGCAGTTATATAAGCAGCTGCTCCTACACAGCATGAAAGACACAGCTGATAAACTCTACATACTGAATGTTAGTATTGATATTTTAAATTGATTACTTACATTATCTTTAAAAATTTCAGACGGCTTAACAAGCTTGAAAATCATTTGTTTTTTTAGCTTTCCTGAACACCCCCTTTTGTTGGAAATTCTTACTGGGAAGTCAGACAGTCTTCAGCTACCCCGACTTTACCTGCTGCCAACTAGATGGCTGCCATGCATCACCATCTACAACTGTAGTGCTCGGCCTGAAGTAGCATGGTCCAATCTCTAGAGCAGGAAGAGGTGGGAGCTACGAGCATGACGCAGCAAGAGGTGACTGCTTGTTCAGAGATTAGCATAGATGTTAACAGCTTCAAGAGTTTTACTGCATTTCTTTATTAAATTAAACACTGAACGCATCTCTCAATGGGAAGTATATTTTTGCTCCACTTCTGAAATGTTTGAATTTGTTCTACAACGTGGCTCAACTTTAGTCCTTTATATTGTGGCATTTGCATCCATCAACTATATTATTTGATTGGCTCGTAATGAATGTGTTGAAATGATTCTCCGATCACCTCTTGGATATGCTTTTGAAAGGTTCTGCCGATGCCCAAGCACTTTCTATGGGCTGTTGCCAAAATGTACAAGTGACATAGGTGCTGAACAGGATACTGAATTGTCCATCTGGTGTGTCATGTTAAAAGCCATGTGCCCTGCAGAAATCATATTACTCCACTTGAAAGTTACTGTACTTGACTGACTTGAAAATATTCTGAAGTAACAAAGTTAAATATTGTTGCTGTAGATTTATGTTTTGTGACCAAATTTTAGGTTGTGTGACCTTCATTCTTGAGTCAGTGGAATTTTTCTGCAAAGGTTAAAAATCTCCCAAAGCTCCACAAGCATGGGATGAACTAGCACCAAAATGACCTTGACACGATACTTGGGGTCTGCAGGATCTAGTTTATCCTTGTAACTGGGAGGAAATTTGTGCAAAGTTGGAAGACATTCTAAAATGTTCAAGATATACTACATATATATAGGTAATGGAGTAAAGTTTGTGTGAAGAAAATTCTGTCATACATTGTTAATGTCACAAGGCATGAAAGACAAAGGTCTAGATAAACTCTTGGGTCATTATAGGCCCTTACGTTCTATGTTTTGACATCAAACCAGATTTAAAGACTAAAAGGAGAGCAGGAGATGTGCATTTGATTCACAAAGATATTTATTTGGAAAATTAATATGCAAACAGCAAAATGCCTGGAGTAAAAAGGAGACAAAAATAGTTGAAGACAAGCTTTCGTCAAAGAATCTTAACTGTAAAACTCCAGTTAAAAACTTACAATTAAGGCATACAGTAAGGCTAGTAATCTGTCAATAAATAAATGAAATAGACAGGGCATTTACCATAGGAAGATTCTATGGTAGACCCCAAAGTTACCGCCACACTGCAACTGAAGCTGCAATTTATACAACAAACTTACACATTAATTATATAATTCATACCAGTTACGTGACCTCCTCTAGGCCTTCTTGCAAGCAAGAAAGTGGATCCCACATTTACTCTCCATAGCTCATCCCACTGACTCTAAAATAAAACAGGGAGAAAAGTCAATTTCAGTTGGTTCAATGTCAAAGAAGCTTAAGACAACACCATTAGATTCAAGAGCAAATGTGGTGACAATAATAAGATGCAATGTTAACATTTTATGTCCACACAGTAGTTGCTGGGTTTAAGCAGATAAACTAGGACCAGCCAACAACATTTAATTAGCATGGCAAAGCAGCAGTCTGGACTTAGTCTGTTAGTGAGGGAAAACAAAATCAGAATGCATTTGTACTGAAAGAGGGGATGACCCTCCTACATTACCATAGAGCATTACCATAGCCTGCTCTATTGTAAAGTGACTTGAGGTAACACTTGTTATGAATTGGGGCTATAAAGAAAAAAAAAATTAGTTCAGATTAAGATTGATTGATGATTGATAGTAGGGGTATACCTTGCTCCATATGAAGCCCCACTTAAGAGATGCAAGGCGGTCATCTTGCTGATCACACTGACTTGAGAAGGAATTAGGGAAAACAGCTGAACTTTCTACAGAATTGAATTCCTATATTAGTTAATGGACCTACTACCAAATATGCAAAAGCCATTTTCAGCCTACCTCTTAACCTTAGAACTACTGGGCAGGCCTCATCTGAGATCATCAGGACACAGCTTCACTACATCTAAATATACAAGAAGAATTTATACTTCTAACTGAGCCACATAATCAGTATTATTCTAATGATTTCTCTTACCTGCACACACAAAGCTGTCTCACCCCACATCTACCAGGACTCAGACAAAGAGGCACCTGAGCTTATAATGGCCAGAAACAGTTCCGGACTCAGCCTACAGAAGGTGGTGGTTTCACCTTTCCTTATTTCCCCTTACATTAAGATATGTTCACAAGCAAGGGATGAACATGAGGCTTAATAATCTTGACCTTTGGCCTATAACCTCTGTGTTTAATTAGTTCATTTTAGATAAACATATATACATATATATGAAATACACGTATAAACATTTATACATATACATATATCCACACCCAAAATGAATCCACCATGAGCACAGCACTGGACAAACCTACAGGAAGGTGCATCTGTAGGAGGCTTACAGTGACAGCAGCAAGAAAAACAAAAAACTTCTGTTTAGCAGTTGGAAATCTTGGAGGTCTAGGTCCAGTCTGATGTTGAACAGCCATCCACTGAAGCTGTGTTGGGGGTGTGGGTGAAGGAAGGTAGGTGAGGAGAGACAGAGGGACTTAAGTAAGAATTGAAGGTAGTGACGGATCCGTGGACCAGATCATAATTCTGTTCTCATCATATTTGTCTCTGCTGAATATAAATTTATTAGAGGTTTGCCCCTTGAGATTTGGCATCTCGTTTTGAAGAGGGTTCTTCTTTCTATGTGGTTGTAGAGGTAGTACTATGGATTTTAAATAATACAGTGGCATCCAGCTGAACTGCAATTTTGAACTTTTGACCACTGACCTCTAAAATCTTATCACATTTTCCTTGAGTTAGTGTGGACATCTGTACAGTTTGAAGAAAACTCTGCAATGTTTTGTCATTCCCATGAAAGTCCTGAACAGACAGAGAGACAACCTGAAAACAATCATGCTCCCTAAATCCATAAAAAGAAGAGGATATGACCTTGTCTAAACCCTGTAACAAAGTATCTATAAAAGTCAAACAACAGTAGAAGATAAATGTATCACTCTGCAGTCAAACCAGACCGAGCATGTCTTTATTTCCTGCTCTGTCACTTTCAACAAAAGATATTTTAATCTTCTTTTATCTGTCTTCTTGGGAATTAAAGTGATTTTCCTCTCAAGCAAGCTGCTGAGTACCTTGAATCATGGAATTAAATTGGAATCACACAGCAGGTTTTAATTGTCTGGCCATATGGGTCCTCTCTGAATGGCTGCTGAAAGCACTGAGCTAGCATTACAGAGCTGTTACAGTAGCGACAGGATGCCTTCAAACACAAACATAAGTGAGCAGAGGTCTTCTCCCCCTGACTGTGGGCCGACATTGCTCAGTCATCAGTGCCTCAAGGTTTAAATGAAGATTAAGAAGGATCAGGTTCCTAATCTGACACAGAAACCTCCAAGTAGAGCTAAACACACTTACATAATTACAGTTTACACAAGTTAAGAATGTATCACATAACAGTGCAAATAATAAGCCTTTTAATTCCTCTATGGAAAAAGTTGGAGGCTTTGTGGATGCACACTGGAGACTTGGCTTAATTTAATTTCATACCATTTAGCTTTTATGTTTTTTTCCTAAAATTACACCAAACATTGGATTATTGTTGATAGCAGACAATCACATAATGGTTTTTTTTTTCATAAGTGCAGTTTCCCATCAAATTACAGGGTGGGCAAACAAAAAAATCTTTCTAAAACAAAGACTACACAGATTTCTAAAACAAACAAATGGGGCTCCACAATATTTTGATAGTCTTTTCAAGCTACCTTGTATCCCCACAACATTACCATGGTTTTTTGGTGATTACCAACTTCTAGTCAAATGGAATAAAAAGAATGAACTCTTTTAAATATTTGATAGCTGATTCTAGTCTGACCTTTTCAGATTTTCAGTGACTCGCTCTGATGTCCTTCTTCAGTTAGGAGAGATTAATGATTAAATAAAAATATAAATATTTACTTTTTATATTTGTGATACTATTTTATTTTTTAAGAATCTTTGGCACTTGAACTCCACAGGAAGATAAGGTGATCAAAAGGTGTCTGCCATGAGCTGCATTGAGATCTATCTCCCAATGGAGTCCAGACAGTAGAGGTGGAAATGTTGACTGATGTCATTAAAATCCAATGAGATGAAAAAACTGCAGACTGTAATCCTGGTGAGATTAAGAAGAGCAAATTTTCTTCTTCTTAATTCAGGCAAGACAGAGGTTATTGTGCTGGGACCCGATACCTTAGAGAAACCTTTTCTATGATATAACTGCCCTTGATAGCATTAACCTGGCCCCGAGCACAACTGTTAGAAATCTTGGGGTTCTATTTGATCAGGATTTATCCTTCAACATTCAAATAAAACAAATATCAAGAACAGCCTTTTTTCATCTTTGTAACATCGCTAAAATCAGCCCTATTCTGTCTCAGAGCAATGCTGAAAAGTTAGTCTATACTTTTGTTACCTCTAGACTGGATTACTGTGATTTTCTTTTCTCAGGCTGTCCCAGCAGCACGAGACTCTTCAGCTGGTTCAAAATGCTGCAGCACGTTTACTGACTAGAACTAGGAGAAGAGACCATATTACTCTTGTACTTAGCTTCTCTGCATTGTCATAAAAAAACCTAGAATAGTACCATAAGTCTCTAAAAGTAGTATGGGAGGTAAAGCCTTCACTTATCAGACATTGCTATTCTGGAACCATTTTCTAACCACAGTTCAGGAGGCAGACACGCTCTCTATCTTTAAGGTTAGACTTAAAACATTGTTTTTTGATAAAGCTTTCAGTTAGGGCCAGCTCAGGCCTGGACTAGCTCATAGTTCTTAGTTAAGCTGCAATAGGCTTAGACTGCCAGGGGATTTGGCACACTGAACTCTTCCCTCTCTATCTCTCTAACACTCTCTTTCTTTCCTCTCTCTCCATATATGTCTTTACTTCTTTTTGTTTGCTCCTGAACTCGTCTCTGGTTCTTGTCATATAGACGGCCTGGGATTGTTGGTGTGGACGGCCTGCTGCTGTGGACCTACAAAGCTTCAATTACTGCAATTACAAATATGTGGCCTTTCCTTTAGCCCCATTCCATTACTGGTTACAATTCCTGATATTAACTTTAGATAGATCAACAAAATTAAATACATGGTAGTTCCTGCATACAGCATAAATTAGTGTGACCTTGACAAACAATAATGGATGACCTGCTGCCATGAACCTGCTCAACTCCAAGTGCTTTATACTGCATCAACCATATAGACATGAGGACCCTCTTGAAAATGAGATGCCACATCTCAAGGGGCTAACCTCTGATAAATTTATGGTCAGCAGAGACAAAATTGATGAGGACAGA
This sequence comes from Cetoscarus ocellatus, assembly GCA_037902135.1. Taxonomy (NCBI): domain Eukaryota; kingdom Metazoa; phylum Chordata; class Actinopteri; order Labriformes; family Labridae; genus Cetoscarus; species Cetoscarus ocellatus. The sequence goes on from JBAMNC010001984.1 coordinate 145,614, forward strand.
TATGATCTGGATGTCCATGGGTTTGTCACCATCATAAATCTTATTTTCAGTCCCTTTGTCTCTGCCTGGATGGATACATCTCTGGATGTATGTGTATATGGGTATTTATACATGTATATATGCATGTACAGTATGTGTATCTATAAAATGAAGAGGATGGCTTCAGTCTGCTATATTGTAAAGTGCCTTGAGACAACACTCATTATGAATTGGCACCATACAAATAAAGATTGATTGATTGATACCCAAGAGACTTGGCGAGGATGTCAAAGTGAAGGGTCCCACACAATTATGGCATAAATGACTTGGTAAGGGAGACAGCTTTGTTTAAACTAGAACTACCTGGCGGTTTCACACCTCCTCAAGTTGTACGAGTGTTGGACCATAAAAATGCACTGATTGGAAAAGCAGAGGGCTGGATTGGTTTTTGTGGTAGTTTGATTAATGGAAATCTTATAAGCACATGGCTGAATATAGGGCCCTTAGAACCTAATCTTTAAAACCCCAAATCTCCTAGAATAATCATTGGTCATTGGTGGACATTCAAGCAAAGTTTAAAGAAAATCCCTTGAAGCATGCTGAAGAAATCCCATTCACGAGCAAATATGGAATAAAAGTCCTCCTGACCTTGACCTATGACATTTGATGGACATTTGTCAACAGTATGAAAAATGTAAGTAAAAGTCAGACAAACGAGTCCAACCTTTTTGTCATCCATGGTTTTGCAAAGAAAATAGCCATCAATTTTGAGGTTTTTGGAATGGCCAGTTGATCACAGTTGATTGGCCCTGACCAACACTTAAGATGAGACCAGCACTCCTTTTGGCAAAGATGGGAGACAATAATGGTTGATCTCCACATTCAGACAAAATGCAAGAACAATCTGACAAATTTCATGGGAGTGTTGGTCCTTAAAGACAGTTCACATTGTTGATTGCTAATTGGACCTTGAGCACATAACAGAATATATGTGCACAATCTGTGCTTCCATTTGATTCCATAATCCATTTGTCATTATTCACCAGTCAAGCACAAGATCCATGTTCTACTGCATGCCAAGTATTTTTTACTTTCCTTTATTAGCTACAATTTGCTGCAGACCAACTAAAAGTGGGCCATGTGGGCCTCAATTGGCCCCCGGGCCACATTTTTTTGTCAAGCCAAAACTACTTTGGTTTGACAATACGCTACAGTAGGACATCCCCCCTCAGGAACAAAGCTTATAAGTTCCTTTATTGGCACTCATATTTACTAGTGCTATGGAACTATAGCAACCCCACTTAAAAAAAACCCTAACTAACCCTTTAATACAAAGTTTTAAGAAAATTCCCTGAAAGCATTCCTCTAATATTGTATACAAGAATGGCACAGACAAATGAAGTAGGGATGACGGAGAGACACACAAATCATGAAGCATTATGCCCTCAGCCTCACTTGATGCTGCACAGAGGCATAAAAGCTAGAAGAGAGCTTCATGTCATCACTGAACTCTGTTGTTTCTGCCTTCTTTCCTGTTACCCATGATTATTACTTTTTTAGTTATTTTCTGTGCTGTATTTTTTTCTCTTTAGTGTTCTGTATCAACTGTACTCTTGACATTGTAAATAATATTTTCCCATTGATGTTTCCAGACTGATTACAGACTAAATGAATAAACCACAGCTCTCTTGTGCTGTGGTTAGCCTCTTTGTTCAGAGCTCCCCTGCTCTCCTTCCTTCCTCCAGCTCTAACCCCTCCCTCTCATAAACAGAGGAGGGGGTGGAGGGGGGGCGTGGTGTCAGACTGTAATCGATTCAAGGACACGTCCACAGCCATGTATCCAATGGCGATGGCTACTGCCTGCTGCTGTGAGAGCTGCTCTTTGAATTATGATCTGCTGTGTCTAATTGAGCTGCTCTGCTGACCTAATAGTTCACAGACACCACAGGAACAAACACATTAAAGCTCTACAGTCACACATTTACTGCACATTAAGATGAGGTTTTGGGATAAAAGGTCTGATAACTCCACCATGCAAGAGTTTGTCTTTCATTAAAAACCTTCTCCGTTCCTGGGGGACGCTGACATTTGATATGTGGGGAGGTGGCCCCTCAGATCTGATTTGTTTACAGTCCATCAATTGAAACTCTGATGTAAAGTGTTCATAGATGTGTTTCAATTGATTTTCAAACTGTAAATTTCTTCAAGTAAAGAAATGTTGACAAGTATATTTTAGCCTATCAACATTAGAGACTTCATTTGAGAATAGCATTCATTTTTTGACCATATTTCTACATATATGCCCATTTAAGTTTTGATGTTATAAACCAGGAGCCATTAAATGAACAAAGAAAAGAGAGAAATAATTTGTTTTCCATCACAAATGCTTTTATTAACTGTTAATTTAACAAAATAAAGGTAACACTCAAAAACTAAAACGAAGTTAAAGGTATGTTACAGCTGTACGTGCAAATATGGTTAACACTCAAAAAAAAAGAATACACAGCAACAATATAGATTAATAAACTTATATGGCTGATGGTACAACAAAAAAATACCTTGGCTCAAAAAATAAAGATACTAACTAAGTCAACTTATGTCCATGATTATAAATAAGACAGATGTGATTTAGACTTTCCACAGTGAGAGAAAAAAGCAGAAATTTGGGACAACGGAGAGGGAACATCTTGGTTAGTAGCTATCCACAGGAGAAGCTGTCATAGATATTGGGACATCAAACCCTGCTCCTTTTTTTAATCCTTGCTCATAGTGCATTAGACCTGCTTTGACAGAGCCTGCTACAATCATAGGTCGTTCATTTCCAAAATTTTCCATCACTGCAAACTCCCTTTAGTCATTTTACCGTGAAACTTCCCCCTCTTCACATTATCATCTATGTGCGATAATCTGCAAACAACAAACACTTTCATGCTTCCAGCTTCATGTCTCTCTGTAAACTAATATTTTAGTAAGGCAGAGTGCAAATTTAGTTGTGCACATGTGGTTTCAAAAATGGTGCGTTTTCACTAGAGGGTCTAGTTCAGTTAAGAACATAACATTTACATTTTTACTGTCAGAAGTTGGGAAAGGTACTAAATTATCAAATCAATACCGCCCTTATTTGGCACTCTTCTTCTCTGGTACCCAGTGTACCTGTGTGACTCTAAGTGTGGAATTAGGCCCACTGTAGAGAACCAAACTAGACCATCCAGTGGAAACACACCAAAAAGTCAATTTCTGCTGATACACTGGTCACATTTCTGGATTTATGTCAGGGAAATCTCCCCATATTTCACTTTAAAAAACATGTATAGGACCAATCACCAATCAAATAGCAAACTCGATTCATACCATCTTAATATATAACAGTAAGTGTGCTTCAGTTCTTTATCACATTTCAGCTTCTGTCAGTGTCCTTTTCCCCTCACAAAACAAACTTTCACAATTCACATCACTCGATTCTGCTTGTCAGATGATTCAAAATACACAAAACATACAACAGTATAAGGAGAACATTCAATATGAAACATTTACACATTTACATACACATCTACAGTATATACTGATGATTTTTGATGCAAAATGTTATGCATACATTTAGATGAGCATCGTATGAGACCAGAAGCCCTTCACTTCCTGTATGGCAGGGACGCACCAATAACTACAGCAATGTGGATGTTACCAGATATTATCAAACAAGAATATGATGTTATGAGGCATCAAAAGAGATTTGATGTTATTTAGTCAAGAAAACAGATCATATTCAGAAGACTGTCACAGTTAAATTTGATCAAAACCTCAAATTAGTGCTGGTGATGGCTGAATGGTATTGATTAGAGATAAATTGGTTGTGAGATTCGGGGCCTTTTCCAATGGTTTTTAAGCCATCATTTAGTGAACGTCCAGTTCAGACAAAGGATTTGAGACATGATGAGTTGAAACCTGTGACTGCAATGCTCTTAAAGCCTGTGAGGCCACACCGTAGCAAATGGGAGACACAATGAACAGTTTCCACAACTTTGTGTACTTCAGTTTGCACTTCTGCATGTCATGCTTATCATAAAGCTCAATATTCTCACAGTTAATGATACAAATGAGGACAGCAAAAGTGATTTACCAGGGGCAGCTGCGATTCTGAAAAAAAAAAAAAAACAAGAGAATCAAGACTTTTGAACAATCTGTGGGTATTTACATGGACTACCATGGGGGCTCACACCCACTAATGCTTTGAGGCTGGAGATTCCCATCTTTGTCAGTCTTTCCTGTCATTATGGGAGCAGTTTTTTTACTTAGAGGAATTTCTGATGCATGGATTAAAGAGAACAAACACTAACCACAGATAGACTGAATTTCACCAAGGGAATGACTGAAGATAAGACTGCACTTCTTTGCAACAGGTGAGTCATAGCTTTGATAATATTAACTGTATGATGTGTCTTATTTTATGTATTCCTATCTAGGATTTCAGAAGCCAATCGGCTGTTTACTTGTGTTCTAAACCAGCCGTTTGCAAGCTGATAAACATAATTGCATGCAACTTCGTCAGCCAGCTTGATTCAAGCTGCTAGACATCAGTTTACACAACTGAAACTGCTCCTTGCCTTTCTACAGCAACCTTGTCAATTGAAGGCCTTTGTTCTGAACTGGGATTAAAGGCCCTATATGTAATCCTTTTTCAACAATTTCATGCTTGTCCCAGCTGTTCTAAGAGGACAGATTTTAGCTGAGTAACAAAAAATATCAGATGTTGGAATCTGGCATGCCTATAAAGCCCTCTGTGTCAGCCCTGCGCAGAAATGTGTGGATTTCCCGTGTCTGTTCACACCCTATCGAAGACAAGAGCGTGGCTTTGGCTTTCCAGAACAGTGCTCAAATATTTATGCACGGATATGCAAAGTGCCACCAGTGGGCTAAACAGACCCCTGACTCAGTGAGTGTCACCCATCTGGGGATGGAAGTATTTGCAGTGGCTTTTTTAAGAACCCCAAAAATCCCCTCATGACATCACTGGAGGTTATTCAAATGGACTGTTTGGGTGACAAAGCAAGAAACAGAGAGGGTTTTCTCATACATACAGTGTTTTGACGGGCCATGGACACATATCTTTATGTTAAAACATTTTGCATAGTATGTGACCTCACAAACTCCCACAGTGTCAACATTTTATCTGACTTTGACCAAGAAACTGATCAGACTTTGCCCAACAGGAGACTGTCTCTTTGCTGTAGGCGGATAAGATGTCAGCATTAAAGTGATGTTGCACAATAGTCAGTGTGAGGTTTGCTCATGATCTAACTGTAATCGCACTGCTGCTTCTATACAAATAACATTTCTAAAGGTTGAACACAGTTTTGAAATGAACTGATCATAACACCAGCATCTGATCTGTCATGCCACATATTTGCTAAATGGATGACTGTCAACAGGCCGTTGAAAGTGTATCACAGTATTGATGCATCCCTGTAGTCTTCTTTTAACAGATTCTGGTTTGATAAAGTAATTCTTGCTGGTTTTTCCCAGCATTAATGCTTTACAATTTTCACACAGACCACAGCAGAAAAGAAAATATAGTAAGCTCTGCATAGGCCAGACCTTGAATATCAACATGTCAAAATAAACTAGTGAAAGAGATTCAGCTATGCATATGCACTAAAAGCAAAGCTACTCAAATGATTTCAGGTACACCATATCTACGTTTCAGCTTAAACTATACATGATTTAGAGGCAAAAATCACTGATGGGCTGAAAGTGAAGCTTCTCCAAACACTAAGTGGTGAGAGGGATGGTATTTTTCCACATCCCAACCTGCTGGCCTCTTAAATGGAGGGCGCCCCTCGAGGCCTTGATAAAGTAAACAAAGGAAAAAGTGATGATCAGATTAAACCAGAGCAGTGGGATTTAAAAAAAAATCTCTGCTGCTGAACCGGAGTCACAACTTTTTGCGCACCAACAAATAAACATCAAGAAGCCAGCATTGAGTTGTTTAACATACAAAACTGAGTGCATGGCTGCATGAGCAAAAAGAGTCAATTCCAGTTCATTGATCGCAAATCTATGGATGCAACATGAGCTGTGATCAGAAGAGGGTAGGCAGGTTGTGTAACGTCAAGGCTACTGGTATAAAAAGAAGTAAGCAGAGAACAGTTTGCCACCTTAGGATGGAAATGCCATCCAGGCAGGTGTTTTAAACATATGTGAGGTGTGAGAGGCAGCATTATTCTTGCACAGTGGTTGATGCAGAAAACACCATGTTCCCTTACAGCTGTAGAGATCGTTGGAACACAGTTGGAGGTGGTGTAAGAGCAACTTTGTTAACAGTGCAGTCTGTGAAAAAGTAATGCAATCAAGAGCACTAAACATGAAAAAGGATTGTGTCTTGAGGCTGTAAATGCATAACGATAGAAAAATTATTGTGAAAATAAAGCCTGTTTTATAACCTGAAGAAAAGGTTTTCTGAGGTAATGCATCCTGGTAAACTGCTACTGATGTTCCCTGTAGAGAACATTTGCTGCACAGTACAGTAGGAAAGTGTTGAAGCCCATCCTTTATAAACCAAGCCTTGATGAGTTTAAAGCATCAGCTGTTAAGACAGGATAACTTTTTTCTGTTTTAGAGTCATGCCTCCTTGATTTTATATTTAGGTTACAATTTTTACATCATGAGGCCAAAAACTGTACAATGGGACTTGAATTGCTGAAAATGTGTCTCTACGGGTCTGTTTAAACACTCAAAGTTTAATGATGACCATCTACTGCATCTATTCTATTCCTGCTTAATGGAAAAATGCTATACAACATTCAATGCACAACTTCCCACATCAAGTCTTAAGATAAGGCAACTTTCAGTGACATGATCTTGGGAAATTATACATTGATTTTTTTATAGTCAAAAATCAACATGTGTATGTTTCTCCCATCCTGCAGGAGATCACAGAAGGTTTTCTTGGTATTCATATGATACAGGGTGAAATGCTTTCTGTTTCTCAGCTGGATTATGTTTTTTTTCTTTTTTGCACGCATGCAAAACAAACTGATGATTCAAAAATCTCCATGCCACAGAATAAACACACAGCAACTCCTGCAAGAAGCGGTGATGTCTGAAGTAGGCATGCCCGGCACGTTTCGCGTGGCACGTGTTTCTACATTACATAACGTGACCATGCCCTCTCAAAGGGCACCCAGCTGTACAGAGCCCTGACATCAAGGCAAATTCTCAAAGAGCATCCTTCACCGGACCCTTATTTATAATTACAGGATTTTAAAGTGGACTGAAACACTCAATCTGTGACCACAGCAGGGCAAATATTAAACTTACTGGGGGTCTTTGTTTCACTGTTGCTGACAATGCTAGAAAAGAAAATCATCTTTGTAGCATACAGCCATAATTAAGGTACCCGGGGATCATTACGCGTAAATTACGCACACAGTGTGCCTTTGCAGACAACAAAGCTCAGATGAAGTGAATCCATCCGTTCTCCCACTCCCGTGGCGGGGACATTTTGTACTGATGACGCCTCACTTTGTAGTTGTTCCCGTTATTGTTGTCCCAGAACTCTTGCCCCCCAACACAGTATTTGATTGCAAACTGCAGAGTCCCTCCGTTATCAAAGGAGGTGGGCATGACAATCTTGAAACAGAACTTATCAGTGACGCCGTCGCTGGAGCTGGGCACATAGGATGCCAAACTGTCCATGAATGTGATCCAGTTGTTCAGGGAATAGCGCAGAGAGACGCTCTTCTCAAAAGCCAGGTTCAACACGCGCACAAAGCCAGACAGGCTGAATTCATCCGCCTCCACGCACTCCAGCATCACTTTCACCTCCCTCACTCTCTGCTCAAAGCCGGGGAGTGTGCCCGGGTTGGTGAACTGCAGCTCCATGAACACAGAGTGGGAGGGAGGCCGAGGGAACTTGGTGTCCAAATGAGTAAGGTGGAACGGTGCTTTGGGAATCTTTGCCCAAATGCGCTCCGGCACCTCTGGCTCCTCTGCTTCATCGAAGTGCTTCACTGTGATGAGCTCCAGACCCAAGGAGTCTGCGAACCGGACCTTTTTCTGGCTTGTTGGACTCCTGCTGCGGGAGATCTCTAACTTGGCTCTCCCGGGGGGCGTGGGGAGAGACTTGCACCTCCGCCGCAGGTTCGGACTCTGTGGAGGCTTCAGTAAAATCTCTCTGCCCCGTGGTCTCTCATCCACAACGGGGCACTCGATGGGCTCACACGTACCGTTCACCAGGTCAAAATCATCTCCATCCTCCAGCCTCGTGTTGGCCGCTGCCAGGCTCCCGAAGAGTCCAGCGATGCAGCTGTAGTTCCTCGGCAGGCAGTTCTTTGGAGGCAGCATGATGACGACCGTGTGCACAGACTCTGCTTCCATAAAACGCAACAGTCTCTGCACTGCAGAGCCGGGTGCTCGTGATGAAAAGACCGGACCGGCGTGTGGAGGGATGGAGCCGTCAGGTGTCAGCGTGCCCCCGCGCGGATAGGTGCTCCGGCTGCGTCAGAGGCTGACTCTGAGAGCTCTGGACCAATAAAGTCAGCTGTAAGGGTGCGCAAGCAAAGTGCGAGTGCGATGGTCACTTAAAATCCCCAGAGTGTAAGGAAAATATACCTTATTTTCATGAAGAACGAGCGGAGAAAAGGATGCTCTCTGTTTCAGTGATCATCTCCGGTGTCTGTTTTGGTGCTGTGAACATTGTGTTCCCTCACAGCTGAGAGCAGGGGGCTGAGATCGACCAATACGAGGGCTGTACGTGCCGAGCTGAACGTGTCAAAGAGCCACAACATTCCCACTTCATTCACAAATTATCAAACACTTTACACTCTCCTTTCTCAAGTTTTTTTTTCTTAACTAACCCACTTATTAAAAGAGTAATAAACCTTAAACCTTTTCATTACAGTTTTCCCTGTTTTTTTTTTTTTTTTTTTTTTTTTTTTTTTGTTATAAAGGCATTATGTCTCCAACATCACTTTAGACATTTTTTATCAGTTTCTTAGCCAAAGCCACGAAAATTAAAAAAAAAAAAAAAAAATGTGATTGTAATGGCACGGCAAGGGCACTGCTACATATCTTGGACTCCATGAGAAGATATTGCATTGGGCTCTGTCCCAGACCAAATAGGCCCAGTCTCTTGAATCAAACATATGTCAAGCAAATAAGGAAAACAGGTAAATAATTAATTAGTTAATATGATAGAATAAACATAAATAATCAAATCAAAGTTGATCCATTCAAACAGTGGAAAAAAAAAACTCTTAAGCAGAAGATAAATCAATAAATGTTAAACAAACAATATTCTATATGTAATATCCATTTAATTCATCATATAATCTGTCTTTATGAATTTCTTACCTTTAAACACTGTCAAATATTTAAAAATTCTGCTGATTGTAATCCGACTATTTTGATCTCCCATTCAGACATTTCAATGAACATTGAAGCACATTTACAAAATAATATCCTCTAATAAATGCTCTAAAAGGCCTCTTTTTAAGTTAATGCCAATTTATGATAGATGAGACATGCAAAACATATCTAAACTTTATTTTTATTGCAATGGAAACAAGAAAAAATATTTTTTCTTGGTGAATTGGTAAGAATTCTCAAAACAAATTTTGCTGACACTGTAATATTTTTAGGGGCCCCCTGTCAGTCATGGGCCCCTAGAGTCTTTCTTTCTCCCTCTTTATGATTTATGGAGTATACATTCATGTATTTATTTGGTAAATTGGGACTGCATTCTGCCATAGAAAGCACAAATCCCAGCAACTGATGCTGAGACCATGTTTTCGCTTGATTTTGTTACAAGGCTATACATTCTTAATCCTGTAGCTATAGATGTACATTATTAATAATATGTATGGTATTATAGTGTACAAGAATAAATGTCATTAAATTACTTGCATTATTTGAAATTAGGAAATTTCTCAGTGTCATTTGTGATGTATTAAAGGGAAAGGTCTGTATTTTTGTAGTGGGGTTGCATGAGATTTGTTTTAATAATCACCACATTAGCTTCAGAAAGTATGTTCAGCTCTGCCTCTGTAAGGATAAAATTGGCACAGAAGTTTGGAATTGTTGCAGATGGGGCCAAGAGTTCTGCATAATTTGCTTAATTTTATGTGATCGTGAACCAAAAAAAGGGCATTTAGAGTAAATGCTCACTGGACTAAACACATTTAATGGATCACTTGATTGCTAGCAAGCCCCTCTGTATTGTTTCTTCTTCACTCTTGGTGGAGGGCCACCCGCAGGGCCGGCCCTGGCCAAATCAGGGCCCTAAGCACAATTTTATTTTGAGCCCCCCCCCATCAATGAGTGGAGATATGTTTACCCTTTAAATTTCTCCATTGTGGGTCATATAAAGGATTATCTTAATTTATCTTATTTTTTTAATCTTATATGACTGTCATGAACGAAATTCACCTAGAGGTTTCAACAATTTACCTCCAAAAAATACCCCAAATTTTCCATTGATAGCATAGATTGATAGGATATAAACTGGGCTTTACACAATCAAGATTTTGGGGCTGATCCCCGATTACTGAGTTTAAAAAAACGATCACTGATCCGATCACAAGAGGGAGCAATATGTCTATTTAAATAATTAAGCTGATCCAATATAGCCGATCAGATCAATGGAAAGCCTGCTATAAACCTGGCCCAACATATGATCACCAACTGGTCAATTATTAACCACTCCTTTTTCAACAGAGATGAATGTATATGCAGTTAACTAGACTCTCAATAAATGATAATCGGGGCCATAGGAAAATTTAATCTCCAGTCCACATCTAGGTTTATGGTAAACTCTGACATACTCTCATGAATGTTTGTCCTCTTAGGGCTTCCATACACCGAAGACATATTTGCCACAGTTTTACCTGATTTATACACCGTCCACTGAAAACAACTCTGAGATCCACTTATGGGCCTCCACCACAGGTTGAGAACCGCTGCACTACTAGATTGTATTTGAAGCTTGATCCTTCAAAGATTGTTCTTATATCATGGAGAATAAGTGATCCAGGATACCTCAGGATGAATTTATCATTTAGAAAACAGTGAGTGAGTGAAAACAGCAGCTCAGAGCTGGACTGATGAAGAATGTTGAGTTTTGATTCATCAACAGGCTGACTCGCCTTTTTTTTTAAGTCTTTGTGTTATTTAAACCATGCACATGAGCTGTCAAGACACCGCTTGGATTATAAAATCACACAAAGTGACTGATGATCTTCACTGTCCTCTGCGATGCGCGCCTATGAAGGAGTGTGCGCACACCGACGCTGCGCAATTTAGGCAGTATTTAGATCAAATGTTCACATGTGCATTGGCTGCACTGCAAAATGACATAACTGACAGACAACAATGGTAACAGCCACACTTTAAATGGAAAATATCAGGCCTGTAGTCCACAGCGGATCGTGGCTGCATCAGACAGCGGAGAATGCGTCTCCTTGCACAAAATGGGGCCCCCCATGGATCACGGGGCCCTACGCACAGCGCATGTTTTGCGTTTAGGAAGGGACAGCACTTGACACCCATACAGTCTGAGCAGGTGTCCACGTATTACCAAAACAGAGGGGCATCCTGCCAGAAAAATAAAGCATGAACAATCAACCCAATGCTATTTTTAAAAGTTTGCTTTCACCTAAAATTCACCAAATTGCTCTAAGCTCAGTCTATTAATGTAGCTGTAATCTTCTTAAAACTCCACCCTTCATTTAGACACACTGGCTAGCAAAGATCCTTGAGAGAGTAGTGGATAGTCAGCTTTGTGACTTCTTTCAAAACAACAGCTTGTTTGAGGACCTTCAGTCAGGATTTAGAGCTCACCAGCACTTAGACTGCTTAAAGTGACAAATGATTCACTCTTAGTTTCTCTTTGTGGGCTTTTGTTGCTAGATTTCAG
>JBAMNC010001984.1:160000-336741 GCA_037902135.1 Cetoscarus ocellatus
TTTATTTATAAAGTTACTTATATTAAAATGTGCCTTTATGTACAGTAGATTTTTACATACAAACTCATGTGAAATCAGAATATCTGTAGATATCTTCATAAATTTCCCCGTGTGGGACGAATAAAGGTTTATTCTATTCTATTCTATATCTACAGATATGATATAAGAACTTTTTTAATACTGACATTAATATTGAATAAATAAATGCATGTGGTCTTAATGACCGATTTTGGCAATGGCACTGGTAATTACCAGGACTTTGCTCTTGTTTTGACTATTGCACTTCCTGTTGAAACAGACTTTGTTTGTCTTTTTTTTTGTTTCATATTCACAAATTCTTCATTTTTAAAGGTTCAAGGCTGGGCAAGAGTGGATCCACTGAGCTGCATACTTTTAACTCCACGTTTGCCTGGGAAAACAAAGCATAAGGAGGCTGCCAACCTGACCCCCTCATCTGTCAACCCAGCAACCCCCCCTAATGCAGAAAACTCATCTAGCAGAGCAAAGCCCCAATGTGAGCCTCTTGTGGGCAGGAAAAGCAGCTCTCAGAAATCCACACAGTTAAACCAGCACATCACTGCCATGGCAGCTCCACAGAAAGAGGCCCCTGAATGGCCTGTGATCAATGCACTGCAAGAAACCACATCAAATCTCTCATTCAGAGAAAAAGTAGAGCAGGACGGAGTACACAGAGAGACTCATCATACTTCAAAACAATATGTGTCAGAGAACAGGACATCTAAACCTCAGAAACTCAGCCACAGGCCCAACAGCACAGCGGTCCCCATTAAGAACTTCACCTTTCTACCACCAATCACACCATCACAGCTGCATCCTCAGAGAAACTGTGGTGGCAAGGCTTCTGAGAAAGGAAGCACGGAGGAAAACTGTTTCATTTTTGACAACAGGAGCAGAACACGAGGAGCGAGATTAGACCCTGCAGCTAATCCCAAGTCCTCAGCTTCTTCTGCAGCCCTGACCTCCAAGCACCAGCCATGTCAGCACAGCTCCTACATGTTCTCCGTTTCGATACCTAAGCGGTATCAGGTACCTACATCCTCCAAACCTGAGAGGCTGCACCGCACCGTCTACTCAACACAGGTCCTCCACTCCAGTACTGCAGCCAATTAAACTCACACCTGAACAAGACTGTGTGTGCTGCCAAGCTGTGTGAGGGCTGGGAAATAAATGTTTAACTAAAGATGGTATTTAAGTATGCAGTTGCTTCAAGCTCTCAGGTTCAACCAAGTAAAACCAAACTTTATCAAACTACACTGTGCTGAAAGTAAATGTATAAAAGAATGTTGGTCCAACAGCGTAACTTAATGTAAGAATTTAATCTCAATACAAACAGCGTATTACAGACTTTTTCATCATCTTCCACACCAAAGAAAGTTTAGGGACCTCTCCAAGCATAACAAACCAGGTGAGGCAAATAGATCAGGAGAGGTTGAGCTCTATTTGCCAGTTGGGCCTCATTTGGCTCTGACCACTTCCCACAAGTGCTCTTTCTGCTGTTCTTGTTACTAAGCAACAGTGAAACTACCTCATATGAGAGATGGCAGTGTGCCACCCTCACACTTTACTCTTTAAACTTAAGCCCTACTACTCATGCTGCCAAACTGCTGTATCTGCTCCGAAAGGTTACTGAACAGTTACGGATCTGTCAGTAGGTAACACTTGTTGCCATGGTGGGGTTCTCCAATACCTGTAGGGTAAACATGTGCAACGTTTGTCCACAAATGTGAGCCAAGTACTGCAACATTACTGCAATCTATGACATTCATGTCACTTTCGATTTGTTACACTACCTCCATAAGTTTTCTGCACTAAACAATCAATAAACTGCAAAGGGGTTCATTGTGAAGTTATTAAACCTGAAAAATAAAGACTTTCACTATGTTTTTGTTGTAGGTAAAGATTTTCTCTGAGCACTTTATGCTTGCTGTAGTCAGCCTTAGTAATGACCTTACGAAGGCTGACTACCTTAGACCCTGCATGTTTATATTTGCCTATCAACAGCAGATGTAGGGATACAAAACACATAGTTGCTGTGAAGTGCAATTTTTAGCTCTTTGGGAACAGACAGAACTATTTTGTCTACTGTTGACATTTGGCTGCTCCTAATTGGATGCAACCATAAAGACAACAAGAAATTAGGCACATCTGATTGGTCAGTAGAATGATGGGAAGTTGTTCCATTCTCTCAGCGTCAAAACAGAGGTGTAACACCAACACTGCTAAGTTTTTTACCATGACAGTACGATGTAAGAATCACCAATCAGGGATTTATCACCGCTGACCAACAATTCACATTAAAAAACTCCACTGCTCTTCATGGCTGGATTAAACCTTTCTAGAAGGTTTAGTACAGGTATAGAAAGCCAACAGACCCAACAGGCATGACGTACATGCTGCTGATTCTGTAAAACTGAATCATTAACTGAAAGGGGCATGTTCAAAAAAATAGCAGTGCTGAGTTCAATTAGTGAGGTAATTGATTGTGTGAAAAAATAGGTGTTAAACAGGTGGCCCTTATTTAAGGATCAAGGCAACTGACGCTGCATATGCTAGTTGTGCAATTGTCCTTGAAAAACAGAGTAAAATGGGTCGTTCAAAACATTGTTCAGAAGTAGAGCGTTCTTTGATTAAGAAGTTAATAAAAGAGGGGAAAACCTATAAAGAAGTTCAGAAAATGATATGCTGTTCAGCTAAAATGACATCAAATGTTCAAGGTGCAGTGTGTAGAATTTGGCATTTGAGCGACACCTATCATTCAGATTCTAGAATGAGCCCAACCGTAACCAAAACGTCACATCGCTGAGCAACGGAAGCCTGTGAAGACCAAAAGGGATTGTGAACACAGCATTATTTACTAAAGTGACAAGGTCTTCCATTTCCAAAGCTTTAACTGTAAAATACACACAATTTAAATCCCTGGTGCAGAGTAACAACTGTCGCTACATCCACCGCCATCCTCTCTCCTCTACTTAGCCTGCATTCCAGGTGGATTTCAGAACCGGTGGACAGATTCGCGTTTCGTTCTTTTTGTCCCTAAAATCCACCCGTGGACAACATGGCGGATCGTTATGTCGGCCCACATGAACGCAGCCCGCGGCAATATTCATTTTTTGAAGCTTTTTCTAACTACATAAAAATAAAACAAACGTTTTATGGGGATGATTGAACTCCTATTTTGACGGACTTTACATACAAATAGAAACATTATATCCTATATTCACCATTTCTGTTCGGCGAAATGCTGCCAAATTCTACACACTGCATCTTTAAAGTGGCAGCCAAAACCAGAAAGGCGAGGAAGACAAAGACAAACGACTATTCGAATGGATCGGAGAATAACCAAAAGAGCAAAGGCTCAGCCAATGATCAGCTCCAGGAGGATCAGAGAAGATCTAAGGTTGCCTGTGAGTACTGTAACAATCAGACGACGTCTATGTGAAGCCAAGCTACCAGCAAGAAGCCCCTGCAAAGTCCCATTGTTAAAAAAAAGGCATGTGCTGAAGCGGTTACAATTTGCCAAAGAACACATTGACTGGCCTAAAAAGAAATGGCACAATATTTTGTGGACTGATGAGAGTAAGATTGTTCTTTTTGGGTCTAAGGGCCACAGACAGTTTGTCAGACGACCTGAAAACACTGAATTCAAGCCACAGTACACAGTAAAGACAGTGAAGCATGGTGGTGCAAGCATCATGATATGGGGATGTTTCTCGTACTGTGGTGTTGGTCCTATTTATCCCATACCAGGGATCATGGATCAGTTTGAGTACATCAGAATACTGGAAGAAGTCATGTTGCCGTATGCTGAAGAGGAAATGCCCTTGAAATGGGTGTTTCAACAAGACAATGACCCCAAACACACCAGCAAGTGAGCAAAATCATGGTTCTAGACAAACAAAATTCAAGTAATGGAGTGGCCAGCACAATCCCCAGACCTTAATCCCATAGAAAACTTGTGGGCTGACATAAAAAATGCTGTTCATGAGGCAAAACCAAGAAATGCAGGGCAATTGTGGAACGTAGTACAATTGTCCTGGGCTTTAATACCTGTTGACCAGTGCCAGAAGTTGGTAGGCTCCATGCACCACAGATGTGAAGCAGTTATCAGAAACCGTGGTTATGCAACTAAATATTAGTTTATGATTCTCAGGAAAGTTGAATCATCAAGCAATTCTTAGTTTATACACTACATTTTTGAGCTTGTAAATAAAGATGTCAACACTGCTATTTTTTTGAACATTATATTTCTTGACTTTCTGTAAAATATTATCAAATTTAATTACTTTTACCAGTTTTCTTGCTTTGAAATAGAATGTGCAGTGTCCCCAATGCATTTGTGTGCATTGAAATAAAATTTATTTGAAGAATTTTGAAGTTTACTCACCTTTTTAAACACGCTGTTATTATTATGAACATAACTGTACTTTCTAAACATAATTAAATTACTTACTACTTTCTATGAAATATTTATTGTTTTTTATTACTTTCCTCTCAAAGAAACTGATCTTCAGAGTTAAAACAAAGTTTACAACAGCATACAATGTTCTTTTCATATTTCATGGATACAAATTAAAAGTAAAGATCACTATTCAAATTATTAAAAGCATGTCTCACTCTCTCCGTCTCCTCCTCCATGCTGTTATCAATCTTTTGTTAGCTACTCACACATAACAGAAGTTACAAAAAGTTACTAAGGAACTCATATTTTATAAATACTTGTAAATTATTACCTCTTTAGATATTCAGAATTCTTACTTTAATAGTTAAAAACATAATGGAGTAGCATATTACAAGTTCCTTATATCTGCTCAGCAATGCAAATCAAAGATATTCAATGTTTAGGAGAAGGGAAGACTTTTTTAAAGTAAAAACAGTTTCTTCTTGTGTATTTTGACAGTGCAGAGCGAACAGGAACACAACACACTCTTTTCAGCAGTTTATTTAGAACATCTGTGGTGTAGTTTAGACAATTAATCAAGGCAACCATTTACTACACATAGAGGCAAACAGAAATTCTTCTTAAACAAATATTCAAATGTTTTGTGCTGGGAAAAGATCTGCATGCATTCCCACTAAAGAGTAAAATAAAGCACTTTAAATGACACATTAAGACCAACAAGGCATCTACACACAGTCCTGTTTGAGCAAAGCAGATCCCAGTGCTGCTGAACCAGCAGGGAGCAGCTTTGCTCTGCATGATTTCAAGAACCACAAACTAGGAGTAGAAATCTCAAAATGACGAAGTGGGACTTCTTAAATAAATGTCAAAATCCTTATTAATCTAAGGAAATCATCCTTCAGCTGTGGAGTTGTGTCAAAAATAGAGACTTTGGACAGTGTCGTGTTCTGTACATTCAGTTTCTACAAACTCACCACCTGTCTTTAAAAACTGTGAAATGGTGTCAAAATCCCTCTTCAACAAAATGCTGCAGAACATTTTTTTACGTGACAACAGAAATCTTTAAATGGAAACCATAGATTAGGAACATTCCAATGTTTCATGCAACAATGATGGAAATACAGAACACAGACTGGAATAATCATGCAACACAAAACAAAACTAATTCTGAGTACTCCTTGTGTTTGTTCACTGTTTGAAACATATTCTCCTCTGAAAAATATATGAAAGCAGCAAATGTTTGTAACAGAACTAAAGCTAATACTTGGGATAAGGCACCAACATAACATAAGTTACAAATAATCGAGGTGTATGACTAATGATCACACAGCATTTGTGCAGCGTCACTGTGCTTGTAATGAGGTGACTCGGTACGTTGGTATAATGAAGAGAGAGAGAACATTAATAAAAATGTTGTTAGGGGTAAAAATGTTTGACCAGGTTAACAGAAGATATTCAAGATGATTCCTTTCAGCCAAATCAGGCTGTGAAACATTTAACAGCTCTTTATTTACTAAGCCTTGCTCTAATCCACTATTTGTTCGTCTACAGTAACACGACTGCTTTACTTCAGCACTGTGTACCACTACTGTATACACTTACACACAACATGAATAAGTCAAAGACACTGACAGCCTAGTCTGCTTACTGACTTTGCTTAGGTCTAAACACCCTGACACGAACAACATAATACTTCACAACACATTTCAATGAAAGCTGTGCAACAATCAACAAGACAAACATATCTTCTTTTTTACTTGTGCCACATTAGTATAGTTCAGAGATGCAGCTCAGCAGTTCATTGTTCAAGGCTTCATGGGGTTTTACTTTGGAAAACTTAAAAGTTCTTAGTGGTCAAGTTTTCATCTGACTGCAAAGCTTCAATGCAGTAACTCTTAGCTTATAGTCATGCTGCCACTGACCCGGTAACATCAATAAGACAGCTACAAGATATAGAAGCTGCACTACGCACCATACATCACACATGTATGGAATACAGAAACAAGCATTACGCTGCCTGCAGAGTGGCTGAGATGAACCTGTTCTCATGCAGTATATGCACACCTGAAAGCTGCCAAAGCCTTTTGTTGCATGGCTGAAGCTGGCATCCCTTTTAAGTTCAGATCTTACATAAATTAAATAGTATGTTTTTTTTAACTGCTTGTAAGACGGAGCAGTGAAAACCAGCCAAAGTGGTTAAACACTGAAATACAGAAGACTGGCATTTCAGACAAGACATAAACAAAATGTTACTTCATGTGCAAATAAATATGTAAACTGTCACGGGGTGGCTAAATCATGCCTGTTGAGCAGATAAAGTGCAGTGGAGCGGTCAGGATTTGAACCTAAACGACTCTGGACATGACGTCTCCAAAGGAATGTTCAAAGGCTTGTTCACAGACCTCTTTCTGCTGAGACTGTGGTCCACTGGAGGACAGCCTAGACTGATTCCTCTTAAAAAGGAATAAGCAGACATGAGGAGCCTGCACTAGAAAACTTCAGACAGCTTTTCAACAGGGGTTTCAGCTGTTGGGTTTCTCGGGGTGCTGAAAGAGAGCACAGAGCTCCTCGCATGTCTGTGTCTCCACTGAGCTGAAATGGGACTCCATATTCCAGGCCAGGTCTGCTGACAGGAAGTCATCCATGACAGTTTGTGTTTCATTGCTGGTTAGGAAGAGGTGTCCTAGCCCTTCTGCCTGGCTGGTCACAGTCTGAGTCTCTGCGCTGTTCAGCAGCCTCGCCTGCTCCCCCTGACTGACAGGTGTCTGAGCAGAGAGGCCTGTGGGAAATGAGGGGAGATCAGTCTGTGTTTCTGTGTCTGAGGATTCTGTGCTCATGGAGAAGCTCGAATGTCGCAGGATGCTGCTCAAGGGCATGTGGCTGCCAGCACTCAGCAGGAAATTGAGGTCAGTCTGAGTTTGAGTATCAAATAGCTCCAGGTCGGTGGCTTGGGTTCGACTTGGTCCCTCGCTTTGGTCCAGTTCATCCATCAGGAGGAAGTCTGTCTGGGTCTGAATGTCCAGAGACTCCAGGGGTGTGTCACCGCCCAGTCCTCCCAGCTCGCTCTCTTCTGTCTGTGTCTGGATGTGCACAGCTTTCAGGAACTCCTCAAAGTCAAAGTCAATACCGTTATGCTGCTCTTGAACGGAGCCCAGAGCGGCCCCACAGCCCGCTGAGGCTTCTGTCAGCACCTGGTGGCCTGACATGCTGTCAGACAGAATATTCTCTAAGTCATTTAACAAGGTCATTGTTTGGGTCTGGTTGTCTGCCATGTTATTTGAATTAAGCTCATCTGTCTGGACACCAAAGCACATCCCACCCACTGACTTTGAGTCCACGTATATGCTGCTTCCTTCAGCTGTGAGGGTGTCATCTATGCCCACAGCGGTCTGAGTCGAGACACTGAGGGTGTCACTGCCAAATAAGTCGGAGCACATGATAGCCTGATCCTGGACCTTCTCCTCGGACTGTGCTGGGACAAAATGTGTCTGAGTCTGCCTGGTTTTGAAAGGGGGAATAGATGAGGAGGAGGAGCATGGAATTTGGCTCATGCACTGGCTGTCTGTCTGAGCTCCGATGGAGGACGTAGTTTTGGCCCGTGAGGAGAATGTCTGTGTTTCAACGCTGACTGGTAGGAGGACTTGGGCACTCACGCTGATGTCTGTTTGGGAGCAGGATGACACTGAAGACTCACCCAGAGAGCACAAGCCAATTCCATCCCCAACCCCGACTCCAGTGGGGATCTTTGACAAGTATGATTTGTCCGTCTGGATGTTGGTGGATGTGCTTCTTCCTCGTTGCCCTCCAAGGCTGCTGACTGGGTCCTCTGTACCTGCAGGGTCCAGACTGACTTGCACCCCTGTACTTATGGGCCCCAGGCTAGAACGGGAGGTGGGCATGCTGTCCTTAAAACCCAAACTCTTTGCATCAAGCTGGGGCACCACAGCTGCTGTGGCCTGTGGCAGGAGATGCAAGGTGCTGACTGAGCCTTGGCTATCAACTGCGAGCACTACAGACCTCAGGGCCCCGCTCTCTGTGGATGGGAGGAGGACGGGAAGGTGGGCCAGCTGCATCACGGGGACACTGACCAAAGCCATCTTTGGCTTTGGAAGGAGCAACTTCTGAAGGTTCTTTCGGGGGTTGGAGCTAGGATTGAATGAGTCAAGGATATGAACAGGCGTGTCTGAGGGGAGAGCAGTTTCTGCTAAATCTTTAGAAGCAGCCATGATCTGACAGGCTGACTCACTGGTGTTCAGCTTTTCAGAACTGGCTAAGAGTTTCTCCAGTTTACGCTTCTTTACTGGGGGAATTCTGTCAAGGCAAAACAGACAGAGAAAGATAGATGAAAGTTATATGTTTCCATGTGAGAGCAAAATTCCACAAACAAGCATGCCGTGCTTTTTATGTACACACCTGTGCTCTGTGGGTATCTCATGCCCTGTCCTGTAGATGTGGGAGAGCAGTGCAGCCCTGCTAGCATAAGGACAGCCACATGTGCACTGGTACGTCTTCCCGCAGTCCTCTATGTGCCTCTTTAGGTCCCACTCTGTGCTGTAGCCATTGTTGCACTTGACACATTTGTGTTTCTTTTCTGCATGCATCTTCATGAAGTGCTACAACAAAACACATCAAACAGAAACACAAGACACACTGTAACCTGCTTCTGAAACCAACTTGAAGAGTGGACATCTCTTACAGCATCAAGCACAAACAAGTCTTAATGCCATAAAATCTTTTTTGTCTACGAACACAAACACAGCTTTAGTCCTCTGTGGGAATTAGCCAAAGATGTGAAATAAGACAGGATTATTCAGTATTTTGGAGTCCTTAACGTGTCAGGTAGCCCTGCAGTGCAGATGGATCTACTGATTTAACGTCTTTAATCACACTGATCCACTTTGTCAAGCTCCAATCTACAATGATTGTGCTCGACCAAAAGCGGCATGGCCCAATCAGCGCCCTTAGAGCAGGAAGAGATGGGAGCGAAGAATGAGATGACAGCAGAAGGTGACTACTCGTACAGAGATTAGCATAGATGCTAACAACTGCAGTGGTGGTTTTATCAGGTCCAGACTGCAATTCTTTATCAAATGAAAAACAAAGAACGTTGCAGACCTTCTATAGAAAGGACTTTTTTGCTCTACTTGAGACATGTTTTGCAGAGAGTTTGTTTTATGAAGTGGCTCATGTGCTGTCGTTTACATCACTGCAGTAGCCCCCATCCGCTACAGTATCCGATTGGTCCGTAATTATTGAGACTGACTGAATAATTGTCCAATCACCTGCCGGATATGCGATTGAAAGGTTCTGCCCATTCCCAAATACATTCTATGGGCTCTCTCCCTGATGGACTAGTAGAATACATTGTGTCTGGTTATGCATCAGGGTTATGATGACAAATACTACATATTTATTAGTATACACATTTAAGAGCACAACATTCAAACTAGGGATGTGCATTATCAGCATGATATCTGTGTCATCTGATAATGGGTCAAAAATGTCAGCATTTGCAGTTCAGAACATTTTGAAAACATTTTCAGCTGTGAAAATTTGTGCAGTTTTCAGAAAAATCAACAGACATCAGCTGAGAAATGTTGAGCTATACTTAAATACAATTTGATTTTCTATAATGTCATTTGTAAGTGGTTTTGAAAAAAAAAAAAAACATTGGCAAACATTACAAATAAATCACTCTATAAAGACCATGTTTGTTTAATTCACTATCAGTTAAAACACTTTTTGCAGGTGGCAGTCAAAAAGTGTTATCTGAGTGCAGATAAACTCTGAGCGACATAAATCCTGTTAAATGGGTTTCCAACTTAAAATACTTCCACATCAGTGATGAACAATAAACTACTGCACAGTACCGTTACCTCATTACTTCTCTCACTTGATCGTGTTGATTGGTTTGTGTAACAATGGAGGACTTACTTGCTTAACAAGAGAGAACTGGGAGAAGGGTCTGTTTGGTCCCCTGGGACAACCTTCAATGGGACAGCAGTACAGCTTCTGCGAGCCCTTTATGTCCTTTCTGACCGTGGGATTGACAATGCCATCCTACGGAGGAGAGAAGCAGCAAAGAGGTAAGAACAGATAAAACAAACAGATTTGAATTCTTAACAGCTTGCACTGAATGTTTAAGTACAAGATCTCCACATGAATTAAATAATGTAGAGGGCCTGTAATGCATTTAAGTTATTTTAAGAATATAAACAATGTGTTCACATGTTATTGGAGCATTTGGTTTGAGGAATTAATATTGTATTCAGTTAAATGCTAAAAATGTAATGCCTAGTGCATTTCCTTGCATCATAATATATATATATATTTTTCCTTTTATGCCGTTTTACTTGAACTTTAAGTATTTATTTTACTACAGACAATAAAATTAAGCCTGTACATTCCTTTCTTTCTTAAGAAAGTTAATGTAATGTAAGGTAAATTTCAGACAAACGTCAGACTTGCATGTGCAGCTGACCTTGCATTTATATATCTAGAAAAAAAAAGATATCAGAGGTTCACAGGATTTCTGAGGATGCTGCATCTCTGGCCTCTTTTAAGGTACAATAGAAGATTCTAGAGCAGCTGCCAGCACATTCATCTTTTAAGCACCAATAAAAAGCATATTATTGCATAAAACAACAAATACACTAAACAATCTTGCACTAAAGCAGTGATAAATACTGCAGGCATTCAGCAGTGAAGGTCACCTTCATCTTTTTAAACACTGGAAGGAGCAGAGCTACTAAAGCTGACAAACACCCTCCAGTGTATCATAAGGATTTAGCATAAGCAGACATTTGCCAAGAGTGAATGTTCTGGCTGTTGGCTTTAGATACATCCTCTGGTCGTAGGCTGATGGCTGAGTCATGTCAACACTTTATTCATCACCAGTGAGTAGCTTGTAGTGGCTAAAGACAGGGAGCAAGTCCAGATTCACAGTCTCTGCTGAACCAGGGTCAGCTCACTGTCTTTTAAATAGCCAATGCAACATTTATTTCTCTTTGAGATGCCACATGACAGCAGAAAATTCATGAAATGGTCCAATTCAGCCCTTCCTGATGCTAGGGTTAGAGATGGAGTCAAAACAATATTCAGGCCAACACAGTCACACTAAACTTATTACAGCAGATCCAAACAGGGTTGCTTTAAAGCCTCCCTTTAGGAATTCCAACATTTAATTTAGTTGTCATGACAGACAGACAACTACTTATTACCTCTGCCAAAGTATTTTTTTTTTGTTTGGCTATCCATCTGTTAGCAAGATCATGAAAAAAGTTCTCCACAGATTTTGCTTACATTTTCATGGTGATCTGAACACACATGCAGGTTCTGGAATGTTTTAAAGACAATGTTAAGGTGTTTCCAGCCACTAAACATTGTGCAGACAGCTTCATCGAGTCACAAATTAAGCCACAGTTTTGACCACTTCTGCCCCCTGTATGCCATGAATACAATTTTGACTTCTTTGTTGACATTTCTGCGGCAGGCATGCAGAACAAAGTAAAAGGAACTGATCAGTGAAGTGTTCAGCAAAAAAGACTTCTGATATCGATTCCTTGAGGGAGTTGATAGCGGTTCTCAGATCAATTGGTTTTCTATTCCCATCCCTACGTGCAATAGGGCCCATCTATGAAGATGACAAAAAGTCTACAGCAATAAGACCATCTTGTCTCCCCAGAGCCCAGAATAGACCTGCCAGTGTAACATCACATCATCGTTTCATTTTCAGCGTAAGCCCACTGGCTCCCTGTAGCAAGCCCACTGCAGAGCATAGACATTAGAATGTTGTTGTTGTAGTTGTTGATAAAGTGGCACCCAGCAGTGCTAAACTGACCCATTACCCACAGGGTTCACTTGTTAGCCAGTAAAAGCAGACTAGGTCTATGTGGGGAATGAAAACTTAAAAAGGCAAGAGCTATAACAGAACATTTCCGTGTGTATGAAAAGTAGAACATTAAACGTTAGTGATTGTTAATATACTCTAATGAATATATGAGCTGTTATAGTGTTTAAAACAACTTCCCATTGTACTAAAGTGTTATTAGACCAAGAGGATGTGTTCTTTAAGGGCGCTTTCACACCAACGTTGTTTGGTCCAGACTTTCGGACTTTTCTGTTTGGTCTGAACCAAACTGATGGGTGTGAAACCTCCCCTGGACCTTGGACCAAACAGAACCACAGTCTGGTTCATGCCCAGTGTGAAAGCATTATTTTGATAGCTTCATATCAATGACAGGAAATTATGACATGACTAACTGAAAAAGAAGACCAATCACCAAAACAAAATGAGCCACGAAAACACATGAGGAGAAGAGGAGACCAAATATCTTATAGATTGGTCAGATGTCAGATTGTCATCTAATGATAAAAACTCCTGTGAGACAAACTTGTCTCATATGAACTCAAGACGAACTCAGACCAGCCTTATGTACAGCTCTTCCAGTTTTCGCTGTTGGTAGTAGAAAATCAGCAATAATTTGACGGTGGGAATGATGGTTTCATTCATTTTTACAACATTCAAGACCCACGTTAGTCAACATATTGATGTCAGATGTCCACTGGCCAAATGACCAATCAATGTAAGCTACAGAGACACATATTGATGACGATATCACACAGGTTTGTTATGTCTGTTAGCCTGTTTGCAATAATGACAGTGTGAAACCCAAACAGACCAAACCAAATGTATACAAAGTAACAAAAAATATGGACCTTGGTCAGGTGTGAAAACACCCTTACTCAAGTCATGAGGTTGTGCACTTCATCTATCACTGGCCCCTGACTGGAAATATGACTGCCTGCTAGGGCTGAACAATATATCGTTATCGTATCGATATCGAGATATAACCATTCAAGATATTAATATCGAAAAGCAACAATATAAACAATATAGATTTCCCCCGTGCTAAAACTGCACTTTCCGCATTCTTTTGTATTATGTTTGTTTTTATATTTCTGAAAAATGCTTGGATTCCACCAAACCCGTAGTCATATCATATTGTATCGATATCGAGATATGAAATTTTGCCCATATCGTTCAGCCCTACTGCCCACAACAACAGATTAAATCAAATATATGCAACTCTGCCTCAAAGTGAATCACCAAAACTACTGATTGGGCCTTTAAAAACTCTGCTGGCTGACTCTTGCCAAGAGCTCATTCAAATTCTAACATTCACCTATTTTAGACAAAGAGCTTCGTCTAACGCTGGACAAAAGGCAGCTTTTCCCTGTAGAGAACTTCATTCACGGAGGGAAACAGTGAATTACAGCCTCCCACAATACAGCCCAGTCTCCCAAGTTAAAGCTGACTCTAGACCATTAGCTTCCTCTGGCAAGATCTTGTAGACTGTTTTTCTCTTTTTGTGAACATCTTTACTACTTTAGAAGAATATCCCTTCAAAGTGTTTCCTTTTACTTAAATGTCCTGAGTAAAACATTTAAATTCTTGTGTTTCTCTCTGAGCTATAGAAATAAACATCCCTTCAACACACCAGTAGTGAGTAAAGGCATGAACGTGTAATAAATAAATCCCGTTGGTTATGGTTACAAAAATAAATACAAACGTCTCTGTTCATGCTTTCACGAACCAAACACGTCATTACACAACTGCCAGCCTGTGGCGCACCTGAGGCCCGAGGCTTTAATGAGGGGGTCAGTAAATGCAGCACATCTGTCATCACGAGCGATCCCGATCAGTACTTGATGACGTAAGTGGCTAGTTACAACGTTGCTAGCTAGCTCGCTAAGAGTAAACTTGATTGAAGCAGGGTGCATGTTAGGAGCTTCTTTCGCATTACAGATGAGGAAATGTGCACAGTTTGACCACAGTTTGATATATGAGGTATACCACAGTCATATGTTTGCTTAAACGAAGTTGTAGGGGATGACTTTCCAGTGTCATGACAATGTTTTTCAAAGCTGAGTTAGCCAAGTTAGCATTGTGCTACTGTGATGCCCTTTGACTAAACAGACCTTAACAGCGTTTACCTTGACTCGGTGAGACTTCACCAGATGCATGTTGAGCGCAGGTGTGTTGGGGAGAATCTTGCCACATCCCTCCACGGTGCAGAGGATGTTCGTCCTCACTCCTTTGGTCAGCTCCGTGATGGTGGGCTTTATAATTTCTCCATACTGCGACAGAGGCTCCTCCTGACATTTGGGACTGTCTGCTGTGATGCTGTCTCTGCTGTTCGCTTTACTCACTGCAGAAGAAGCCATGATTCTGCGCTGACAGTCCATCTTGTGTTTGGCGAGCAGCCCCAGCAGCAGCATTGAATGAAAAGTGACATACCGTCCCTCAGCTTTGCCTGAAAGGCTGCATCGACACCGCCTGCCAACAAATCGTTGTTTGGGACAGTGAGGCTACGTCACATCCGGTATATAAGAGTATTTCCGCTTGAAAATAATTTAACCCTCAACCGTAGGATTGAGTTGCAAGTAAAGACGAAAAATAAATCATTGAGCATAAAAAATCTTAAATTAGTGTTTCTCAAATGGTAAGGTGGAGCTTACTGTTGTACCTTAGTTATCTCTTGTCAGGTGTGCCTTGGTAATAGGCAGGGGCGATTTTAGGGTCTGACTTGCACGGAGGCTGAGCCCTCAAAAATATTATGACATAAAAAAACACCTCCTTGTAAATCTTCAACAACATGAAAAACTTTATATAATACTAACAGAATCATAAAGTAACATGTTTTGCTCCGTTACAGTTTTATTGAATGTTTTTCCCCTGAACCAATGGGTACAAATGTTTTTATTTTTTTTTCCCAGTACATCATTTGTTAGTAATTCAGCATAGATTCAGCAGGATTTGTCACACTCTATTTCCACATTTGCATCAAAATCACTCAATGTACCAAAGTTATACAAGTCCCTTTTACAAAACTTCTTTACATTTCTCCTAAGTCAAGGGCCTTGAAGCATAATTACCTCCGCCAAGGAGGTTATGTTTTTGCCGGTGTTTATCTGTCTGTTTGTCTGTGTTTAAAATAACTTGAAAAGTTCTGAACGGATTTGGATGAAATTTTCAGGACTTGATGGAAATGGAATATGGAAGAACTGATTAAATTTTGGGGGGGATCCGGATTACCGTCTGGATTCAGGAATTTTTTAAAGGACTCTTTAACATTGCCAGATGGGACCATTTTTGCCAAAGTGGACCGAAGCTGCTTGGCGAAGGTCTGCGCTCTTTGAGTGCTTTTCTAGTTTCTTAACAAAACATCCCACCTTTGCATTGCTAACCTGTTTTTTTTCTTCCTTAAGAATTGATTGTCCATTGCATGTTGGCTTGGAATTTCTATTCAGAATTAATGATTTTATTGCAAAAATATCAGACAAAGACCTTAGCATTTTTTGTCACATTTAAAAATCCAGAGGGGCTCTGTCCTTGTCTTATGAAAATTTTAGGGGGCTAAGATGAAGATTAGGGGTGCTTCAGTCCCCCTTAAAAGGCTCTAAAATAAGTAAGTTGTACAATCATATTTCATTACCACAACTACACAGCAACTGTTGATTTAGTTTTTGAATTTGTAAATAAGTACTTTATATGCATTAATTTCTGCATACAAGTGATCATGAAGTTCCCATGTCCTGCAAAATGCAATTTTCTTTGCTTTAAATATTGTTAGAAGGGGCTTGAGGAGCAGAACATGACACATTTCACTAAATTCTCGGTTCACAGAGAAATGCTTTATGCCTCTTTAAGAAAATTCCCCTTAAAATGCCCAGTTTTTACTTCCTGGGGTTTATGATGTATATATACAGCCTCTACCTACATGTGTTTTCTGCTCGTTGCAGGCAGAAGCCATGATTATCCTGAAAGTTTGTTCGGTGGCCTGTAACCCCTCCTTTCCCCTCACATCAGGAATCATTTGAGCAGTCAATCAGCGCAGAGCTCATTATCATCGCTTCCCATAATCTCCCCGTCTCCTTTGACCCTAGCATTTCCAAAGGGGAGGGAAAAGGAGTTGCATCTGACCCTCCACAGAGACAACATTTGTGACTTTATTATTAAACTTTACCAAATCCTTGCTTATTAGACCTCCAAGGACATGATGAAAACAGTCAAACACACTGGGACATGGGACCTTTAAGTCAGTAACCATAAAGAATTCTGCATTTAGAAGAATAAGCAGGGGAGCATAGAAATTGAATCAGGCTCTGTTTGGCACTTTTCCAAACCTGATGATGAAAATATTTTGTACTTATCAATAATTATCAAGCAAATGTAAGTGCATCCTCATAAAGCATCATCAAATAAATCAAAAATGCTATACCTTTTAACTGTCAGCTTGGAAAACAAATGGTATCTCTGAGTTCTGTTGGTTAAAAAAAGACAGTACTTTGTTAAAATCTGTTGGAATTTGCACTGTAATTTTTTGGCATATAGTTACAATATAATATATTCATGGTCATCTTAGAAAATCATTGATAGGTGAATGTTAATAGGCTGTCATTTTGATGTGTTTAAATATAACACCAAGAGAAAGAAAAGACAATTTTTGGTTAAAAACCTTTATATATTCAGTTTTGATATCTCTTGAGTAATACCATTGTTTGCAAACTTTTGTTAGGTTAGTAGATAAAAAAACAAAGCATGCACAGAACAATCAGATATAAAGAATATGGTTTACCTTGGGCAAAATAAAGCTTGATTACTACTGCCTTCAAGGGATAGTTTAGTATTTCTGAAGTGAGATTTTATGAAGTTCATGTCAATAGTAAATACATTAGCCATAGTAATTCTGGTCAGCTCTGAGGAGGAACTGGCATGGAAGCATGGCCGCACATCAGTTTAGAGAATTACAGGTGAAAACAATTAAAAAGGATAAACAGGACTGAGGTGATTGTGCAGAGTGCTGAACACACACTCAACCTGACACATCAGATGGACTGTTCAATATAATGTATTTCAATAGTCCCTCTGGGTAACAGCCCATAGGAAATGTCTCAGGAGGGCAGGGCCTTTCAAAAGGATACCTGGCAAGTGATTGGACGATCATTCTGTCAATCACATTCATTACAGGCCAATCAGATAATGTAGCAGACAGGTCCACTGCCGCAGTCCGAGCAGTCACTTCCTGCTGTTGTCTCGCTCTTGGCTCCCTCCTCCTCCTGCTTTAAAGGACAGGACTCTGATTGGGCCTTGCTGCTTCAGGCCAAGCATAATCATTTTAGATGGATCTGCCTGGATACAGACATTGAAACTGCTGCACTGCAAGGTTATGGCTCATAAACAATTTCTTTATTAAACAAATTATTTGCATTATTAAGAAATACATGACTGAAATAGGATTTTGTTCTTGTATAAATTACAAGGTGGTTTTGGCCCCATCTACAGCAATGGACAGCCCAACATCCATGTCTGCTCTCCCCTTCAAGGGCAGAGCACAGTGGTATAGATAATGCATGAATGTTTTTGTTTACAGTTGCTTGTTTTAACTCTGCATACAACCCCTGAGTAATGTCAAGACACTATTAAAAATAATTAAATATGTTTCCTTGAGTTAATTAAGAAAGTGTCAGCATTTCATGACATGGCTTGGTTCTCTCTGAAAACATGACGTGGTCAAAAGTATATTTGCTCTGATGACATATCAGTAAATATCCTGCAATACATTTTCTTTCCATGTTTGTTTTTACTGTGTCAGAGCACTGATGCAAGAAATTGTCATTTATCAGCTGTTGTTACTAAAATGTGAAATTGCAATCCCCTAATTTTAGACATATTTTGAGGCATTTTTATTCATGTCATGATGACTTAACTGGGTAAAAGCACAAACTGAAAAGACATGTCACACATTCAGGTTTTTCTCTTCAACATTTTAAATACATCAGTCAAGATGTTGTAGTCTGTATGAGAAGCTAAAAATATTGGATATTCTTTTTTTGCCTGCTTTAATTTAAAGGTTAATGGAAAAAAAACATAAAAAAAAACTTTGATGGCCATAATTAAGAGGATCCCCCCGACCCCTGGCTTGAGTTTGACCAGCACAAATGTCTGTATTATTGGCACATATTGTGGTGTTATAGTTAAATTGACCTAGTGACTATTAATACCAACATTTCATGAGCTAGCATTACAAAGTCCACTTTAAAAATGTCTTTCTCTCTTTGAATTACAACAGTTTCTTACATTATCACAGATGAAAAATACAGAAAACAATTAAATTTAGACAAATATTACATGGCAGTCAATCAACTACTTTAACAACAACAAAAGACAAGAAACAGACAGTAAGGGCTGATTTATTTACACAGGGAAACATATTTAAACAAGAAAGTAAATCATTGTCACCCCCCCAGATGACAAACTGTCTTAATTTCACATCATAAAGGGGATCAATGATACAATGGTAAAAGCAAACCATGACAGGGCCAGACAGAGATCAGACATAATGTGAGAGCCTTAAATAAAGGTTTGTCCCCAAAGAGTCTGTTTTGTGCACATATGAGAGTCCATCAGTGAAAAGGTCTGTTGACCATTACTTTTGTGGTTGTCGTGTTTGTGAGGCTGCACCGGAGTCGTTGTTTGTGATGACAAAATAATTCTTTCCTTTTCGAACAATTGACGAGAGCAGAGGTGTGACGGGTGTGGAGGCAAATCCTGAGAAGAACGTGAAGAAAAAACAAAAAACAAACATATATCAACGGAACTCAAAAGATGTATATATTGTTGTGAAATTGTAGACTGTATTTAACAATCAGCTCAATAATTCCTGAGAATATCACCCTCCTGTGACACTGACAGTTATGATAGAGTTCAGGTGCCCAAGTGGGGATATTTTCTCTGCTTTGTCTGCCCTCTTGTGGTCATTTATGGAATTGCCATAGGCAAAAACTAAAAATTGTAATATCAATTTTATTTTGATTTTTTTTATATCACAAACAACAGTTTGCAGACTAACATTAACTCATATTATTTTTTAATTTGTTTGTATGTCATGTTCCTGTGCACTATAACATTTGTGTTTTAAGGGTGCTGAACAAATTCAGTTAAATTGATTGATTTTGTTACCTGAAGATGCACATTCACTTAAAGACTGGAGGAGGTTGGTGCTTGAAAATTTGACAATACAGCTTAAGGGCTCCTCCCGCTCTGTCATCTTCTTGTTGGTTTGGTCTTTGAACTTTGTCTCCAGCTAAGAAAACACAAAAAAAAAACATGTTTTAGACACTCACAGCACAGGAGAACATCCTCATGTACTTCACAAAATGAAACTATGAAAACAGGGTTTGTCATTGTCCCCTTGATAAGAACGGTGCTGACGATCACTTCTGGTGCATTTCCATACTCTACACAGGCTTTCCATTTGAGTTTATACTTTGATAGTTCCTCCTCAATATTTGCTGGGTTGTAATTGTCTAGCTTAGCAAAACTGCTGTGACCTCCAAAAACAACAATGGAGGACAATAAGGCAGTATTGGATATGATGTTTTGGTGTGAATGATTGCAAGCAGGGAAACAATGAAACCAGTGATGAAGCCAGTACGAATGATTTCAGAGAGCTTAAGTGAGTTCAAGTTATCAAAGATAAATACTGACGATCTTAGCAATAATGCAATATGTAAAATGAACCTCAGTTGGGCTAATTTATTTCACAAAGAAAGAAAAGATTCCTGCTTGCTATCATCTGCATGTTTAAACCAAAGATTTACTTTTTACTACATTTCAGGGGATTCAAGTCAATTTAATTCAAAAGGACTTCATTAGCAGGGACATTGCACAACAGTTTTGCTTAACCATTTCATGAGAAAAAGAATATAGGCTGTATGAAAATTCTAAATTTATTACAACACTGACTGAGATTTAGTGAGATCACACACTGTCGAGTCTGGATCAGGCACCAGAGGCTGTTCCCCTGATGCCTGGTCAGGAAGACCATCGCCTGTGATGTAGATGAAATCCTCTGACCTGATCGAGCAGAAAGTCATGATGCTGAGGCTGAATGAAAAATCTCCAATGCTGCATGTAAAATACTGTAACTGTAGCTGTGAATCTTTCTAAAGTGAAATAAATAAAAAAAAAAAAACTCGAAGGCACTGAGAGCGCAAACCTCTGTCAAGGTAGCCACATATTGCTGTTACATATATAAGCAATAGTTCCATGATAAAGTTACCATCATAATATGATTACTTGACCCTGAAAACCCACACCTAGCACTCAGAATAATGTTGACATCATTGTTAGTTAGAGAGTAAGTAAGTGCTGGTGTGTCTTCAGCCTTTGTGTTTTCTGCAGGTGTGGTCAAAGGCTTTGCTCATTTCTGGTGAAAATGTTTTTGTACCGTGACGCACTTTATTTTTTACTCACTCTTGCCATTGTTGCATAAATAAACTGATTATTGTGTTTTCTGTTTCATGTTGCAGGAGCATTTTCTGCTCTGTAGCGTGTTACATTCAGACTGTAGAGGATGTGAAGAGAGAACAGTGTTTTATTTTGCCTCAAGAGTCAGAGGTTAAGTGAATGTTATTTAACTGATTAGAGAAAAGGAGGGAAGATTTCAAGAAACATGTCTTAACAGTCATGAAAACTGAATTTTAAAGAGCCCTAAAACTGTCCATGGGCTCAGGCCTCAGCGACAGCTCCAACTCCTTCAACCACCTCTCAAAAAACTGTCACACAGACACACACTTGTTAACATACAGTTAACCTGACAGTCGAAGGTGCAAGAAACCTTTGTGAGGATGTGTCAGCAAGTCAGAACATGAACCTCTGCACAAGTCAAGGAAACGTGTTTTTTGTCCTGGATTTATTTTTACTTGAAACATGGTCCAGTCACACAGGAGTGAAAACACAAACCACTGATGAGCTGTAACGGTGAGGGGCGGTCTCACCTGTGCATGTGCAGGTATGCTGTGCTGAGCCCACTTCCTTGAAGCTGGACAGAGACAGGGAAGTGAACTGCGCTCAAGCCCGGCACGGAGCACTCACACTACACAACACTCCAGGTTTTGGGGGAGTCAGGCTTCAGCGTGGCAGGCTAGCCGTGAAAGGCTATTGTGAGTACGCATTATACACACAGACCCCAGATCCAGCAGAGATCGTGCAAAACCTCTCTAACTTAATGATAAACTAAAATGATAAGAACTTTGACCAAATGAAGCATTTGACCACGATAAACAAAACTAAAAAACAATCTGAAATTAAACATCTTATAATTTTGCATTTAAGATGCTTTAAGTCTTGGGAAAAAAATTACTTGACTGATTAATCTGCTGTTCCTGCCTCTTCGGACCCTGTAAGTCCAAATGAAAAAAAAAAAAAAAAAAAAAGTAGTACCAGGAGCATCAAGCCGATACCACACCGCAGAGATGAACCATCTGTAAAAACCATAAACACAAGCAGCCTCGCGGTACCTTGTAAACTGCAGACTGTAGCTGAGGTAACGTCCCGTCACCAAAGGCTTCACAGGCCATGCGGAGTCGGTTTGCTGCTTTGCCGTCCTGTTCTCTTTCTATGTGTGGATCTGTGCACAAATCAAGCAAAATTGATCAAATCCCAGAGTAAGATACTAGGATACACACCATACAGCCAAACACACTCAGCTTGACCAGAAATGTTCAAATACAAGATGGAAAATACTTTAATGACATACGTGAGACAGTCTGATTCCTCTCTGCAAGCGGGCTGGGATACTTTGATGGGAACACCTGAAAACAAAAGAGGAGTAAAAATCCACCCCAAGATGAAAACTCCTAATCAGTCTATTGAACATGTGGGCAGCTGTTGCACTGTGAGACTGTCAAAAAGAAAAGGTTTCTCATTATCATCTGGCTTTGTGAAGTTTATCCTCAAACCCTCACTGACTGAAGCCCAAAATAAAATCTTCATACTCCGACCAGATGAATACAAGTTGTAGTTAATCAAATCTATCTTTGAAAGATGTGACAGATTATTCATCCATTCATCATCTAAACCGCTTCATTCTTTCCTTCCGCTGACATAAGGCTAGAAGCAGAGTATGCCCTGGACTGATCACCAGACAATCACAGGGCTGACATGCAGAGACAGAAAACCATTCACACAAAAACACATATTCACACCTTCAGACAATTTAGAGTCACCAACTGAGCTAATGAGCATGTTTTTGGTCTGTGGGAGGAAACTGCGAGTACCTGGAGAAAACCCACACATGCAAACCTCACAAAGAAAGGCCTTGACCAACACCGGGAGTCAAAGTTGTAGCCCCCCCGCTCTGACCTGCGAGCACTAACCTGCTGCGCAACTAGGGACGGGAATCAAATACAATTCCAGTTGAGAATCGATAAGAGTTCCCTTAAGGAATCGATACTATCAGTCTATCTGCTGAATAATTCCCTTATCAGTTCCTCCACTATATTTTTGCCTTAAAATCAATGACGTCAAGCTCTCATCAGAAGAAGCCAGCATGCCCTTATTTATTTTAATGTGTTTATTTGATATTCCTAATATTACACTGTGTATAAGAGCAACTGAAACAACCAAATTTCCCCTTGGGCACTAATAAAGTATTTCTGATTCTAAAATGGTAACACAGTCGTCCAAAATGTGATCACAGCAGAAAAAGAGCAGACGTGTCCGCATTTTGGCTTAATTTTCAAAAAAAGAAATTATGTACTTACTTGCTGCACAATATTTAGTGCAACACCAGCAATGTGCTTAAACTTTCATCTGTGCAGCACAGCACTGAATATCAGGAGTGATGTGTGTTTGATATCGTTGCCACTTAAAGCCTGTGAAGGCAAACTTTTCCCAAAATGAAAATCTG
Organism: Cetoscarus ocellatus; assembly: GCA_037902135.1. Taxonomy (NCBI): domain Eukaryota; kingdom Metazoa; phylum Chordata; class Actinopteri; order Labriformes; family Labridae; genus Cetoscarus; species Cetoscarus ocellatus. The sequence continues at coordinate 183,179 of JBAMNC010001984.1, forward strand.
CGTGAATCCACAAGGGAACTGTTCAAGAAACGGATAAGCAGAACTGATAATGGCACTGGTATAAAAATAATCTTGTCACTTTCCATCCTGATGCACCAATGTGCAGCCCTGATGACAAACATATTTCTACTAAAAACAGCTGGTGCATCATTAATTTTGAATGTTCAACAAACTGACCCACAACATTTAGTAACATCTTGTCTGCTTAATAGGGCTGTCACCTAATACTCAATATTCTAGCATGGGGTTAAAAATCCATTATCGAAGTATAAATAAACATTTGAATATTAAAACAGCCGAACAGCATATTAGGGCGCCTGGAAGAGGTTCATCCAGCAGAGGGCGCTCCCAAAGCAACCCGATTGGCCAGTGCACCTTTGACCTCAAAGAGAGCTGCATCTAGTCAGCTGGAAACAGACAGAGGAAGGCGACACTCAGAAGAAATGGAGGACACACAGAACTACTCTGAGAGGACAGTAACACTGAAACGTGAGGAGCACATGGTCTGTGTGGAAGCACTTCAGGTTCCTCTGTGTCAATCATCCGCGGACACATTTGTCTGACTTTTACCCACCGCTGTCCAGCGGAGCCTTGACAAGTGCTCAGCCAAGTGCACCTGCGTCCTCTTAGACAATCAAATATCTTCGGTTATCAGCATATATGCTCAAAAAATGATCAGTTTTGTAAAGAGTGACAGCCCTTCTGCTAAACAGGTTATTGTCTCTTTTTTGTCAGAAGTAGAGGACATCGCAAATTAGCTCAGACTTTAAATGTTGTTGTGCGCTGTGTTGTGCTCTTGCTTTGTTCTGTCCCTATACAAAATAATAAATAAATAATATGAATGTACAGCGTTTCTCTGTTGTAAACACAGTCAGCTTACCTGTTGGTATTGTCTCATCAGCAGGTCTCTGATGGCAGTAAGTTTACGTCCACTGAGATTACCATCCTTGATCGCTTGATACCTGGTGGACAGAACCAAGGCCTGCAGAGCACAGGGGCCTTTAAGTATCACAGAAAAAAAAAGAAAAACAATAACAGGAAGAATGATTGATTCATATCAGTCATGTTCCTCACCTGGGACAGCAGAGGCTTCTGCTTTGAGGGGAGGCAGGTCACAAAGACATACGGAGTCTGAAGATAGTGAACCACATATGTTGGTTTGAGGTGATTGGGGCGAGAGAAGTTGTCCCCCCAAGCGATCCTGATCCATGCAGCTTCATCTGTGTGCTTCTTTATTTTGACCGACACCTTGAACACATGGTCAGAGACCGGCAATAACATGATTACAGGAGAGACCACTGAGGCTTTTTAAATCAGGCGACTTTACCGTCAGTGAGAATTTGTGGCAAACTGGAGAGAAATATGGGGCTTACATGTCTTACAAGCTCCCTGAGGTGAGATTTAAAGTCTTCCTTGAACTGTGTCAACTCCAAGTGGTCAGCATCGTCTAAATATGAAAGAGAAGATAAGAAATAATAAAATCACATGGCTATAAAAGATGGCCCATGCCTGGTACTGGCCTAACTGGAAAAAGAATCCTTGTAACAGTGAGACTGTCATCATTTTTGGCAGTAAGATGTTTAATTATTACATGTTTTAAAACAATCAAAACTCAAGTACTGGAGTGTTCAGTTATTTGAAACAAATCATTAAATCTTTAGTGATTTCTTTAAACTAAAATCTGATGCAGCAAAATGGAAAGCACTTATAAAGGATCTGATTGGCTGTCCGCCCAAACGACAATCCTCAGCCCAAATTAAGGTTGTTACTGGTGCTGACTGCAGTCCAATAATCATCAGACAGTGTCTGCGAGAGAAGATTTTAAGAACAAAAAACGTCTTCAAAGGCCATATCTCCTTCAACTCCACAAAACTGCCCGTTTGGAGTTAGCACGAGAGCACCAAACATGGGACATTGAAAGGTGGAAGAAAGCTTTATTCTCTGATGAGAAAAAATTTAACCTTGACAGTCCTGATGGCTTCCAACATTGCTGGCATGACACGGAGATCCCACCCGAGATGTTTTTTTTATGTTGCACAGTGCACACAATACCAATGTATAAATGATCACAGACAGAAATGTAGGGATGGGAATCGAAAACCACTTCCAGTTGAGAGTCGTTAACAGCTCCATCAAAGTATCGATATCATGAGTCTTTTTTACTAATCAATTCCCTTATCAATTCCTTCCACTGACAGGGTTCAGAAGCGGTCAGAATTGTGGCTTAATTTTTTTTTTTTTATAAAAGGCGCCTACTGCACAACCTTAAGTGAGTGGAAATACCAGCTACTTGCAGAAGCAGTTATCTATGCTGTGACATGTGTGTTTGACATTGTTGCCACTGAAAATCTACATGCCAACATTTGCCCACACGGAAAATCTGCAGGAATCAATAAGAGGATCGTTAAAGAATTGGATCAATTAGCAGGATCGTTAATAGCATTGGTATCGATAAAATCTTATCAATTCCCATCCCTACAGAAATGTAGCATCAACAGTTTTATGCTCGTAGCACTAAAGGGATTTTTTTCCCCAAAATTGAAGGGAATATTCGTTTTGAGCTTGCTTATATGTACGTTGAATATCAAGTTGTTGTTAATCCAAATGCCCAAATGCTTGTAAGAAGTCACAATTTTAATGTGTTTACCATCAGACCATATCTGGTAATTCTGAGAGACTGATGTCATTTACTCAAAAAAAAAAAAAAGAAGGAAAAAAAAAAAAAAGAAATTAAAATATATATTTTCTTAAATAATAATGCCATGAGTTTAGAAAAGAGCAAACTGTGTTTTGTCCTGCCAATCAGTGCACACAGCAAATACATTTTTATATTAAAGTAATAACCAAAAGAAAACAATAAAGAGCTGCATAATTTCAACTTTATTATGGGGTGCAAATTGATTTCACATACCGTCAGGGTCGAAAAGCTGGTAGGCATACCACATCCACTGGTTAGGATTGTCAGTGATGTCTTGAGTGAAAGCAAAACAACATAACAGACATTAGCACCCATACAGCCTTATATATTTTAACAGGTTACAGTATTTGCAGTGGCTGCAAGGTCGCTTTCGCAAGATTAAATTGCACAATGTTTTCACTTGACTTACAAATCATCTCCAGCTCTGTGATGTGTTTCATTGTCCAGTCATTTTCCTGTTAAGAAAAAACACAAAGGTAAAAACTAAAAATTTACAACAATTCATCTGAATAAGATGTAATAACGTTGTGTCATATGTGACAAGCCAACTTAAAGTGTTACAGCCAATCAGGACTGAAAAAGGACAAGCTATATTTTTATTTCATACATTTGGTAATTGTTAAATTTAGTGCCTTGTCACCCTGAGCTGATACTGCCTCACTCTGGAAATATTTATTTCTTTTTTTTAATGTATTTTTCTACTTAGAACTCACTGTTGACACGTATAATTTACCTACTGAATGTTTTTGTCTCTGAACGCTTGTATGGGCCTTTGTGATTCAATTAAAAAAAGATAGTTACAGCCGGTGTTTCAGGTAGGTGAGTGACCGTGTTAACTGGTGTCTTCAGCCGAAAACTGTTGTGGTTGTCGTACAACAGCCTGGTTACAACAGAATATTGTCATAACAAATGGCTCTTCCTAAACATGTCCTGGTCGAAATTTCAAAACTTACTCACAATATACGTCATAGATAGATGGATGGATACACGTAGAAACATTTTCACCCTCTGCTGTAACAAAGAAAACCACGGACTTGGCCATTAACTAACACGGTCACTCGTCATATCAAAACACCCACGCCTGAAAGTCTTCTTCTTCGCAGTCTCACGACTCCGTTATTTCAGCTAACATAATACTTTTGACTGAGTTCTTCATACCTCACATATCGCCCGGAGGTTTTCCGTTATCGTCCATTTTGGCTGAGTAAAATCCATGGACTCCTGCTGTTCTGCGGTCAGTCGGCCCCACTTTGTCAGTGTCGTCTTTAACATCTGACTTGGTATCCGTCTTATTAGACGTTGCAGCAAATTATTCGCAGCCTCATCCATTCTTTCAAGACCCTAAACGATATTACAGCCAGCTGTTATCTGTAATATAACGCTTAAATTCACAGCAGATTCTCTGAAGTTGTCGATGGCAACAGTTCCGTCTGAAATTTCCAAACAACCCGCCTACAGCGAAGCACACGAATCCACCAATCAGGTGGTAGCTGAGGATAGAGGTCTCTGCCTTCGGCGCCCTCTTCTGGGTTGGAGTGGCAGTACAGACAAATCGTTCCACCGCAGATATAAGGGTGCTATGGAGGAGAACACCTGCCAATGAGTCCGGACGGTACTGGAAAAAGTATACAACCACCGTATCTTAGTAAAGTATTGGTCCTCCCAGTACAAAAGCAATGTCATACCCCCTTTAAAAATAACCCGAGTATGAATTTCTGCTAGTATCTTCTCATTTATTTCTCACATCATAATTGATTTTAAATATTCGATCTTATAAGTATTTTATGACCTTACCCTGGCTTTTAAATATTTATTGATTTTTGATTCTGTTTATTAATGCATTCCAAATTCATGTATTTACTGCTATTATTATTGTTGTTACTATTAATGCAATGATCTTATGACTAGATGTAAGCACTTTAATTCTTGAAAAAGAAGTCCGTCCCTCCCCGCCCATGTACTTCGAAAAAGACAAAGAAAAATGGTGGAGAAATGTGTCTAAATTGACAGAATAAATAAAACATTTCAAGAAAAAAATTGAAGCATTAGTTAATACACATCTTTTCCAACTCTATTCCCGCGGTTTAGTTTTGACTTTCTTATGGTATTTGATGTCTGTATCATCATTGCTATTTTGACTGTTTTCCTTACATTTTAACATTTTCCTCAGTAGCATATTTCAAAATTGTTCTTGACATCTTAATATTGTTGTCTTCTCGTTTTAAAATTGTGTTTCAAATTTATCTTGTATGTATGTAGAATTTATGTTGAAGTTTTCATTTTAACCGTTTTTAGCAAAATTGTATTTTTCTTATCTATTTATTTTCGCACATTCTAGTGTTGGGAGTAATGTTTAAATTCAGTTGTTGAGGATAATTTAGACTTTAAATGATAGACTTTATCCTGATATTTTCCTTTTTCGAACGGTCTTCTTTTTATTGGATACCTATTAAAATGACAAGCTGACTTTCTCATAAATTAAAAAGACCAGCTTTCTAGCAAATTCCAGGTCATCCATTCTGTTGACGCAGAAAAAATAATTATACATTTATTTCCTAAACAGATTGCATGAAGTAAGTAGTACAGTATATTTAACCCGCTACCAAAAGTCTGTCATTACGGATAACGCATCAATAAACTGAAGCGGAAGTAGAGAACCGTGAGATCTCTTGTATTCCCTGGAAACTTCCGCTACCAGAAGTCCCGCCTTCTCTCACTGGGGCCTCCTATTGGTGAACTATCAAAGAAGCAGGACACTGATTCGCTTTCATCTGCTGTCAGTCATATGTGCAGTCATCGAGCAGTTACGAAAATCTCCCTGTGTTTTTGTAGTCAGCATGTCCTACAGGTACGTGCTGTTTTTGTAGGTTACATATTAGTCAACTAAAGATTAGATAAATAAGATTTTTTAGAAACACCTAACGAACTTTAGTCGAGACTTAACGGAAAGAAAACCGAAATACTTGCCATGATATCTCTGTGAATTTATGGCTAAACAACTAACGACGGCAGAGGCCTGAATAGCATTTAGCTAACATTTGACCGTGGGAAGCTTCACTTCAAACATCTCCACGGGTAAGGATGATGCATTTATAAACACGGAAGCTGACACAGCACTGATTTATTAACATGTTATAGTTACTTATTACATAAACAAGTTAAAAGAGACGAGCCATTCTGTGCATCTCAGTGTGTAAACCATGTGTGTATCATGTTCCTTTATGGTGTAATAGCTCTACTGTTTACTGTGGCTCCAGTGTGTTAAAGTGAGGTGCAGGTAGAGTTAAACCGTGTTATAACTCTGCCCCTTTGTGTCTGCAGGTAAGTGACCACAGGAAACACAAATCCCACCACCAACATGACAGCACAGGAGGGAGAGGGCTGGGGAGGCATTAGTATCCTTTAGTAACACAAGTGTCCATGACAGAGGCGTAACGATGACTACTGTGTCTGCAGAAGAGTCACAGCGAGAACTGGATTATAAAAGGATAATCATGTAAAATCTTCCTCACCATTAGGAATTGTGCTAGAGAGCAGAAACACACTCAGTCTAAGTGTGGTTCAGGTCGGGATGCATGACATCGTGTTGTTACTGATAAACGATATGCTGACATTTCTGAACACATTTTCACTGATATCAGTGTTTGTTTATTTTTTATCAAGAGCACTAAGTCTGAACTTTACTAAAATTGACCTGTTTCCTCCATTGTTACGGTCTGTTTGTGTTAGAAGAAAAACATCTAATTCTCTGATAAATGACAGGTTATTTGTTAAAGTGGACATTTAGTGATGAGGAGGTAAACTATCATGGTATATTTTTAAATTAGACAATAATACAGGTAATTTATGGGATATTTATGGCAAATATGTGGGGTCAAAATATTGACTGTAAATTTTGAACATATATATATAAATATATATGTGTGTGTGTGTGTGTGTGTATATATAAGTATATATACATATATGTATATATATATATACATATATATGTATATATATATGTGTGTGTATATATATATATATATATATATTTGTACATTCACACACACATGCACATGTATATATATATATATATATATATATATATATATATATATATATATATATATATATATATATAGACATTATTGTCTGCCAATGCGGATAATCAACCTGTAAGGCAATTGTCTGCTGATACAAATATTGGTTCAGTAGTCTTGTTCATTCCAGAGTTTTCCTTTTTTTTTTAATGGCAACACTTTTTCATTAATGGTTGTGATGTTGTGTTAAATAGCATTTTTCAGTGGGGTTAGTCACCCAAAAATCGAGTAAATAAATTAAACAAAAGTAATCTAATGACACAATTTGTGTCAATTACTACATATTTACAAAAATGATATATTATGGCATCATTTTCTACTCAAACTCATATTTTCTCTCATGTTTTGTCATTGAAATAGATCAAAGTTTGTCCAAAAGGCCAGTTTCTTCTGCCTAATAAAAAATCTCTGAAATTAATATCTCTTCGTCCCATGCTCATTTGCTGATGGCGGATGTTAGTAAAGAGCTCCAATATCGTCCAGTGCTGATGTTAAGCTGATACCAATGTGTCCCTGTTTATTGATGTTACTGGTCCTCAGAAGATTAAGGATGGGAATTGAGAAGTGTTTGCAGTTGAGGAATCAGTTCCAACAAGTTTGAAGAATTACATTTTTGCCGTCATGATGGTTAATTAAATGAGCACTAAATACAATCACAGCTTCAATCATTATGAAAAACAGCCTAATCAGTTCAAAACGGTTACAGTGCTGCATGTCGCATTGCGCTTGTTGTCCTGGCTCGCCTGCTCTACTGTGATGAGCCTGAATGGGCTGAATAAACACACTGATAATGTCTTTGTGTGTAGAGGGAATTTGGCGGTGCCTGATGATAGATGATAGATGATAGATCCATGACATGCCAAAGTTTTGTGTACACAGTTAATAAAATGAGAATGTAATGATTTCTGAATCCATGTAATGAATTTAAAATAGCACTTATACACCCAAAGTAGATCATTTGCAGTTTTTCCTTTTTTTTTAATGCCGTCAACACCTTTTAAAAAGCTGTGACTCTAGCAACAAAGAGACTAAATGTTGTAAAAGAAATCGCCTGATGAACGTCTCACATTTTGACTGATCATCTTGAAACTGGTCAGTCATATTCTTGGATATAAAAAGAGACATAAGATGCTGAGTCCATCTGTAGTCATGATGGCAAGAAGGTCACAACTTTGCCTGTAACAAATAAAGAAAAAGAAGGCTGAAAGAAAGTTTTCAAAGTATAATTAGGGGTTTTGTCATCTGAAGTGCAGAATGTTGTCAAAAGATTCTGACAGTCTGAAGAAATGTCTGGTTTCTTGGATGGGCCTGCGTTAAAAACAGATATGATTCTGTCAGCCATTAAAAATATTTAGATCTTTGAAATGTAAGTTTAGACTAAGAAGACACCAGTCTGTCTTGCGGTCTAGCTACAGAAGAATGGGACAGAAATCCAGTCAGTTTTAGTAAAAAAAAATATATTTAATGCTTTAAACACTGACTTGGTGTGTTAGTAGGAGGTGAGCTGAGTTTTCAAGCTGGTAGACTTGGCCCTGTTCCAGCTTTTATGTTACTTTTATAAAATTTGAACCTGGCATATCTTTTCCAGAACATTATTTTTTCTGTTTAAATACACAGGATTTATTTTTTTGTTGTTGTTACTTTTTTTAAATAGCAAAAGGGTTTTGATATTTTCCATCTCAACAAATTCTGTTTTTATTTACATTTTACACATCAGAACTTTTATCAAAGCTCTGATTGGAACTGAGGTTGTAAAGCAAAGTGAATAATGAATTAATAGCATCATTGCCGCAGAAAACTAATTTAACATCCAGTGTATTCCTATTTAAGTTGACAGAAAAAAGTTGTACATTAAAATGAATACCCTGCCACCACATAGCACCTCACACAGTAATCTTTAACTGTGTCAGCTCAGTGCTCCTCTTGTTTGTGACTTTTCAGTCTTGCTGCAGTGGTTCTGTAAGCCCTTAACTCAGCATGCACCCTGACCTCTCCCCTCACCTGCACACTGATGAGTGTAACGTTCTGATATCTCAGCTGAGGCAGTGCCACGCAGAGGTACGTACCACTCTCGAGTCTTTTCTTGATGTCTGATGGACAGAAAACCAGCAGACTTAAAGATTGGTTTCATTTTCCTCACAGCACAATGTCCTGAAGTTCTTCGGGACATGTAACGAGGTGGACCGAGCTATGCGGGAGTGCCTGAAGAAAGAGGTTTGTCCATTGTTGTGATGTTTGTTTTTCCTTTGACAAAATGCCAAATGTTAAAAGTAATAACTAATAACTATAGGCCATTATCTGGATTAAGCACAGCGTCAAATGGGTGGCAGGAAGTGAAGAATGCTGGTTTGGAATGGATGAAAAAGAGAATGTTAAAGCTCGTATTAGGCCTGAACAATATGTCTTTTAGATATAGTGCTCTCTGGACGGCTGTGTGGACATAACCTGCCACTGACTCATGCTCAGTTCATCTCTCTGCTCGCTGCAGACCAACAATCTCACAAACTTCTAAGGGCAGTGTCTTCATAAAAGTTATGATGATGACATGGTTTAACTGAAGTGGGTGTAAAAGATCATTTGTCGTTAAGTTAGAGAACTATGTGGAGACATTGCTGTATTTACTGATGTTATTGAGACAATAATGGGAGAGAAGGATGATCAGCTGCTACAGCTGCTAAATCAAGAGAGGACCAGACAAGGGAAGTGTAGTACACCCATTAGGAGAATGTCAGAGACAGATGAAGAACTATGAAAAACAATTTTTAGACTAACAAATTACAGCAGTAGATCCCAAAAGTTCACCAACTTGTGTCGTCCTCATCAGTTACAATTTTTGGGACGTGCATGGACAGACAAAAATCTGACGTAAGCCGCCCATGCAAAAGGGGTGTGTCTCAAAATGTGAGGTCATACTGGCTGTGCAGACACACAACCCTGCGAATGCATCAAGCATCAAACAGCTTTACTCAGAATGAACCACAGTCAATCTGAGCTTGTGTTTTTCCAGCATGTAGAATGTACAAGCTTCAGACGACAATCTTCACAGATACAGGGGTGATACAGTTTAAAGAGTGACCATGATAAATTGAGACTTTCAGCTGATATTTTCTTTCACTGACCTTTTAATCATAGAAATACTCATTATAAGTGACTCGTGTCTTTAGTGAACGTCTAAAGAAAACATGCAAAGACACTTCACGTCCTTTCAGTAGTTAAAACATGGGACTGCTCATGGAGAATTTACTTTCAGCATTTTCAGAAATGCTAACGAGAAGGTTCATCATTTATCTGAGAAGTTCCCTCAAAATATTGTAATATATATCACAGGAGGAATAATACTTTAGATTTTTTTTTTCCAATATCATTCAGCCATATTCTTAAAGGACTCACACAGAGCATCTATCATCACAAACTTTCTAGATACATTCGGAATTATCGCTGCACTTTATAGAAAATTCCTCTGGCTGTCTGATTTACCCAGCACAAAGGCAGTTTGTTTTCAATATTATGAAATAACAGCAGTCTGGTACACATGTATCAGACTCCACCTTTCAGCCACAGTTCCCCCAAAAGCTTTGTTTTTACTTCTTTCAACTGCTCCAATCTGTTGATTGGTCAAAAAATCGGTCAGTTCCCATGCTACTACAGCTAAAAATGAAAACGCATGACACGCCATGCTCAAATAAGCAGTGGATTTAGAGTGATTTGTTCACTTTTGTTGCTGTAAACCAACCTGAGACACAAGATGGACTGTTCAATATATTTCACTAATCAGCAACAGCCCATAGAAAGTGTTTGGGAATAAGCAGAAACTTTCAAAAGCATATCTGGCAGGTGATTGGATGATCATTCTGTCAATCACGTTCATTATGGGCCAGTTAGATGCTGTAGTAGGTGGACACTACTACCCAAGTGCACACTACAAAATGATCGTAGAACCAACCTCACCAAAACAAGAAATGCTTTCAGTGTTGTTTGTTTTTCATTCAATAAAGAAATGTGGTCCAGATCTGATGAAACTGCTATTAAAGCTGTTAGCATGTATGCTAATCTCTGTACGAGCAGTCACTTCCTGCTGTCATCTTGCTCATAGTTTCCTACTCTTCCTGCCTTAGAGGGTGATAATTGGGCCATGCCGCCCTGGGGCAAGCACAATGGTTGTGAATTGGAGCTTGGTAAGATGGATCTGCCTGATTATAGACAATGAATCAGGTGGATCCAGCTGCACCGCAAGCTTACCTGTAAAGGATGTCCACTTTAAATGATGCTCCATAGTGCTGCAGTGCTAGAAGTCCTCCATCGTTGCTCTTTGTTGACATTGTCACGCTCTACTGCAGAATGCTGCTCTGCTTTGATGTCACACAATTACAGAAGCAGCTGGTGCAACCTTTTCTTCCCGACTCACATCCCTGCCCTGCACTGAACCAAACCAGACCTCTCAGTGGAAACGCAGCTTTAATTAACTCTTGTTTTCTCTTAGTTGACCAGCTTTACACCAAACTATTGCATTTTGATGGTGCTCCTCAATACAGGAAGAGCTCTGCAGTAATGTGAAGTCATCTAAAAACAACCTGTTGGTTTCATATTTTCTTTGTCCACCTCTCAACAGAGACTGGAAAAGCGGGAGCGCAGCAAGCAGCATGCAAAAGAGATGAAAAAGAGGATTAAAGAAGGACCCAAGGAGCAGCTCTGAAGGACATTTTTCACTGCTTAATCCACCAGTTGAAAATATCAGACGGTGCGACATTGAATTTAAGCATCACTGTTGAAATGCCTCTTTCCCTTTAATACAGGAGAGAGGTGAGACTTCTGTTTTGTTGTAGAGCTTGGACACATGTAGGGTTTTTGGAGAAAATAACTGGTCTAAGTATCCTGCTGTATCATGCACAAGTGAACATTAAGATAATGCTGTTAAATATTAATAAGACTTTATTATTATATTGAACAGTAAGATGAGTGAATGATGTTCATTTTTGGATTATATACCAGCACTGACTTGGTTGTGATGCTCAGCATACCCTCATCTCACTGAATGTACTCTGGTGTAAGCTTCCCTCACACTTTGTAACATCTGCACAGATTATAACATGAAGTACAACCAGAACATTTAGTTCAACAGAAGACCCAACCTGAGCTTCGGATCAAAGACTCTGATCATCGTCCGTTTTCCCTCTGCCAACTGAACAGTACGGCTATATCAAAGGGATAAATGTAGCTGATGGCTGAATCCTTTCATCAAACCATTATTTTAGTCAGCAGGACTCCTCAGGAATATTCTGACATCTGAATTATTCATGACAAGCAGATAGAAGAGTCCATTTCAGGGATGCACCAGAAAAGCATGAAAAAAAGCTACCCGAAGCCCAACCAGAGGTTTGAGAACTCTGTGTGTGAAAATGCTTATTGTTTTTGGACAGTTTATGTGAATGGGGAATCATATTGATTCGTTTAGTTCTTTGAAATAAACTGAAAACAAACGGAATGTATTCAGAATTATTTTCTTTTGTTGTATTTTTGTATGTATTTTTTATTATTTTATTTCTGTTAAATGCAGTCAGCTTTACACAAGACGGTTACATGACTTTGGAGTAAAATCAAACAGAACTGCAACAGCAAACATGAAGAGAGTGGTCCAGAAAAGAGTCCAAAAAGGCAAAAGTGACCTAGCATTTAGCCTTCCTGGTTCACAACCCTCCAGAGTAAATGGGACTTAGAATAATGGTTTCGACAAAGCTCCTGAAAGAAGGTTCGTGGTGAACACACGCACATGAAATTTTTAATGGGAAATAAAGTGCAACTGATGTTGCCTGTTTTGAATCTTAAACTATTCTTGTGTGTTTAAAATGGCAATTGCTGATTAACTGCTAACAAAGACTACAAAAATGGCAGAGAACCAAATGGCGAGCTTTTCTGATCGTTTTTTTTTTTTATAATCAGTCAGTCAAACACTATTGCCACAGCCGTAAGAGGCCAACTTGATCAGGTCACTCGATTATGAGGAAACTCTCAAACAAGAGGTCACAACATGTTCCACACTTGGAGTAGGGAAGCAGCGTGATGCTAACTTCCATGCTGACCTACAAAAAAATACCTCATCCCTACGCCACTCTGTTGACCCTTTGTTGGCGCACTGATTGGATCACAGACCAGCCAATCAGAATGAGAGAGCCCCTTCTCATAGTAGCTAGTCCGACAAGTTGTGTGTAGGCTGAGTCTATTTTAATGCATTGTGGTGAAATTGTTGTTGCATGTCGTGCCCAGGAGCTACAGCAGATCCCCGAAGAACAAATCCAAAATCATTACTGCTACATGTTAAACATTTAAAAATTCTAATTTATCTTCAACATTACTGATATAAGATTGTCAAAATCATCTCATTGATGGTGTGGTCCTTGCTAGTAAAAGGGTGGGGCTTAACAAAGAGTCAATTATTATTATTATTTTTAATGGAGACAAAACAAAGGAAGTAGACAAAATAAGATACAGATATTTCTATTTGTAAAACAATACCTTCAACATGGGGTACCAGAACATTAAATATGTTTTAGATTTAAATAAAAATAAGGAGTGTTTCAAATTATTTGTTTAATGCCACTTTTCAATAGAATCAATATATTTTCATGTTATATCATGTTGTGGTATTATTTTAGAGTTTGTATTGTATTTATTTATATTTCCAAAAGGTAATGTAATGGTAACTTATCTCTAATAATAGGGGTATTCAAATGTTATCTTGTTTGTTTGTTAAAAGAACGATATTTTAATGAGAAGAATTATGGTATGGAGCAGAGGTGTGGATCTTTTAGTGGGTTATGGTTGAATTCAACTCGAATTCTGGTGGTCACAATTTGATAAAAAATCCATTTTCAATTTAAAGCAGTTCATAAATCACAATACATTTCATATTTGTCATAAAAATGGTGTTTAGTCCATGATCTGCTTCTGTCTGCAGTGCATTGGGAGGCTGGATATTATGATAAGACACAAAAAAAGCACAATAGAATGTGTTCAAGGTATACAGCTTATGTATTTTTAAGGTTTGCATGAGTAAATCACACTTAAATAGATGCATTGTGAATAAACTCAAACAGAACAACAAAATATTTAAACTTAAACTAAAAATTGGTATCATATGAAAGCTAGAAAGACTGAGCTAACAATCCAGAAAAATTTAGATAGATAAATAGTTTTCTTTGTTTGGCCACTGGAAAAATTGCCTTTGCCTAAAAGCAAAATGTATAAAAATAGATATTTAATATTTGATTAACGACTGTTTTCAAAGGATTCAGAACCTTTATATCAGGGATCATGAACTGCAATTGTACAAGGCCCAGTTTTTTGTTTGGCAGATATCAGGAGGGCCAGATTCCCCAAACAATGTAATGAAATAAACATTCAGGTCTAAATGAGACACAGATGCAGCCGTTTCCATTTTCCCTTTCCAGCAATGTGACTGCCAGGTTCCAGCCAATTACCAATCATGATTGATTTTTTTTTTCTATTTGATAAACAAGAAAGACAAAAAAAGTTATAAATGAAAAACAATAGAATAAAAAGGGAACAGAAAGATATCAATCACCGAGAGAGTAAATCACAACAAAAAAAAGTGATTGAAAGACAAATAAAAACACGATTAAGCTCTTACAGGCTTTGAGCACAATTAATCATGATCAATCCTGTTTATCAATTATATCAGAGGGGTTGCATTACAGATTGACTCACTGCTTTATTATGCTTCAGTGCTTCAATAAACTCCATCATTGACCTTTTCAAGCATTTATTTTGCATTTGATTTTCATTTTCATTTTTCATTTGATCAAGTGGCATCCTCTTGTTTATAAGACGGAGCACATGTTGTCCTCTTATGAATCTTTCTCAGATGGTGTTAATCTCTGTTATGGATCAAGTAATAATAACAAAAATAGAAAAATTATAAAGACTATACACAACCAACATTGTGGATTGCATGGGCATCGGATTGATCGCACCAAAGTGCTCTTTTTATTTTTTTCAAATAGACATAATTCCAGCTTTCAGTTTTCAGAAAGCTCATATTTCTTCAGTAAACAGAGATTAGATTATAATGAAACAATAAAATAAGATAAATCTTCTCTCTGGTGCTCTAACTTTGTTACTTTGTCTGGTTTAAGCATCAAAATGCTCAGGATTAGATTCTTTACGTAAGGCTCCTGAATCCTTTGGAGACCTGTATCACAATGTAAAGAGGCCCAGTGTAAATAATTCAGACCTCTACGCTGCACCTCGTGGTTTTTGTGCTCAGCAACAGGAGCTGCTGAAGGTGTGCTCATGTGGTTTGAATGGGAAGCTTCTTTCACATTAACCGCTGGTTTGTAAGCCCTCTCTTTGTTTAGGCTGGTCTGTTGTTGACCCTCTGGATCTTTCATTGCCTGACACCTTGCTCCATGACCTCATGGTCACGTGACTGAAAGGTCATGTTTACGTCAGGAAATGACACCTGAGCCACAAAAACCGCTGGGTGTATACCATGAGATGTAGTCTCTGACTCAGAGGTGCCTGAACCTGGAAGCCGAGAGGGTGCTCAGAGGGTTTTTCTTTTTAAAGTTTTTTTTTTTTTTCGAAACCTTGAGAGGGAGTTTTGTGTTTGCATTAAAACTTTATCTACACATTTTAATCACACCTGCAGTGTGATACCATGCGTCACAATTTATTCACATTCTGGATTATTGTATGCCTTAACAGAGTGGTGCAGGGATGACGTAGTTTTGTAGGCCAATGCGGAAGTAACTGTCACGCTGGTTCCCTCAACTGCAAGCGTCCTGACAGCCTATGAGATTTTTCACTGTTTTGGATCATTGCTGATAATAAGATCCGCAGTGAACAAAAACTATGAAACTTGCATGCTCTGCTCTTTGTGATAATCTTAACAAAAACCCACTATGATTTTTTTGAGTGAAAATGTAATTGTTGAGAGTAAAAGCTTTTATTAAGCTACTATAGAACTACAACATGGCGGTTCAACTTAAAAGTAACTACAATATTTCCAATGTATAACGTCTTTTTGTGACCTCTTAATCAAATGACCTGATCAAGTTGGTGCCTTAGGTTCTGGCAACATTGTATGAATAATTGATTATTGATAATGGTCAGAAATAATTGATAGAAACAGCAGATCAGCTTGGACTGATGACCAATGAATAAAACAAACAGTCAGCATTGTTAGCTGGCATTTTTCCTCCATAATCAAAAAATGAAGTAGTTTTATTAGTTACTGAGTCAACCTGTGATTTTCAGCAGAGTGAGTACTCGTGAATGAATATTTGGGCTTAAGAAACAGGTCCATGTCTCTCTGATCCTGTGTTATGGTAAGTTAAACTATGAACAATGTGTGTGTGTTTGTCAGTCATTATTACTTTCCCTCACACTCCGTGAAGGCTGAACAAAAAGAAACCAATGAGCTGGAGTATGTTCACAATCACTAATGTTCAAAAAAACCCTGTACTTACAATGTTTTTCTGATCCACCTGTATTCTCTGTCTGATTAAGACACTCTGTTAAAGCTCCTGTCACTTCAAGGCCTCCTTCCCCACATGGGCCCAGTCCACTCTGATTGGTTGATTGCTCTACTCTGTGGTCATTGGTCAGTTAATTGCTGCTCAGCTCGGTAAATTTGAAACTCATTCACTAGTTGTTCAGTTGATTTAATAACTTTCTGTTTAGTAAAGTCCCCAAGGGCACACCTGGACTTGCCTCAGAGCACACCACTGTGCCCCACCATAGAGAATCCAGCTACACCTTTGATGAAGGCACAGCAGCACTTTGCTGGACCATTAGTAGTAATCTGTTTGCTATAGTCAAGCACTCGGAAGGAAGCATCTCATGCATTAACAAGTCCAATGGTAGATCTAGATACCCCAATGATGATGGGCTGAAGTTCCAGCTCAATTCTGAGAATTAAAGCTTCAGATATGCTGTGAAACATATTGGTCCAGACGCACTGGATCCTTGGACATAATACAAAGCTGTGAAGGAGATTGACTTTATCACATAATGGTGCAAGATGGAATTAATTTCTCTCTAGAGTAGTGAAGTCAACGTAGAATTTTAAATTGGAAAAAGCAGTGTTGTGTATTTGTTGAAGAAGAGTGTGTATTCTCAAGGCTTTTCTCCCATAAATCCAAGTTCCTCTTCCCACCAGGTTTTACAAACAGTGCGGCTGAAGGAGAGTTGAATGATAGTATGGTGCTATGTATCATTGCTAGTGGGCACAAAACACCTATCTACATTCATTTAATTTTCTTTTTTTTTCTTTTTTTTTCTTTCTTTTCTCCATTTTAGTGTTTGTAAACAGGGGTGACATATTTTGTGGGCCGAGCTGAATTACTAGCATAATGTTCGCTTGGTAAATAGCTTGTGATCATTGCACTTCAGGGAGATCTGGACTTGCAGGTTATCTCGTAATTTAAATAGTTTTTCAGCCGAAGTTACATTTTTGGTGACAGCAATATCTAGAAATGTTTTCACATTCCAACACTGACTTTTTGTGGTATATCAATACACTTTTACCTTTGATCAATATTGTGAACTGCATTTCTGTATTCACCCCCATGTGTTTAAACTGCTTCATTATGTTGTGCATCAGCAAAATGGTCTATAGGTCACCTTCCATGTTGGTGGGTGGGTTTTATAAAATTTTAACAAAATTTATGTACAAAAATAATTTGTAATCAGGAAAATAAAACATTAAGTCATTCCTCTATTGTTGACTCTGTTCTGATTTTCAAATGTTCTGAGTGTTTTCGGGCATAATCGCTGAGTTATAAATATCGGAAGAAGTTGTTGCTTCCTTTAATATATTTTATTCACAATTGCAAAAGAAATGCAACGAGATCCTTGAAGCAGAGGTCTTCAGTGTATTCCTAGATTGCTCCATGCAGAAAACACTGTATTCCAAACAGAGGGGACAAAAGAGGGATTTCATGCCCCAGATTTTTTGTCCTGTGCACAGAAGTACTCTATCATGCTGCAGAGACTTGTAAAATGCAATAAGGGACAGAAAACTCTTAAAAGCAAAATGTAGGCTCTTCATGAAATATACAAAACACACAAAGTGGAAGTACAGTTGGTTTATTTGAAGCAGCATACTCTACCCATCACAACATATGGATCCATCTCTGATATATTTATACTGTAAGGCACCCTAAGGTGTGCTAGGAGACAATGATGGAAAGAAAATAATAAAATACTACATAAACAGGGGACAATATGACTTTATTTAGAAAAGAAAAAAAAAAGAGTAAGGACCTGTCAAAAGGTGATCTGTAACAAAAAAAAAGGGTTAAATTGTTTTTTCTTTGATTATCAAGCATTTTTAAAACCCATGCTTTAGTTGGATTATTTTTTTTTATCAAACACTTAAAAAAGAGAAAGACTTTAAACAATTTTAAGAAGTAATTGTGGATCCCAGTTAACACACTGAGAAAGAACTAATAATATTTTACAATTGAAATAAATAAATGAATAAATATTCAATGTGATAAACGCCCAAGATTAATAATAATCAGTGATTCTGTACAGTTCAGACAATTCTTCTAGTCAGTTATGAAAATAAACATTGACTTTCCTCTAGGTGGGAGTATTTGCCAAAACGTTCAAAAAGACACTTGCTGTTTAATTAAAGGGAAAATTTAGGCCAGTAAAGGTTTCATCACCATCAGCTGAAGACAGAGTGTGCTGGTTAACTGAAGCTGAAAAAAGCCCATTAAACCATCAATCAATGGCTGAAATCTAACTGGCATGGCTATAAATAAAAGTGATAGCATAACACAATTAATAAAACAAACGGAGCATAAGTCTAATAAAAAGGGAAATGTTAAATAATAAGTCACAATATCGAAGTAAAGTAAAGCAGGTCTAACCATATATCAAAAATTTAATCACTGACATGTTTTAATGATATTATAGATAAATGGTCTGATGGTTTAATTTACAACCAAAAGTTCAAGTGGAAAAGTGGGCAGTGCTTTAGTTAAAGTAACATTACCTAACTTTTCAACTATTAATCATCACTTTCGCCATTAATCGAACAGTGCAATAACTTTTTTTTTTTCAGAAAGAACAGTGTCTATCCCACTCTTTTGTTTTTATCATCCTCATAAATTTCTGAGCCTCAGCCATTGTGTCAAACATTACCTACACTGCCTTTCTTTATGTGATTATGGCTCGACCTGACAGTCACATGGTTTCGGGACCCATCACCCGCAAAAATCGGTTGCTTCATCTTGTGTATCTCATTGTATACAGTGTTTGTTTGCTGTCCTCTATGCCACCCTTCCTTCTTCTACTGTCCTCATGTGGGTTGTTATCTGCAGTGGATTTCTATTGCGTAGTCAGTCATTCTCAGGCAACTCGCGGTGAGATAGTATTTTGGCTCTGTGGTTGACTAATTGACACTGACTGTTGTAACCGACGAAAAAAGTCATGTTTTCTGAACTTGCCATTACATTTAAAGCAGGCATGTCAGCTAGTGCTGTAAAGCCCTCCACACTTCTTACAAGAAAACCATGACTCCCTATTAAAGATACAGAGTGCTTACAGCAGACTACAGGCCACTATGTGGAAACTGGACAGACACTATTCTCCCAGTTGAAAGTTATTGTACTGTCGTTAAGACTGATATTTTTGGGTGGAAAAGTTACATATTGTTCCTTTAAGGGTCCACTTGGAATCATGAATGTCTTTCATGGCGTTAAAGAGCATGGATTACTGCATGTATACATGTTGAAATATCAATAATGCACATATTAAAGGTAACATTTTCTTATTTTTCTGGAAGTTCACACCTGTCCCAAGAATTTATTTTTGGAAGTGTCATGACTAACATTCCTCTAAGATGGTAAATTTTGTCTATCTATAAACCTCTCTCTTTCAAGCCTGGTCAGAACAGGCTGTTTTAGTGTAAATCAACACGAGCTGCGTCCTGGCAAGCCCCTCCCAAGAAATGCAAGTGGCTTCCACGATCTAGTGGTGCTCTGATGTTTACTGTGGCTACACATATATGCCTGAACATGTTCCTTACACTCAAGCAGCCTGTAGGCTGAGTTAATAAGAGTGTCTCCCATCTGCGGGAGTTGGCATACCCCCTAATGACGTCATTATGGGAAATGAAGACAGACTGTTTGAGCACACATTTTCTGAGAGGTGGACAAAGTACAGAGGGAGAGGAATTTTCCTCTTAAAAAGTAGGCTGTTTGGATAGAAACTATGTCCCATATTTTTATATGAAACCTTTAAGATGTGTATTTAGCACAATATGTAACCTTTAAGCTCAACTTCATATATTAATTATGGAGTTTCAATCATCAGGAGAAAAGTCATAAAAGAAACTTGCTAAACTGTTGCTGTTTTAAGTGTTGCTGACTTTCTGTTGCTTTTTCACTATAATGCTGGATTAAAAACACTCCAATGTTGCAGACAATGCCGATGCTCTGGTGTTACTGTTTAACAACTGACCGTGTTGACTGGTGACCAACGGCTGCTGGTGTCTGTAGTTGCCATGGTTACAGCAGCTGTTCAAATCAACAAGAGTACCCACAAAACTTTTAATAACAGCATTTAGTCAATATTATTAGATTTGACAAAGTAATATTAACTCAATATCCCCAATAACACTAGTTAATATAGTCATAAGTTCAGCTATAACACCAGTCAGGATTGTGGTTAGAACAGAAATGAAAATAAAATTGCTTGTGAATAGAACTTTTTTTTTTTTTGTGGCATATCACATACAGCATAACAAGGCTATGAACAGTGTTTAACAGTGTGTTAATGCATTTTCATGTGGATGAGGATGTTTTTGAAAACTTCACACATGTGGACGGGATTATTGTTGAAAATGGCGGGGATAACCAATTTAGGAAAAAAAAAAAAGAAAAAATACCCGCCTAATGTGGACATAGAAACTGAATCATTCTCACTACTCAGCATTCATATTTTGGCTGTCCTCTTTTTTAACTTCAGACTTATTTACCAAAAACATAGGCATTCTTATTACTCGTGACTCATGATGACTAGAACACCTTAGTGAATTCATAAATAAATTAAGAGGTCAGGCATAAACTACTGTTAATAGATGTGCAATACTGATATTTCATCATAAATACATTGATTTATGTATTTTTTCATACATAAATTCATGATAGTTCAAAGGCCATTCTAAAATGTTGGATTTCCAGTTTGAATGTGTTAATATTCTGTCAAAATAGTTGTCAATACATATATATTCTGTGAGACACATTTCATCTTAGCTATACTGGGATAATTTAAATATTTGATTTAAAGAGTTGGGTGACGGAGCAAAAAAAAAAAAAAAAAAAAACACATGGCACTGCACATCCAAACAGTTATCTCAAATAAATACAAAAATAAACTGCACAATTTCTAACAATACTTACAATGTCGGTACAAAACATACCTCGCAGTAAAAGGTACTCAGACAGGCGACACATTTATATGTACATTATATTACATGCAAGCTCTTACACAAAACAGTCTACATTATTGATACATTATTCTTTGCTGCATGTGTACGGTTGCAAAAATGGACAAATATCTTTTTACCAAACAGTTTTCACAGACCTACATTTCTTTTTTTGTAAACCAAAAATAAATGCCTGAATATTATCTACACATCGCAATAAAAATATGTCTTCAACTCTTAATCATCACATGCATGTAAAGGACAAACTCCAGCTACATGACTGTTCCACAATATAGATCTTTAAAGTTTTTATAGTCACAATCAACATTATTTTCAACGAAGTAATCACTCATTTCACACAGGAACTATCTGCATTATTACTGGAAGCCATGTTTCATATATAAATCCACACAGTGCTGCATGTAAGGCTACCATATGTAGCTCAAACTAAACAGGATAAAAAAAATCCAACACTAATCCTTCCATGTGATCTGTGCAGCCAGCTTGTTCAATCTTCTGCAGACGTTTTGTACTCATGCCAAAATGCTGCTTAATCAAAAACGGACACAGTCTTATATGTTTAGTGCGAGTATGTGCATGAGACTTCCAGTGTTTTCCATTTCGAATCATTTTCAGATTTGCAAAGAACAAATTAAGTGCATTTTGTTCATTCCCCTAAAAAAAATAACCCTGTCCTCAATGACACTTTATTTCAATACATTAAAGTTAAATGTGTTGCAGAGTGGTGCAGTAATGAGTCCTAAAAACTTGAATTAAAGAAGCAGTTAAACACTTTTGGTTCCCTCTTCCCTCTTGAGTGGAGGGGTAGTAACCTTGGTGTTAGCTTCACAATGAAAAATTTGTATTGTGACCATATAACTTGATACGAAGGCTTGTTTTTTTTTTTTTTACCCATTAAGAGGGACATTAATTGAAGAAACCTCCCCCCCGAATTGAACAGGTTTTCTGTGGCAACAATGTCAAACACATGACACTCCTGATATCTAATGCAGCAGTGCATATCACCTCTGCAAGATGTTGGTGTTTTCACCTTTCTTGTTCAACTGTGCAGTTAGATTCATTGTGAGTGCTGGGGTAAATTCTTAAGTGAAAGTTTTGTTGTACTAATGATTAAAAAAATCCCTAAATTAAAGAATGTGAGTAAATTTCATCAGGACTGTAAATATGGTCAGGGACATTTAATGTCATCATTTTTTATCATTTTTTGGGGAAAAAAAGGTGTGGAAAATTTATAGAAACTTTCCATGGGAAGCTGAGGACTATTTCTTTTTTAATTTCCCAATTCAGCTAACACTTCACAAACTTTTTTTTTTTTTTGGCCACAGAGCAAATTGTCATATTACAGAAACCAATCAAAACAAAGTGTTGGCTTTTTGTCAAGGGAACCTGTGGGATGCTAAATTCTGAGTTGGCCTACAAACCATCATCCCTGCATCATTCTACTGTTTGCAAATTTAAGTTTAGAAAGATTGATGTGGACAGTATGAGGATATAATTAATTAGCTCATCCCCCAGACGGTCTCATTAGGACCCTACACAAGCATTAATCTTCATTTCATGGACTAATTCATGGAGACTGTTGTACTGATAGCAAAGATGATGCTGCTGTGTAATAAAGACTTTAATAAAAGGGAAAATTAATCAGTTTTACTTTGAATTATCCAAAGATGTCATGTTTGTACTGAGAAACCATAAGATCACATGAGTATAAGAGTTTGTGGGAATGTGCATGTCAGAAACAGGAAACAGTGTCCTCGTGCAGACTTTGGCTTACACTTCAACTTAAAACAATAAACAACTGAAGAAAGTCCAAACAAATTCATTATATATACAGAAAGATCCTCCTCTATACACTTCAGAAATAAATATATATTCATATATATTATTGTTGATTTATCTTGTTCTACCACTCAAACATAGATTTCATACATCCTGATGATTTCATAGACTCAGAAGTTTCTTACATGTACAGAAACACTGTACCTTCCTGAATAACCTCCTTCAGTGGTCATTCAAGCAATGCGCAATCAGCTTGTTTTGAATCTCCTGGAGCAGTGGTGCCCAAACCTTTTAGCCAATGAATCCCTAAAATAACATTGCCAGAGACCAAGGTACCTGGGGTAGACCCCTATATACTGTATATAATGCCATAAGCAAACTAACATTTTTAGATGAAAAAAAAAACATGTTGCATACATTTTGGCATAAATGTCATCTATGAACTAATTTAAGAATACATGTCTACAATAATGGGGGATGGCTCCAGACCTTGAGCACGAGCAGTGTTGGGGGCAACACATTCTAAACGTATCTGTTAACTGTTAGAGCAGGGGTCACCACCCTGTAGACCTTTATCTACTGGTTTTTAAACATTTCTGGTAGATCTTTAACACTAGATGTTTTAGGACTTGATTTGACACAAAGGAAGGACTGTTTTATCTATTATAGACATACACTGCTTAACATATATATTAGACCACCACCAAATGTAAGGTTTATGCCACAGCTGCCCTAAATGAACGGCATTGTTAATTACCAAAATCATTTACTATGTTTCAGTGCTGGTTAATACACCAGGATGTAAATACTTTGTAACTGAATACAATTTTTAATACCAAATTATAAGTATTATTGTTATCCATGAATTTTCAAACTTGCTGTTCAACAAATATAGAAAAAAAATAGCAAATCACATTATTATTTATTGATTAAGATGTCAAATTATAGTTATTTACTTGCATCTCTGAACAGACAAATGAGTTTTAGTGGTTGAATGTTAAACTTGATTTATTTCTGACTTCTCAGAGAAGCCCAGTGAGCCGGCCCAAATTTAGGTTTAGGGCTTATATTAGGCTACATTAGTTATAAAATGCAAATGTGACTTCAAATCCATTGATTTCATATTTTAATTTCTCCTCTTTATCACATTGATGGATTTAGGTTTGTATCTACTGGCTGAAATGTGGGTAAACCTAAAAAAACCTCTCTGAAAAGTACCTTCTAATTTATGTTTGCTGGTAGATGTAGCATTCTTTGTTGGCATCACTGGAGATCTTCAGTAAAAAAAATGTTGATGACCACTGTGCAAGTGCCTTCATTACTTTCTTGTGGTTGTAATTAATAAAACAATATGTTAGTTTTTCAAGTCAAGTAAGCTATTATTAATTACTTCTTTCGTGAAATTAATTTACTACTTTACATAAAGTGCTATATTTCATTATTACCTATGTAAAACCAAAAAGAATCAGCAAAGGAAAAGAAAATACCTTAAACATCCACACAGTGTCAGTTTCTCTCCTTCCTTGGAATGCAGTTGTGTACTGGCAGAATGTAAACACAGCTGTGTCAGTGCATGTGCAAAGCTAGCAGATTCAGCTATTGAGATAACTGAGAGGGCTGCATTACATAAAATAAACATGTTACATTTGATTTTTGGACAAAGTGACAAGAACAGGATCAATATAAATGTAAGTTCAAAAGCTTACTGTGTGTTGATCTGTTTCGTTACAATGGCTGAGACACACAGTATTACATGTAGTCTGTGATCATGTTCAAGGCTATCACATCTGTTGCTGAACACCCCTGAGGGTCTAAACCTAAAATAGCCCCTGCTCTTTTGCCATTGGGAAATAACAAAAGGCCTTTGTGGAAAAGATGATCAGGCACAGTCGGGGTCCCCACTCTCTGTTACTATTACCCTAGGGGTCCCTGGATGAGAGGTTTGGGAACCACAGCCCTAGAGAAGAAACGACAGGACCAAAACAAGTCCAACAAAACTCAACAATCATGATCAAGAAGGATTTGTTGGTTTTATGTAAGCAGGGGAGACTCCAAGGAATCGCTTAAACTGATGGATGGAGGCAAAGACCATGAACGCACTTTTTATCCATCAGTTTAAGATCACAGCACATTCATCCTGAAAGTCCTTTGTGGATCATTCATGACACCCATTTTCAGGGTACAGACAATTACTTCTCATATGTCTTGTTATGCAGGTAACTGAAGAGAGCCTCGAGTCCTTTGGTGGAGCTGCAGAGCTGTTTCAACATCTGGCACTCTTTCTCGTTCACTTCCTCCAGGACTGGCATGACGATACTCCTCACCAGGCATTTGGATTCTTCTAAAACCTTCCAAACAAATTAAAGGGACAAACATGCTGATTTTGCGTGCACATATAATGAAAACTGAAGAATTTAGAAAGGACAAATTTACTTTAAAGTGGCAATGTTACAACCTGAAATTTCTTTAAGACAAAAAAGGTAGAAATTTCACACTAAAACATCTTTTTATTACAAAAATGACCAGTTCTGTTATATGCTTTACTAGTTGCAATATCTCAAATATTTTCAAAAGTTTTTTTAAAACCAAAGAAATCCCTAATCTTTAAAGTTGTACCAGGATGTACAGAGCTTAACAAATTTATTAGACCACCACCAGATGTAAGGTTTAGGCCACAGCTGCCCTAAATGAACAGCATTGGTAAATAACAAAATCACGGATCATGTCTCAGTAATGGTTAACACACCATACTGTAGATGCTTTTTAGAAAAAATAATACATTTTAATGCTAAAATAAAATGATTGAATTTTCAAATGTACAATTTTGTAAAAAAATAAAAAACCCAGAAAATAGTAAATCACAGTATCATTTCTTGATAAAGACGTCAAATTATTATTTACTTGCATTCCTGAACAGAAAAACATAGGTTTAGTGTTTGAATGTTGTGCCTGATTAATTTATGATTTCTCAGAGAAGCCTGGTGAGCTGACTCAAATTTGGGTACAAAAAGGTGATTTCAGTTTGAAATTTCTCATTCCTGTTCAAAATAAATAATAAAAAAAAACATTTCCAGTTTTATACAAGTTTTTGAAAGATTTCTAAAATACTTTAGTTTTCTCATTTTTATAGCAGGTGGCTTAAAAAAATTTGATAAGCACTGCACCTTATCTCGGCTCCCCCGACGGCCACCATGACAGACACAATATGTTTACTGTTGCCATGAAGACACTGAATGACCCATTTCTGTATTTGGCCAGTACAGCCTTTGACCTCGTGCAGCACTCAACCCAATGTGTTTTCTCTCAATTTATTCTTAGCTTTTCTTTTATCATTTTAAATGGAAATTAAAGACCTTTCATTAATGACCTTGTATTTGTGGGTTTTTTTTTTCATTCTTCTTCATTTATTTGTTGTTTTCATGATTTAATGCTGAAAATTCTAAAAATTTCCTGAACCTTCCCAGTTGAGCTGAATGTGCAATTTTTTTTTTTTTTTTTTGTTTCTTACACCTAAACTTTAACCTGAAATTTCTCTAACAGAAATGTGAACAAGCAAGCTAATGAATTTCTGGGTAAGTTACCTTGATGTTTTCAGAACATTTCAGGGCTGCATGTGTGAAAAGGACTTAAACCCCCTTAGATCACCAGGGCATCCATTGTGTCTGATTTCCGGGTTTAGCCTTCCCTGATACATTTTTAATCCAATTATTACCAAATGTTTTGATTCATTAAGTTACAGTTGTGTTATTAACTCACAATTATACTCACAATTGTTTATAAAAACAATTATATGTGAGTTATAAAATAAGTACTTATCTATTTTTTCCTCTGTGTTGCATAAATGAGAACCTACCACTGCGTTGCATGATGCCATTTCCTTCACACGTAGCATCACCTCTTGGTTAAATGTGGTCGGCCAGAAGACCTGCGACACCAGCCCTCGACTGCATGCTTCCTGTGCGGTGAGTTTTCTCCCACAGAACAGCATCTCGTTGGCCTGATATTGTGAGAGAATAAAAGAAAAGAAAGGCTAATTTTTCAAACAAGTAATCATGCAGTAACCAGGTAGTTCAGGTGGAAGAACAGATTAGATCTTGTAAACGCTGGGCTGGTATCAGGGACTCACCAGAGCTACACCCAGTATCTGAGGAAAGGTGTAGGAGGAGCATCCAGAGGGGGTGAGATGGAGGGCTGCACACGGAGTTTGAAACCAGGCTCTCTCACTGGCCCACACCACATCACACAGCGGCAGGATGGAGGCCCCTAAGCCCAGAGCCGGCCCGTTTATTGCCACCACAATGGGTTTCTTGAAGTGGATGAATGCCAACACAAAATCCCTGAAGGGGTCACAGAACGATTAGTCCCAACTCAGTATACTCTGAAAGTGGATGATAAGAGACTCTGTTTAAAGAGGACACGTTTCTCATTACCGTACGGCATCTGCGATGCGGCTGCTTTCTTTCCTGCGGTCAGTAGACAGACGTCCTATCAGGTACGACGGCTCCAGGCCGCTGCAGAAAACAGTCCCCACAGAGCTGAGCAACAGCAATTTGCTGTCATCAGCTGCTGCATTTCCGAGAGCTCGACACACTTCCTTCATGATCTAAAGAAGCAGAGAAAGAAAAGTGAAATACTTGGACTCACATGACCCACGAAGACAGTGTAAGTAAGAAGGTACTTTGAAACTGAATTTTGACATCCAGGGTGAGGTTGACAAATGACAAATACTGGAGACGCAGGAATGCCTTCTTCTATATATATGGCACTGATAACTCATTGAAAAATAAATTCTTAATAGTTCTTCTGTTCAACAGATTACCACTTGTGTTTGAGAGTATATCTTATTTTACATTTCTATTTAGACTTTTTTTTGTAATAGAAAATAAGAATATACATCGTTTTACACAGAAGTTGATCTAAATTGAAGAAACATTTGAAAAAATGGCTGCTGAGGACACTGGTGGCTTGTTGGGCTCCACCTCACTCCTCATTATCTTGAAATGACTCCAGTCATTTTGAAAAGTTTGTCAATATTCTTCTCAGTAAGTTTTCAATTGCAAAGGAATGTCTTTTTAATGACAACTTCAGCGTGAAAAAAAAAAAAAAAAAGTCTAATTTTGGAGCTGTTTGTTTGATTGAGAAAATTGACTTGTAGTTCCTGCGAGTCATTTAACCAGAACCAGGAAAAGCACAACACTTTTTATTTTTACTGAACCATGCCAAATTGTTATGATAATCTAAATCTAAACATATTCATAGATCTCAAGTGTGGTTTCAAAAGGAGAGCAGATCCAATATTCAATATTAGAGTCAAACTCAGAGATGCATAAAAATAAAGCAACTCATCTGATTTTCTCACTATGTATGCTTAGGAAGGACAGACTTTTAGATACCTAAGGAGTAGCTTAAATCTTTAATCTGTAACTGTTAATGAGTTATAGCTGCAAGAGCATGAAGCACTTTCACTGCAGTGATGGAATCTGCTGCTCTCCAGTCCACGAAGGCTGTCCAGGGACATCAACAGAAAATTGTTCTTGGAAAGCGTCAGTGAAGTTGAATTCCCTCAGTCATGAAAAAACAGAGTGGATTAAATAACCAAGTTATGAAAAAGATATGTATTATTTATAACAGTAGGTGGTTTGACCTCTAAATTGTAACACTAACTATATAAACAGCAGCCGACTGTAAATGAGATGATAATATGTCATGATGCTGAGTATTGTGTTTCCTTTACTGCCTTCCTGCTTGCTTAAGGGTGTTATTAGTATTTAATGGATGAGAACTAGATGAAAAAAACTTCAGCATGAAGACTTTGTCATAATTGAGAAAAAAATATTTTCTCTTAATACTGTATTTCGGACTAATGTATTTTCTAATAAGTCGGATGTAAACTTAAAGGACCGATTGTGATGTTTGTAAAACCAATATTGTAACTAAATATGTTCTTGAAAATAGAAGAGCATCCATCCATCTATCCATTATTTATTAATAATGCTTTTCCCTTTCGGGGTCACAGGGGCGTGTGCCTATCCCTGATGACTTGGGGGAGAGGCAGGGTACACCCTGGACTGGTTGCATGCTGGTCAAAGAGCTAGAAGACCATACACAAGATGTTAGAAAGTCTACGCCTATTTTGGATTTTATCTTGCAGTCTATCCCAGCAGTAATGGGACTCTCCAAAGCTAGCCA
The DNA here is from genome assembly GCA_037902135.1 of Cetoscarus ocellatus. Lineage (NCBI taxonomy): Eukaryota > Metazoa > Chordata > Actinopteri > Labriformes > Labridae > Cetoscarus > Cetoscarus ocellatus. The sequence continues at coordinate 212,403 of JBAMNC010001984.1, forward strand.
GAGCTTTTCAGTAAGGCATTAAAAAAATATTCACAATCCAACCATGACACCGACATGATTTTTAACTTAAAGCCAGGCTCTTTTTCGAAGCTGGACAGAGATGCAGATGTTTTCGTGGTTCTTTGGAGCTCATTCCAGGTCACGATGAAGGTTTCATGTTTTAGTTTGCATGTTTTTCCCATTGAGAGTTGCTTTTCCTTGTGTTTTGTGAATATGAGACTCCAAGACCTTGACCCTTACTTGAGTCAGAGTGGACAACTGAGCAAAAGCAAAGAATGATCATGAGACACAATGACTTTGGCCTTTGACAGCCTCATATATCCAGTCAGACCATCCTTGACTTGTCGTGGACATTTTTGCAAACATTGACAGAAAGTCCTCAAAGACTTTCTGAGATATCTCATACACAATCACGGGCCAAACATGAAGCTTTATGACCTTTGACTTGTGACCACTTAGTTTCATCAGTACAACCTTAAGGCATAAAGGGGCAAAAGAGTAGTAGCTTGATCCACTTCCTCGCTTCTGTCCAATAAAGACAAAAAAAGCCCCCAAAACAACGACAAAAAAACAGATCCATTCTACCTCATCGACTTCTTTCTGGGCAGAGATGACACTGGATAGAGAAGACAACAGTGAAGAAAGTAGGGGCTGATATTGAAAAGGAGGTGCTGGTCAGACTTTGACTCGGGCTGTCTGCTTTAAAGACCAAAGTCTCTACACAGTTAGGGGAAACCTAGCACGAGGCTACTTAAGTATCAAACTTGTCATGTAAGGTTTGTTTTAAAAATGTTGACACTTTAAGACGATTCTTTGAGAGACAGTCGCATGTTCATCTCAAGAAACAACACACTCCAAGTCAGTCCTGACTCAAAAATACTAGCAAATTAGCAAAACATCAGCACCCGCAATACAGTCTTTGATTTTAATTGAAGATTATGCAGCAGCAACAACACAGATGCATTTTAGCCCGAGGCTTTCACCAGCGTTTCAAACGCTTGTGGGTGTGTCCCTCTTATAAAATCACATTAGGTGAGCAAACAGGTCAAAAACCAATAAGGAAACAGAGAAGATACACATCCAGAACAAGGGAGAGTACAGCAAATAAAAGGCAAGAAGTGGAATTCAAATACATCAATACACTGACAAATAAATTACGTCATAAATAAAACCAAAACTCAAAACCTGACAAAGTAGAAAGTAACTTCTTATTTTCTGATTGCTCTCCTAGAAAAACAATGGGAAGAGGTTACAAGTTACATGACCTAGCAACTTCATCCCCCTCTTGAAACTCAAACAAACAAAATGGATAAAAACAAAACTTAATAAAATTAAGACATTTAAAGTTATTACATTTTCATTTCATCAAGAAATTGAATTTTCATCCCAAAACAATAATTGAATCCAGTTACCTCAGCAGTTTTCTGAATACTTGTTCTTTAGAGAATATGCTCAAATTGCCATCTGGCTGAAGTATCTGATTGAATCAAATTCAGACCATCACCTCGTCACGTCAGGTTATGAGGTCACAGAACCTTAAGTGACCTGATGATGGTCATTTACATTTGTGGATTAAAAAAGAAACATCATTCTGTCCTGTTTTGGGAGGAGAGTCAAAAAACAATTCCAGTTGAGAATTGATAACAACTGGCTTAAGGAATAGATGAGGGAACTGATAGAGAATTGAATTGATAGGCAGAATAAAAAATGGCCTTGTATTGATAAAATCTTACCAATGAAAAACCCCTCCTCCTGTCACTCAAACTGCTACAAACTTTCCTTGAGAGCTTTAAACAAATTTAATGAGGCAAAAACCAACTAACTGAAATGACCTGGGTTCCCTGCTTAACTAAGAATTCATGCAATCCAGAAAAGGAAGCTTAAACTAATGCTGTCATCTAAAAGGAAAGAAAAAAATGAAATAACTTTTGCTGCCTTTGCAAGTAAAAGCAAATCTAACCTCCGCCCACCACAACCAACACAGAAATACTGAGTTGAAAGGTTATTGTTTATTAAAACAAACTCAGGTCCAGTGCCAATACTTCACATGTACTTCTGCATATTTCAGAGAGTAAACAAATGACAAACTGGTTCTGCTAAAAATAAATACACTGTTGACAGCACACATAATCACTACCAAAGGCCACAGTGATGAGCTGAACTGAACCCAAACCTCCTCCATTGTGAGGCTGGGCCTCTCGAGTTCAGTCACCGATTGTGTCCCTGTGATTGGTTCGTTGATTTGGTGTCACATCAATTTAGAGTCATTGATTCGGGGTGGGAAATCTGACCTGGAGTGACACACGCTCACAAAGACACAACATGTTTGAGCAGAGATGTGGTAGCTCTGGGTTTTAATTACGTGTGTTTATTTAAGAGAATCCCAATTAGTCTCAATTTTAATGATCAAAAATAATGATGTTTAACTCCCACAGAAACTTGTTTTTCACATTTTGCTGTCACACCTATAAGCAATAGTTCCATGATGAAGTAACCCTCATAATCAGATTCCTTGATCCAGAAACTCTACCCCAGCACTTGAAATCAAGTTGACATTAATATTAGTTTGACAGTTATCGAGCAAAAACAATCGTCCACTAATGGCTGTTATCCAGGTCACCACAAAAATCTAGTCATTTGTCCCTTGTGCCATGACCAACATTCCTTAAATATGTTATTCAAATCCTCTGAGAATTTACTGACTTATTAGCGAAACTGCAGAAAACTAATCTTGCAGAGCAGAAGGACCTGCTTAATTCATTGTCTGAACTCACACAAATCCATCTTGACAAGCTCCAATCCTCTACAGCTTCACTAAGCTAAAAGCTGAATGACCCAATCAGGGGAAAGAGGCGGGAGCTGCAGACGTGTCGGCAGCGGGAAGTGACTGCATGTTTGAAAACAATGGTGACGTGTGAAGCGGTCTCTGTGGATACGACAATATCTGCAGTTTTATCAGAAACAGACTCAATTTCTTCTTTAAAAGAAGAGCAAAGAACATCACTTAAATCTTTTCTTATGAGAGAAGATGTTGCTGCTTTTCTCCAGACCAGTTTCAGTAAGAGTATGATCTACCGACTGGCTCCTCTGGTCGTGAAAAAGATGTGAAGGACTCCAAACCCCATTGTGATAATCGTGTTTCTGCTGGCTGCCCTTATGGACGATCAAATCAGAGAAGCCGGGAAGCTGGGGATCACTGTTGGGAAACTGGGAGAGAATGCAGAAATCCTTTGTGGGCATTGCCAGTTAGTCTGTGGTAACCCCGAGGCGTGGTTACTCAGCAAAACCTGGTGAAATATACTCTCCTCAGAAGTTTTCCAGGAGAACTTGGTGGGGATTGTTGTTGACAAGGTTCATGTCACATTTAAGTGGTAAATGATACATCAGTGTTGTATAATTTAATGTAAGATGATAGTCTAAGGACTGAAACGTAGTTTCAGCTAACAACAGGGTCTAGCTGCTACGTCTTACTGTGTTGCTTGATATGATTGGTCTGTGATGAGTGTGACAAGCAGAACGATCGTCCAATCACCAGCCGCAGTTGTTTTTGAAAGTTCTGCCCTCTGAAAACATTTTGAACAGCTTTTTCCCAGATGGACTTGTGAAATATTTCCATAGCCGATATATGGAACTGTCCGTCTAGCATGTCAGGTTAGCGGAAAACGGCCCTATCTCACAATGTTAACAAACCCTTTAAAATATTTATGGATTCACATCCAGATCTAGATCATCATCAAAATCTAATGATAGTTAAGCTGGGCCATTACTGACAACTCCTGAAAAATTCAACTAAAATCTGTTCAGTAGTTTTTTGAGTAACTTCATTTAAAGCTCGCAAAGTCCAGTAGCTACACAGCAGACGTTGATTTTTACAAATATTCTGCCTCCGACATGGCAAGCAGCCAATCACAGTGAAGAATCTGGACAGGAATAGCACCCCACTATTTGAGAAACACTGGCATACAGTGATTTTTAATAGAGACTTACAGCCAGTTGTAATGAACTGTATCTACTTATAAAACAGGGCTTATTACTTTACTTTAGGCTTCTTATGATCACAAACAATGACTTAAAATTACATTATTATGCATGATTATCGTGCTTATAATGTGCAATCAATGGATTTCAATCTACTGAAAGAATTTAATATTTATCATTACATGTAATGACTAATTATAAATTCTCCCAAGTGCCTATAACCACGATTATACACCACTGTAAGCACATTATGATATTAACAATGCCTTTATTAAGCATTATTAAGAGGGGCTTCACAGAACTTACTACTGCATCACTGTGTAGAAGTGGACATAGTGGTTTGAGACATAGCTCCAAAAAAAGTGAAGCTAACTCTTTCATACATCCAAAAATGCAGTCTTGGAAAGTACAAAATATCAAAATAAATAAATGATGTTTGCTCACAACATCAGAAAGCATCTGGAAACAGGAGTGAAGTGAAAACAGCCTGTCAGACCTGCTGGATTTCAAACACGCACATAAACATATGATCGATTGACTTCTTCCCACCCCTACAGGCGGTGTTTTCATTTCCAGGGAGCCGATGCTTGTTGCCGGTCTCTTTGTTGTGGATACCACCTGTGTTTGTCTACAAATGTCCTCGAGGCCTCTGCTCGCTGCACATGAATGTCACTTTGACTGCTCTCTATCTATTCGCTGTCTCACAGACTGGAACCAGCATCTGCCCGTCTCTACTTCTACTGTCTGTGCAGGGTTTTGATTGAAAGTGTTTAGAATAACACCTCTTTAATATCACACACACTCAGTCACACACACCACAGCTGGTACAAACAGAGGAGTGATTATGTGCTGGGCGAAACAGAGAATTAAGATCACTTTGAGGTTGGATGGTTAATATGGGTCAGGGGTGATAATCTGATTAGAAAGCGGCATTAAAGTGTGCAGACAGTGATGTGGGTGTTGGGGTTTCTGGGCGACTTCTTATCAGATCGGATGTCTAGGAGTGCTGGCTGACTCCTTTGTCCATCAGAGGAGACAAAAGACAAACACTTGTGTGCTACAACTGCACTCATAAAATCAGAGACTGTCCTTTGGATGTTTTCACTTGTTTCTTTTAAACACAATTATTGCTCAACTTTATTAAAAGTGCTACTGGAGAGAAAATCTAAATAAGCATTTAAGATGTCCTGGTGTATCTGACTGTTTACATCATGTCTTGGGTGTCTGTTAAGAAAGAATTTGATTTAAATTGAAAAAAAAAAAAGAGGAAATTTTAATCTCCATCGAGGATCAGATTCAGCCCTTTTTCACTCGCCTGTGGAAACGCTTGGATCTGAGGGGGCATAGAGGCTACAGGAGGCTATGATAATAAGCTCTGTGCTGTATAACTCTGACATCATAAACCACAGGAAGTAAAAAACAGAGCATTTCAAGGAGCATTTTCTTTAAAGAGGCATAGCACATTTATTTGTAAACTATGAGTTTAGTAAAGGGTATCATGCTCTGCTCCCCAACAACCTTCAAACACATTAAGAGCAAAGAACATTGATTTTGACAAGAGAGCTTTAAAGAGAACTTTGGCTGCCGATTTGGGTCGCGCACAATCGCTGAAGATTGGAGTTTGGCAAGATGGATCTGCCTCACTACAGAGATTTGAAGGACGGATTACATAACCTGAGATCAATGAGCTTTGTACAGTTTGTTGTTCCCAGAGTCCGAACCGAATTGGGAAAAGAAGGTCTTTAGGTTCTCTTCACCTTCTGCATGGAATAATCTGCAGACTGAATTTAAGATGCAAAACTTGGTGTCTCTGAATGTCTTTAAATCTGCAGTGAAAACTCTGGAATACAGACTTTCTGAATGTCACTGTTTTAATTGATGACTTTTATTGTTTTCCTCACTTATTTGTACTGTATTGAGTCTGTGTGACTGTTTGTTGAAGGTCTCCATTGGAAAAGAGATCTGCTGATCTCAATGAGACTAACTTGGTTAAATAAAGGTTAAATAAATCAATAAATAAAAATTGAATTAGGCAGGTCCAGCTGCTGGGCAAGGTTAGGTCAGGACATTATTAAAGAAAAGGAGGCTGAAAACTAACACCAACATATCCGAAAAATGGTATATCACAAATCTTTAGTAGGTAGCAAACATGCAAAATAAACACAGACCTAACATGTATAACGACACATCCACATATATACATGTGCACACATACACATAAATATGTCCAAAAACTTTTCATACATTTATCCAAAAATTTAGTTATTTCTTAAGTAAATATATATTTATACATTGCATATGTGTATTAGTTTAATTGATATTATATTACTGATGAAGTAATAAGACGGTTTTGATATTCATACTTTAACTTACAAAAATGATCTGAAGTCAATCACATCACTGAGACCTGGATAAATCGTGGCGTCAAGTTAAAGATCCAGCAAGTCTCTTGCTGCAGCAGTGTTCTAAGACAGTCACCACCCCTAACAGCCTGTTTCACTTGTTCTATCCCCTTCAACCACAGGACTGTCATTGCTCTGGTGACATTTTTAAAAATGGCAAGCCATGGGGTTGTCTGCATTGTTTGCTTTTATCTCATATTTATGTTCAACTACCCTGTCTTTGAGACGCCTCTTAGTCCGCCCAATGTGAAAACATTTGCAAGGACAGTTGAGATAGTGCACTTCATATGTGGAATTTCAGTTTTTCTGTTATTACTCATCTTTGATTTTATTGGGATTGCCAGTACTACATGCCAAACTCTGAAGGGCACAATTACTATTATGAGTTCAAAATGAAAAGTGAGCTGCTAGAGCAACATCTTCTCAGGGTGAAGCTGAGCTTCTTTGTCTCTCTTTAAAATCCATGCAGCTGTTCATCTGTCGTTGACACTGATTGATACTTAACAAAATTTCTGGTGTTTTTTTTTTTGTGGGGATGGGGTTGTAAGACAAGCTGCTGCCTAGGTAGCAACTAATGAGGATCCTTTTTACACTAAAAAACCTTAACCATTGACCCCAAAAGTATAATCACTTTATCCTTGAGTAAGAGCTGACGATTGTGCAAATTTTGAGGGAAATAATTTTAGGAAATTACAGAGATATCATGTTCATAGAACTGTCTGGAGACAGATGGTGCAATAGAAAGCATCCTGCTTTGGGCTCTGGCTATTGTTTCCATGGATGCCTCAAAAATTATAACAACCTATTCTGGAACTGTTTATTAATTTATTCATGTTTTATTTTATTTATTTATTATTTTTAAGGCCATTTTTTTGCATCTGTTTTTTGTTTTTTTGTGGGGGGCAGGAATTATGAGGAATGAAAATAATGTATGTATATTCCCCACATTTCTGTTTGTAAATAATGAATGAAAAATAGTTAAAAAAAAGGTGACAATGTTTAATGGTATGGTTGTCTAACCAAGCAATAACTATAAAGTATTTACATGCCCATGCTACCTCACAGATGCTAATTAAAGAAATACACAATGAAATTTCTATGTGAATTCAAACTCTTTGGTGAGAAATTTCTAATTTGACACATTTAATAAAATCATTTAGATGCCTTGTATTCGTTGCTTTACAAACAAAAGGATGTTCAACTGAAAAGAAGAACAGACAGACAAAGCATCAAGAGTCGAAAAGGGAGGTAACAGAGAAGAGACAGTAGCAGCTAAACAGCGTGGGGACTTTCTCACTTAAACCAGGCTCTGAGTGTTGGATGAAAAATGTGCCGGGATATTTTGGAAGATTTTCTCCGCCACAGCCATTCAGCGAACACACCGACACACTCCCTTGTTCCTGTACTGTAGCTTCAAAGTGTCAGAGACAGAAAAGGAGCTATCAGAGCTGTTTGATAAGCCCACAGCTTACGGGCTTACTGTCACACATGAAAGTACACACACACATGCACGCACACAGTTAAGGCCACTTCAGTGTGTGTGAAGTGTGGGCTTGCATGCACACGGGTGCTGTATCAAAGCCTCAACCTCCCTCTGTTGAAGATCTGAGACACATCCCACAATCCTTCAATCTGAGGGGCCTGTTTGCTTAGAGTTAAGAGCCAGAGGTGGATGACTGTGATACATGGCATTATCTGAGGCTTAACGCTCTATTATATTAATAGAGCTACGAGGAGCTGGAAGGAGAATACATCAGAAACTCTGTTTTCAGTTATTCAAAATGTGCCAACTCTATAAAGGTCAAGAGCTGTAAGGATTAATTAGTAAGCAAACTAAAACGTATGATCTGCTCATGTTCTTCATTCCTGCAGATGTTTCAAAAGAAAAATTTGAGAACTTAGGCAACATGGTGGGTCAGAAGAACTAGGGTGGTGTTTGTGAGAGTGCAACTTGCCGAACTCGTATGCAAGGGATGAATATGAGGCCCAATGACCTTTGCTTTGAAATATGACCCCCAAAATTGAGCAAATTTGTCTCGGTTCAGGGGCGGATATTTGTGCAATGTTTGACAAAAACCTCTTAAGATGTTGAGATATAATGTTCCAAAGATTAAAAGCCACAAGTGCTTCTTACCTTGTCCCTCTAAAGTCTTATGCTGAGGTCAGACAATTTTTTCAGCAATTACCAATGTCCCTGTGTCAGATTAGGCAACCATAGAGCCATAAAATCGGGCTGTGACTTGTCTGACAAGCATGACAGACTACCAAATTGGGACCGCCTGCATATAATGCCCAACGGGACGACGATGAGAAGGAGGGCTGACACTGAAAAAAGCAAACAAACATACTATGTTTATAGTACTTTTGTTTGGATGGACCTGTCAGCGACACATTAGGAGTGGGCTGCACTCTAATGCTGAGACCCTGAATGCTACTCTCAAGAGACCCTGTGGGTGATCCAACATGGCAGTGACCTAATGCTGAATCAAAACACATATTTTAAGTAGAAAAACAGCACATTTTTGTTAATTGTTTTTACTTTGGACTATTTTCTTCACACTTTGTTGCTAATATAATCCCACTTCTTCGGCCTGGAAGACATAAAAAAGCACACTGACAACTGTTTTACTAAAGGTGGGTGAAATTTGAATGTCCATTGACTCAAAACAAACATACTATATTTAGAGTGTTATACTTTTGTTTGTCTTCCAAATGTCATGATAAATGGAATTTTGGCTGTATGATTAATGACTCACCAAGTTGCTAAGCTACCACTGCTCTTTCACAAAATTTCTCTTACATTGTTTTCAAAACCCTACAGCTGTAGGACTGAGCTCAACATTAACACAGCACCCTTAAAAAGGGAAAACATTCAAATCCCTTTATAGGTATTATATACCTAAATAAAGGATGAGCACATGAATTTATGACCTTGATCTATGACCTTAGGAAAAAGCTTATTCTTGGCTCAGGTGAGACATTTGTGCAAAGTTGATGGAAATTCAAATAAGTATTCTTAACATATTGGACTTACAAGCAAAGGAGGAACAAGAGGCTCCTTGTCCTTGACTTTGACCTTAAGTCTAATAAATTTAACCTTAAATCAGTGCAATTTTGGTTAAAAAACCACTAAGCATTTGTGAGAAATCACATTCACAAGATCACGTTCACAGGCAAATGATTAACTTGAGACTCAACCACCTTGACCTATGAGGCTGGTGGCAGGAACCCTGGAGGTGTTATGATTGTGAACAGCAAACAGATGTTTTTTGTGGCTTAAATAAACATCTTTACAGCCTGGTTTAAAAAAACTGCTTCACTCTAAATATGTAATAAATCTACGTGCTCTCACTGCACAGGGAGGGACTTTTTTTAAAACACGTCTATATATTTTATTGAGGATTTCTCATTTTTGGAAGGGACTGACATGGCTACTTGTCCACACAGAGTCCCGCCTCAACACGGCCTCTCTGTCTGTCATAGGTTGAGCTAAAGTTTGGTTGAGATGACATGAACAATATGGCAGCATCCATTTAACATATCAACAATGTTCCAAAGGCTCCTTTGATAGTCTATGTTTGACATTGAGGTGAAGTTTGTACAAAAATCACCTGAAACATGAAATATTACATTCACAAGTGAGATGAACATGGTGCTTCATGACTTTGACCTTTGCCCTATGATGTGTAAAATCTAATTACTTCATCCTTGAGTAAGAAAGGGCACCAAATATAACAATCTCTTTTAGGATGCATGAAATATTGCACTCACAAAATAACTTTTACAAGCAGAGGATGAGCATGGGGCTCCATTACATTAACCTTTGACCTGTACCTTTAAGACTTAATCACTTTACCATTATATTTAGTGAACATTTGTGAACATTCTAAAGAAATTCCTATGTAAAAATCTTGTAATGGATCACAAGCAATGGATTAAAACAAGCTTCATGACCTTGATCTTCATCTTTGACCTCTAAATTATTTAAATGCGATATTCTGTTCAATAGAATCAGACATTTGGCTGTACTGAGAAACTGTAATCATTTTGCTTCAGGCCTAAGCTGTTGCTGGCTCAGAGGCATAATTAAAAAAACAAATGATAATGATACTTGATACAGTCTCTGCAGTTTATTTGAGCGTGGTCAAAATCATTTGTGGAGAGTAAATTTACTTAGACACATTATAATATAAGCTTTATGATGTTATTGCCAAACATACTGACTTTCGAACAGAATTAAAATAATTTGCCTGGCCAAAAACATGGGCAGTCATAAATTAAACTTCTTTAAAGCACTACTGAAGGCTGAAAGTTGTCACTAAAGTCAGTAAAAGAACAGAGTCAAAAAGGAAACTCACTGGCATTTGGTACTGCAGCTGGACAAAAAAAGCATCTACTCATCTGTGAAGTCAGGCTGAAGGCTGCACCAAGGGGAACTTAAAAACAGAGCAGCTTGTTGTTGATTGGAGTGGGAAAATGAGCAACCAATCACAGGCTGGTACTCACCTGCAGGCGGTCAGTTTTACAAGTGGATCATTACAATGCAAGAGGCTTGAACACCAGAGCAAAGAGCCAGTAAACGGCAATCAGTGCTGCAGACTAACACATCCCCAAATCATTGAAGGACAAGAACAATCACTCTGTCTCTTGTAAGGTAACACTGAAAAGGAAACCAAATATTCTACAATTACACAACAGGTTTAGTGTCACATACTTAAATTTCAGAATTGATAGGACTTGTATTTCTGTCCACAAGTGCAACAGATTAAATCCATCCATACAGAACTGTACATGTGGTGTCACATTTCTACCCCAGCTGAACAGCAGAGGACAGAAGTTACTCAATGATTGTCAATGCTAAATAATCAATACTGTCCATGGGGTAAATAGGGATGGGAATTGAAAACCAATTCCAGATGAGAATTGATAACAACTACATTTCCCTTATTGATTTCTTCTACTTTGTTCTATTTGCCTTGTAAATTAAGAACTTCACGCTCTCATCAAAGGCAGTCAGCAGAAATTATAGCACAAACGTCTTAGATGTAATCATGGCAGACAAAGACAGAAGTGGTCAAAATTGTGGCTTAACTTTCGCCAAAACTGCACAATGTTTGGTGGGTGGAAACACTGGCAGCTGGCAGAGGCATTCATCTTTGCAGCATGACAATGATAGTGATAAACTGCTATCCACTTGAGCTGTTTTCCCCTGAGTGGTCTTGTTTGGTTCAGTACAGTTCGTTGATCGTGCTTGCTTTTCCACTGTCAGCTGTGCCTTCACTTGAGGGTGAGGAGGTGAGCCGTAAGGAGAGGGTCGCACCCCCTACGTAACTATGAGCAACACTATGAGCAACACAGTTCAGTAGAGCATGCACTGTGAACAAAGAGCGATTAATTTAATTGTGATATCTCAAAATTGTTTTAAGGGGTTTTTCTTTAGAATTTGTACAAAAGTAAATTATGACTACAGGATAAACTGATCAGATTTGGAGGTTGTAGGTCACAGGTCATTAGGTCTTATGTTTATCTGCTTTTACTCAATACATCAAAAAGCTTAAGGGAGCTTCATTCACAGTTTAAGTTTGAGATTTTGTAGGTATAGAGTCAAACTCATGGGGCCTCATCTTTAACTGCAGGTCAACAATATGGACCCTATTGTATTCCTGGTGCAAAGTGTTTTGGCATGAAGTGCAGGTGTCTTCCCTAAGTGCCTTCTGATGCATGAGTCATTTATATGCCATGTGCTCACGCTGCTTAAATAGCAAATGTTGTGTGCTCTTGTTTATGCCCAGGGGTGTGTTTGTCTGAAAATGAGGAGTGGTCAGGCACAAAGCTGGTGTATTCCTTACTGGAAGATGTGAACAACTGCACTTCAAACCTCTTGTACCTGGTCTAAAGTTTAAAGACTGTGGCGTGGAGTGTTTTTGCTATTTTGAGGACACACTTGTGAGATTGGCGCACATCCATGAGATTAAAACGCACATTTTATGGAACTTGATTCACTCACCTGGGATGCTTAGCTGATCTACTGTTAAATATCGGAACATTTTTAAACTAGAAAGCACTCGGAGAGTGCAGACCTCCGCCAAGCGCCACAGTTCCCCCTATCTGTCATTTGCACCATAAATCTTAGTCCCACATTTATTTTGACTACATTTTTAGATTCCTTGACCATGAAAACATACTATTGGCAACTGAATTCATAATCATATCAACATTAGTTCAGCAGTTATTCACGGAAATCGCATTTTCCGTAATGGCGGTTTTCTTCTGGATCGGATCGCTTCCAAAATCTAATCATTTGTTCCTCATCCCAATCCGGACATTCCCTGAAAATTTTATCAACATCCATCCATAACTTTTTGAGTTATGTTGCTAACTAACTAACTAACAGACAGACAGACAAAAAACCCTCCCAAAAACATAACCTCCTTGGCGGAGGTAAAAATTTAGTATATAGTTCGATGGGGATGGAGAGCTGAGAGACAGTGTTTATTTCCTTTTAGAGGTGCTAAATGTGCTTTATTCTGTTGTGCGCATAATACACCAATAAACAAGAAAAAATCCAAAGCTAAAATCCCAAAGGAAAGGGATTAAAGACTTTCTCAAAACATGGAGCTATATTATACTATTCGTATACATAATAATGAATTTCACTGATACTTATGGTCACAGATAATAATACGGGCTGTGTTGTATGTTTTACACACACAAAAGAGAATAGAGCCAAGGATTCCTGCAGGAAAATTAGAAATTTAATTGTTTAAAGCCCAAAAACTTTTGTGCCAAGAAAATGCATCCTCAAAAAAGCAAATACAGAAGATAGACCAACACAACCCAAAACGATTTGTGGCACACTCTTCTAAACAATGAGCTTCATGCTGTCAAAATAGGGCCCTATATTTTAACACTTTGAAAAATGTTTTTTAATGTATTACTAAATATTTAACCTGATTTAAGAATGAACTGAATTAGATTTCTAACCTAATATTTGAAGTTTGAACTCTAGCTTCAAATGTCGAGGTCCTAGGGTCCCATGATCATCTCTTGCATCAAAGTTTTCGATGAATCACAGTCCATCTTCTTGACCCATCACTGCCTGACAATTCATCACAAAGTAAAAGCACAAAACTAGCAGGCAGCAGTGTTTTTCTGCCATCAACAGTTGATTATATGATGTAATTTGATTGCCACATTGACATTTGATGAACAACTGCTGGCAGAATGGGAAGAAAGTGTCAAAAGCCCTCACACACACTGAAATAGATTATGTAACCTACATACCTGTTGAGTGAGACTCACTAAGCAATCAAAATGACTGGTTTATAAATAGAGCCTGATTATCATCTCCTAGAAGACATGATTATGATGAATAATAAACTGATTCACAACAGGGTCTTCTAAATGTGACTGGTGTTGCTCTGTTTGAGGTTCACTGCACATCTTTCATGTTTTTTGTCCTATTGTAAAGCAACTTTTGGCCTTCCAGTGATAACATTGTCTTCTTAAGGTGTTCTGCAGAGAACTTCAAGCTGCTGTAAAATATGCAAAGTGGAAATGATGGTAGCTAAAAACTGTATTCTCCCCACCCAAAATTCTACGTCACACTTGATTGTTCCACTGGCGTAAGGACATGGTGTCTGTTGTACAAAGATGCCTCAAACATAATCAAGGACATCCAACTGAGAACAGCTAAGGATTTACTTTAATGATCTGAGTTAACTTACATCCACTGAGACCCTACCAGTCAGATGGGTGTGCTTTGAAACATTTTGCAGCCTTGCTCCTTTTAATGTTACATATGTATATATATCTATATATATATATATATGTATATATATATATATATATATATATATATATATATATATATATATATATATATATATATATATATATATATATATATATATATATATATATATATATTTATATATATACACATATATATATATATATATATATATATATATATATACACACAGACGTTTCCTTAAAAAAAATCCTTGGTCTCTGGTATGCTTGAAGTATAAATATGCAACCCTATCAATTATGAATAATTTCCACACTAGTTCAGCTGGCATTTTGCTGCAATAACAACAGATGGCATACCACTGGATTATATGTACCCCTAATTAATCTACTTGTTGAAACCTTGTCTGGCAGAAGGCAGTTTTAAGGAAACTCAATGTCATTGCTGAAGACAGAGTCCAAGAGCTATTTCCTAACCTTTTATGCTCAAGTATACGAGACTTTTCCTAAGCAATGGCCTGTGGAAGATTAAGGAAGCTACAGCTTAATACAGTAAAACCTGCCAGTTGTCAAATAAAACCACAACTTTTAAAAGGTTGTCTCCTGAAAATCTCCCCTGGAGCAGTAGTGGCGTTGTTGAGCAGTAGTTTCAGGGCATCTCTACTGCAGTTAATGAGGAAACTTTACTTTTTTGTTCTTCCACAAATAGACCTCCATGTCCAGTTGATGTGTCCCTTTGTTGAATCTTTGTCATTTTGCAGCGAGTACCTGAGCCTTGTTAACAGATGAAGAATCTGTAAAGGGTACTATAATTGGTGCTCCTGACCTTGCTCAAAGCATATGACTGCTTTCTATTTTTTTAGCGTTTTCATGCAGATTCTGGTTTTGGTCCACTTATTATGCTGCTGAGTGTGCTACATATTTCATACCTCACAGGTCAATCTATACAACATACAATACTGCTATGAGTCTTGGTCAACATAACATGCTGCTATTGATCACTGTCAACATATATTACTGCCACCGATCTTGGTCAATGCATAAAGCTGTTATTGATCATGGTCAATGTATTATGCTGCTTTTGAACTAAGCTGGTGCATCATGCTGCTATTGATCTTGGTCAGCATGTAATGCTGCTGTTGATCATGGTCAATGCATAATGCTGTTATTCATTTTTGATCAATGTACCATGCTGATATATGTCTTGGTCATTTTATAACTCTGCTATTGATCTTGATGAGTGTAAAATACTTTTCTTGATCCTGTTTTACCTTCTATTTTGCTGTTGACCTAAGTCAAATTAAAATGCTGGAACTGATCTTCTTAATGGGTAATGCTGCTATTGGTCCTGATTAATGGATAATGCTAATAAACTTGGTCAATCTATCATGCTGCTATTGATGTTGGAAAAACACATAATGCTTCTGTTAATCTTGATCATCTTAGGGTGAAGCTATTAAAGTTGGTCACCATATTATACTGCTATTGATCCTGATTAACTTATCATGCTACTATCAATCTAAGCCAAATTAAGAAAAAGCCATCACATATCAATCTCTTTTTAAAGTATCCCTTTTTCTGAGCTTAATTTATAGTGTTTTTCATCCTTTTCATGATGATGGAGTATTGACTTCTGGAAAATCTTTATGCAGCAGATGTCTGTAGACACTCAATAATAATGCTACTACATGTATTGTACTGTACCTCAAATCATGTAGGACAAATGAAGGGTCTGATGTCTATCATGTAAGGCCTCTGGTCCTGTAACTAATATATCTAAAGATGTTTTTATTGTATAGCTCTTATGAATTACTCCTATGTTTTTATAAAGTGGGACAAGTGAATTGTGTACAGTCCTCGTTTACTTTTAGCTATGTTTGTGTCTTAAGACATAATTTGTACTTTTTCCGATGCTTGCATCAGACTGCTAATTTTCATCTGGGATCACAGATAAAAATTAGCAGTGTGCTTAATCTGTTGCAACCACGTTTTCATTTCTGGTGATCAATGTAATTGCATGCTGTTCCTTGCCAAAAAAATATATCAAAATAGGTTTAGGTGCTCATTGACCTAAAGGTTCCAAGAGCTTCTCTTTAAGAACTAATGGTTCCTTAGTACAATTGTTGTTTACGTTCTCACTGCAGTCAAAGTCCTGAAAAGACTTTTTAAATCACGGCACAGGAATATTAGAAATAAAAGTATAGCTCACTTCACTGACTTTGAAGCAAGTGTTGGTAAGAGGAAGATAAAGGCAAAACAACGAGGATGACAACATGAAACATGATAGACACACGAGTTTCATCACTGGTGCAACGTTAAGTTTAGCATGTTAGCATTAAAGAGAGCTAGCTTGTTCTTCCTTGATTGTGCTTCATTGCTTCTTAAAAAAGAGGCTTTCCTCTGTAACCTCAATTTACTAAACATCTATGCTAGATAATCTGATTCCAAGAGGTAATTTTTAATGAAAGGCAGAAAGTCAAAGCCTCTGGCAATGCTGGTGAATGTTGCCAAACTAGATACAAGCTATGAAGCTAGTGACACCCAGCAAGGCAGTAATTTTCTTTGAACTGAGTAGTTTCAGAAGCTAAACCAGTACCTCAAAAGGTTTGTTCTTTAGACTTAAAATCACAGTTCCCTTTAACAGCATGTTTATGGCACTAGGAGGGGGGAGAGCTGTTAAAGAGGAGCTCCTAGCCATTTGTATTAAGCCGGTACCACTTCACATCGCATGCAAGAATACAAGTGACCAAATGAGAGGTTGGTTGTGCCTTGCCTGGTCATATTTTACGATGAATTGAGTTGGAATTTCATTGACTATAAAGGTAAATTGCTTTATAGTGTAAAAGTGTTTCAGATTAAAAACTTGATTAAAAGAGAGTGACGGAGAAAAGCTGTTAAAGAGGCACTGCTTGCCTGTTAGCTAATGGCTAATACATGACCCCATTTATCTCTATTGACTTCCACTATATGGCCAAAATTATTCGCTCACCCATCCAAATAATCAGAATCAGGTGTTCCAATCCCTTCCATGGCCACATGTGTATAAAATCAAGCACCTAGGCATGCAGACTGCTTCTGCAAAAATTTGTGAAAGAATGGGTGACTCTCAGGAGCTCAGTGCATTCCAATAAGGGGTAACTGTATTTGGATGTACCTGTGCAACAAGCCTAGTGTGAATTTCCTCACTCCTAAATTTCCCACAGTCAATAGCCAATTGTAATATTACAAGTGAAAGCAAATTAGGAATGACAGCAACCTCCAGGCCACAAGAGGAGACCACGTAAACTGATGGAGCAGGGTCAGCGAGGCGCATAGTCAGCAACTTTCTTACAGACTCAACGCTACAGACCTACAATTTTCATGTGGCCTTCAGATTTGCTCATGAACAGTGCGTAGAAGAGCTTCATGGAATGGGTTTCCATGGCCAAGCAGCTGCATCCAAGCCATACATCACCAAGTGCAATGCAAAGCGTTGGATGCAGTGGTGTAAAGCATGCCACCACTGGACTCTAGAGCAGTGGAGACGCGTTCTCTGGAGTGACAAATCGCGCTTCTCCGTCTGGCAATCTGATGGACGAGTCTGGGTTTGGCGGTTGCCAGGAGAACGATACTTGTCGGACTGCATTGCGCCAAGTGTAAAGTTTGGTGGAGGGGGGATTATGGTGTGGGGTTGTTTTTCAGGAGCTGGGCTTGGCCCCTTAGTTCCAGTGAATGAATGCTTCAGCATACCAAGACATTTTGGACAATTCCATGCTCCCAACTTTGTGGGAACAGTTTGGAGCTGGCCCCTTCCTCTTCCAACATGACTGTGCACCAGTGCACAAAGCAAGGTCCATAAAGACATGGATGACAGAGTCTGGTGTGGATGAACTTGACTGGCCTGCACAGAGTCCTGACCTCAACCCGATAGAACACCTTTGGGATGAATTAGAGCGGAGACCCTAGGCCTTCTTAACCTCACAAATTCCCACTTCTGAAGAATGGTCCAAAAATTCCCATAAACACACTCCTAAACCGTTGTGGACAGCCTTCCCAGAAGAGTTGAAGCTGTTATAGCAGAAAAGGGTGGACCTGACGTCATATGGACCCTATGGATTAGGTATGGGATGTCACTTTAGCTTCATATGCAAGTCAAGTCACGGTGAGCCGAATACTTTTGGCAATGTAGTGTAAGTGCACACACCAGACAGAGAAATCAAGGGTTAGGGTGACTTTTAACAGCTTCTCTCCCTCATTTTGTCATAAGCATGCATCGTAATGAAACAGTGAAATACTAAATAAAATGTGGGGAACTGGTTAGGGGAAAGCTAGCTCTTACTGCAGGTTGTCAAAGGGACAAAATGAAGGGAAAACTCTGCCAGTGCTTGACTTAACAGAAAATGTTCAGCCATGCAGCCTTCTCCTCCAAAGTTCCATGAGATTGAGGCCATGTCCACACAAAGGCAGTTGTCTTTGAAAACAAAAGTTTTCCTTAATTTTTGAAAATAATCCCTTCAACATGTGAAGTTTCTAAAAACAACCCCCTCTAAATGCATAAACATACATAGAGGAGAGAGACAGTGGATTAGGGTGAGAGAGAGCAGGGAGGACATTCTGCAAATTGGCCTCAGGCGGAAATGGAGCCCAGGCTGGCAGAAGCATATTCAGGACGTGCCTGGTTGGTAACCACTCCACCAAACCAGCAACCCCAGTTTCTGTTTTTAAAAAGTTTTATGAGTACTCTCACTGGCTTCAAGATCTGTCATATCAATGGCATCCACAGATGCAAGTGGCCATGGGTCACCTGTAGACATGGTCCCTTATGAAACAATAACACAGGGTCTTGTCCAAAACATTGGCAGGGTTTTTATCGACAGAGTGTTTTCAGAGCAGAATCATAGAGAGAGATTGACAGAATTGTATGTGTTGGGATGTAAATGGTCCAGTCAGCAACACTTAAAACAGCAACATTTTAGCAACACATGTAAACAACAGTGAAAATGTTGCATACATCATCCAGAGGAAAAATCAGTGCAGAATGTGATGTTTTGGGAGCATTACACCATTTTCTCTGTTCAAACGGGTACACTCTAAACAAAGTTACTAAAAATCTTTAACCTGGCAGGAGTTCAAATGCAGTTTACGTGTGGACACAAAGCCAAAACACACAGAAAACATTGCTGCATGGCCTGAAAGTTCTACCCTCAACCCTCCAAGACATTTCAAAGGTTATAACCAATGAGCCAAGAAGTAATTTTGGACCCTGGTTCCTGCTGTCAAAATGCACAAGGTTCCTTAAAAAGTCCTTTGTTGTTAGGGAAGTCCTTAATGTGCATAATGTTTGCGTAATTCAATTTTGCTTCTCATTCAATAATATATGCTAGAGGCACAAGCGGAAAAGTGGCATGGGCAAATGAAACTAAACATCATTATCCTCACCATGCATTAAAACAGTGCTTGTAGGTGTGTGCATGCATTCTAACCTCTGGCGTCAGAGCGTTGTTGTCCGTTGTTTGGCTGGACAGCAGTACATGCGTGAAGCCCTCCTCCTTCCTGACAACAATGTCTCTGAATCGACAGTTGGTCTCGTTCTGTCGCACGTTGTACCTTAGTCGCTTGTCAAACACGTAGCCTTTCTCCTCTGCCAATTTCCTCTTCGCTGAGCTGTGGAGGTGCATCTTCCCATTCGCCAGGGGGGAGCCTGACATGGAGAGGGAAAATGTAACATGTCAGCGGTTTTCCTTTGTCATGTTTCATTTGCTTGTATTTGTAATTCAATCATTTTAAAAACAGTGGTTCCGAACTGCTCAACCACAGGACACAACACCACATTTCTACAACATTTTAACCATTTTAATTTATTTATTGAAAAATCTTCCCATGCGTATCCAAGATGAAATATCAATTTTATTGAGCACACAAAAGGGATAAATCAAATATGTTTAAAAAAGAACATCACTACAAAAGCCTGAAGGGAGCATGTATACATTAATTATTTTACTGTTAACTTATAAACTTTTCTAGATTTATTTTAACATCATCGTGAAAAAACAGGACTTGTTATGACAAAATAAAAAAATAAATGAGACAAGCTCTCAAGAAATAAACCATCCTTTCCTTGTTGTCACAGCAAAGTGATATAAAATATCATTATGATACAATACTGTTATACATTTGGCTTGGTTTGATTTAATGTTATAAATATATTTTCTACTTGATAATGAAGAGGACAGTCTGTCTGGAGTATAATGTCTCATTGATTTGAGCTCAGGCATAAAGACGCCCCTCCTGAAAGCATTGCCAAGCGCAGAGTTGGTTAAGATAAAAACTATTAACTCAATATGCTTCAACTTTCTGACAAGTTTCTCGTATCTTACAGAGAACTTTAAGTATAAACTTTTAAACTTGATCTAGTGTAACAACCTGCCAGTAATAATATGCTCATTTCTTCAGACATGCTGATAATGTATTAAACCGTCTTCAATCATCGAGGCTAAATTCTTTTCAACTTTAAAACAAAGTTTTTTTCCCAAGATTACAGTGGACTGGTCATCATCATATGAAGAATATTCATGTGCAAATCAGCAAATAAATGAACTAATGACGTCTTTAAAATCACTGGTAAGGAATGTGAGACATTTTCTGAAAAAACATTTCAATGGATTCCTAAAAAAGGTCATTCAAAAGAAACAACTAGATATATTATTCAGGTGCAAAGGACTAACATTTTGACATGTAATGCGTCTTCATCAGATTTGAACAGTATAGAGCGGCTGTCCTGAAGCACTTGGCAAAGGCCACTGTCGTTGGCACCACAACCAGGTGCTGAAGGGGGTTTCTGAGTCCATCTACAGCACCATTGATCAGAGCAAGCACCTCAAACCATCAAAAGTCCAGACTGTATTCATTTGAGTGGGACAACATCTCAATACCCAGGCATAAAGCCCAAGCAGTCCTCATGGGAACGGCGCATGACCAGCAGATGAGGGTAGACCTGAGGAAAAAACTCAAGTTCCTGGTAACCATCACATAGCCAAGCCTCAGACCAGACATTGTGCTGTTCTCTGAAACATTAAGCAGCAGAGGCTAGCAGAGGGAGAAACACACAGAGCTGGTGAAGGATTGCCACAGGACTGAGGGTGGCATGCATGGTGCATGCCCATTGAAGTTGGGTGCAGGGCCTAAAGGGCATCACTGAAGCTCACAAAAGGAAAGCTATCAACAGAGCCTTAGAGGCTGCAGGGAGGGCCTCAAGATGGCTGTGGGTTAAAAGGGACAAGCAGTGGGCTGATGTTGCTTCGACACAGGCTAGGAATTGATCACTTCCAGATGGGTCGCCGGGGTGTGGGGTCTGAAGTTGAAAGACCCGAAACGTCAATACCCCAGGTACTTCACTGATGATCTCTGCAAGTGCATCAAGAGATGTACATATGAACAACATTGCTTTAATTTGCTTGATAGAGGATACAGTGGGTGTTTTGAGAACTTGAACCTCAGTAGTGGGCCAGGGGTCCTTACCAGGGATTTATAATAAATAAAAATAAATAAATAAACTCTATTATGATGCCTTTTTATGCAATTGCATTGCATTCTAAACTTTCATCTGAATAATTGAAGTCATGATTGATATACACTTCATATTTGAAGCACACCTCTGCTTCTATCTTCATGGCTCTTGGATCACCAGGCCCCTGTCAGTTTCCTTCCTTTGCTCTGGTGTAATAACCTGACATGCCAGACAGACAGTTCCATATATCCTCCACGGAAATATTTCACTAGTCCGTCTGGAGAAGAGCCCATAGAAAATGTTTTCAGAGAGCAGAACCTTCAAAAACAACTGCAGCTGGTGACTGGACGATCCGTCTGTCAGTCACACACATCACAGGCCAATCCATATCAAGCCACAGTATGACATAGCAGCTAGACCCTGTTGTTAGCCATTAGCTCAAACTACATTTCAGTCCTTAGACTGTCGTCTGACATTTAAGTATACAACACAGATGTATCGTTTACCACTTAGATGTGACGTAACGTTTGTCCACAACAATCCCCACCAAGTTCTCCTGGTACACTTCTGAGGAGAGCATATATCACCATGTATCACTGAGTAACCATGACTACCATAGACTAACCGGCATCCTCTGTGGAGCATTTCCACATCTCTCCCAGTTTCCCAGCAGCGATCTCTAGTCGGGAAAAGAGCAAAAACACGATTTTCTGCAAGACAAACTTTAAGTTACATTCCTTGCTCTTCTTATAAAGAAGAAATTGAGTCCATTTCTGATAAAACTGCAGATATTGCCGCATCCATGGAGACCGCTTCAGAAGCCACCATTGTTTTCAAACATGCAGTCACTTCCCGCTGTTGTCACGTCTGCAGTTTCTGCCTCCCTTCCCTGATTCAGCCGTCCGGCTTTTGGTCGTTAAGTCGTAAGAGACTGGAGCTTGGCAACATGGATCTTTGTGATTTCAGACAATGAATCAGGCAGGTCCATCTGCACTGCAAGGTTACTAGCATAAAACTACTTGGGCATGTGTAAAGGATAAAGACTGTCTTTGTTGCACCTATTCCAAACTCGACTCGACTCTCTATCCTGACACTGTTGGTCACAACATCTAGCATTTTTCCCCCTATATTTCAAGTCTATATCAAACTGACATATGAAACAGAGGCCTTGAAGTCATCTTTAAAAATAAAATATTTAAAGTTATATCAGACAGAAAATAATTACGGCTCTTAAAGATGTTGTTCAATCAGATTTTTTCTTAGCTGCTTCTCAGGCTTTGTAGATCCACGAGAAAGGTTTTTTTTAAGACTTATGTCTCTTACATTATTCTGTAAGCTAATGGATCTGACTGCCACTTCATTATTCTCAGCAGTACTGTTGTCAAACAGTACTAATGGACTTTCTTTATGCAACTCCTGATCAAAAATCCCTCCTTGATGCATAAGACACTGTCATATATAGAGCAGCTTTAAAAACATCCCTATTTTCCTTTTCTTTTTAAACTTCCAGATAAGGCAGCCTCGGTACAACTATTATATTTGTTGAAGCAAAGCAGCATCCATAAGGTTTCAGAGAGAAACACAGTGGAAGTCTTTGGTGTGGCAATGACCTTTTAAAATGACTGATAATCCTAGATGCTCCAACCCTATTCTGCTTAATTCGATGTGATATTTTGAGATAGGGCTCTAATTTTATAATTTTTATCTTATGGTGAAAATCTCAACAGTCCATACATCCAACCATCCATCCATCCTCTTTTGCTTATCAAGGGTTTGTTGATGGCAGCAGGCTGAGTAATCCAACTCAGATATCCCTCCCCAGCATTTTTTGCAGCTTGGGATGCCCCAAGCCAGATGGGACATATAATCTTTCCAGGATGGGTCTGGGTCTTCCCTGAGGGTCTCAACCCAACTGGGCATGCCCCAAAGACCCATATAGGAAGACAACTAGGACACATCTTGATCAGATGCCTGAAACACATCATCTAGCTCATTTTGTTGCTTTAGAGCAGCGGTTCTACTCCGAGCTTTCTCAACAAAACCAAGCTCTCTCTCTCCATGGCTCAGTGTCTTCAGTCACTCCAGGGTGAATTTTGGAGTCTCAAAGGCATCAATACCATGGATTTTCCTTTAAAGGGGCACT
This sequence comes from Cetoscarus ocellatus, assembly GCA_037902135.1. NCBI lineage: Eukaryota > Metazoa > Chordata > Actinopteri > Labriformes > Labridae > Cetoscarus > Cetoscarus ocellatus. Next base: position 236,164 of record JBAMNC010001984.1, read on the forward strand.
TGCACTAACCATTTCTTCTAAAGCCTGGCTTGTTTGTGTAGTGTGATGCTTAAGCATGGTTCACTTCCCTGGCCCTGGAACGCTTGGAGGAAGTGGGCTTTGGCATGGCACAATTGCTTATGTACAAGCACGCAAAAAAGAGACTCACATAGAGGTTCTCTTATATAAGTAATACAGCCTCTACACACCTAAAGCGCAGCTTGGCAAATGGCCCTCATGTGAGTGTGGGCCAACTCTATTTGCTCTCAGAGAGAAAAAATGTAGTGTTGAGTGCTACACTGGGTCAAGGCGTGTGATGACAAAAATGTAGATTTGGGTGCTCTTCAAGGATCCAAGGACAGGGATATATTTGAAGAAAAAAACAATCCAAAATGATGCAAATCCTTTATTTTGACCCAACCCCTGCTAAAATATAGGAATTTTAACCATATCGGAGTGCCTCAGAATTTGTATGTATTTGCTCTCACTTTGGAGCTCGATTCACAGAAACAGAAATCAGTGCTTCTATAATATGTGGATGACACGCAGCTCTATCTGCCACAGAAGCCAACCACAGCTACAAACCTCAAAAGACACAAAAATTGGCAGGTGGGTAGATAAGCAGGCAGTTACTTAGGTGTGTGGGTGGGTAGGTAGGTAGGTGAGTTGGTGGGAAGACGGGCAGGTAGTTGGAGTCTGGGTGGTTGGGTGGGAAAGTGGGTAGGGAGGCAGTTGAGTGAGTAGGTGGGTTAGTAGGAAGATAGAAGGTAGATTTATATAAAGAATGGTAGGTAGGTTAGAGGTTGGTTCGTATGTATATAAGCAGGTACTGTAGGTAGTTAGGTGGGTAGGTAGGAAGTTGATTGGTAGTTAGGTAGGATGTGTTAGGGTAGCTATGTGGGTAAGAAAGCAACACGGTAGATAGAAAGGTGGATAGGAAGGTTTTAAGGTGGATAGGAGAGTAGATGCTGCTTTGATTCAGAGATAAATTCCTACAAATTGAAATGGGATAAGCCATTTTAAAAGTTTCTGAACTTGGGACATGAGATCTTTATTTTCTTAGCTCTTTCAGCCTAGATGGGATGGGAAATCTTGGCTTTCAGGAGAGAAACAGCATTTAAAAACGCCAATCTCATTAAAACGCTATTGTAGATACTAAGAAAATTAAAAAAAAAAAGAAAAAAAGAAACACCTCAGTCCCTTTCATCAGCTGAGCTGATAAAAAAGAGAACAATTACTGAAGTGATGAATTAGTCTCCTATCAGAGAACTCATGACAAAGAGGCTTGGAAACGCAGCACACAATAAAGTCATCATTACTCAGAAACAAAAGAAAAAACAACACATTTTCTCACAACAGTAGAGTGATGCTTCATTTCATCTCAGCTGACTGACAGTTATGGGTCTTACTTACTTTGTCTGAGTTTTCTTTGTGGCCCATTAGCAAATAAAGCAAAAAGGGGGAAAAAACCCTGTGTAATGCCAATTTTACCTTGACAACGACCTTTTTCTTTACAAAGTCAAAGCAATGTCTGGGCAGTGCATCTTATCAGGCCTTCTGTCTTAAATATGTATTTATTCAGGTTTTTTGTTAATCATTCATTTGTTTTGAATCAATTTTGGGGCTTATTTGGCCTGATAGCATAGAGAATAAATGGTGGAAAGAGAGGGCAAAAGAGTGGAAGAAGACATGGAGAAAAGGGGGCAGACCATGGATTTCTATACACAAGGTGCACAGGCAAACCTCTTCGCTATCAGACCCAACTTGCTCTCAAATCTTGATTTTCATCCTCAGAAGCAATCTGTGTCCTTCTGTGTTTCAGTACTTTGTTGAAGCACAGGGGGCACTTGCAAACAGTGCTTCGAATGCTTTTATTTTTTCAAGGCGGACAAACTGTTTTGTATTGACTTTTGCTTGACTCAAAAGCTTGTCAATACAGGTTAAAGGTCACCGTCGGCCAAATATTGTTTCTCTCCAATCCTGAAAGGGAAAATAAAGCCTGACAATCCTGGGCATGCATACAATAAATACGACACCTTTTTGAATTTGAAAACAACTTTACAAGGTCTGTTAAGTGACACAAGTGGAAGCAAATCAATTGAACCCCTTGAGCAGCTTATCAGTCTCCCTTTATCCTTGTTGCTTATCCTTGTCAATGTGAGCAACAGATAGGACAATACAAATGGAGTGATGGGATGAAAAAGACACACTTTGCTGCCCAGCATTGCACTGTATCACTTGCAGGCAGGACACTTTGTTGTAATAAAGCTAGTTTTGATGCTCGATTACAGTATGTGTATTTAGGACACAGTGTTAGCACAAAAACTGTCCTTTCTGTAAGCTTTTATGAGGAATAGCATTGAGAGGACTTTGGTTGAAAATAGCTATAATTTAAGAACACTGAAGCTTGTCAATGTAACTTGTTTTTTGCAAGTCATTAAAAATAAAGATCAGTTGTGATTTACAATGTCATCCTTTCGGGCTACAGCAGCTAAGAAGACCGAGTCATTTTATATGCATGGGCTACTTCATGAACTAAGAATAATTGTTGACCTACTTACAAGCACTTCCACGGTGGTTTGCATAAGCGCTCCGCGGGTTAGTTTGGTATGTATTTCTTTCAAAAGTTACATAAAATGCTAATCATTGTCTAAAAATAGATAATGTAACATAATGTGGAAAAAAACGAGTCACAACAAGCACACAGGACCCTTTAGATTTACTGAAGAGTTTATCTGATGATTGTAGGCAGAGGCAGGCTAACACTACCCACCGACTCCCAGTGTTTGAGCTGAGCTAATTAGCAGTGGGCGAGCTGAGCCTGTCTATTCCTTGTTACTGCATGCATAGTCAAAAGAATGGCATGCATCTGCTTGTCATGGACTCGGGAGTGAAGAAAAACATGAAAATTACAAAAATGTTGATGTATTCCTTTAGGGGAGAAAGGAAAGTGCAGTGGGACAACTTTTCATAACTCAGCCACTAACTTCAGGTCAGTGGCATTATGACGTTGTGGCCATTGAACTCTCAGCACATAAAGTAGACACAGGCTCCTTAACACAAAGTACGTAAAAACACATGGCCAGGGGGCTCTAAACTAAACAACATTCATTGGAAGTTAGACCCACAGTCACCTCCACTCACCTTCCCATTTACTTTTGTTTAAATTGAGGACTCCTTTCAATAAAAAATGCACTCTTTGAGGTGTGTTACTGAACAGCAAGCCAGAGTTTACTATAATAATACAATGGGAGAGAAAATTGTTCAAATAAAGCCTTCCTGGTTCAGGCAGCAAGATATGAATAGCATTCTGAAAAAACAAAACAGACAGCAGCCACAGAGTAACGGGGGTCCTTCACAGGTAAGCAGCGCAAAACATGAGAAACAGAATGACAGAAATAGCAGGTCCTGCTTTCTTGCGCAGCAGTCTTTTACACATCATTACATGTTTTCAATGCAACCATAAAAAACAAAAATGTATATCTCATAATAGCATCCACCATGAAAAATACAGCCCATTACAACCATTAAATTGAGAATTCCACCGTCCTTGGAAAACTTTAGAAAACATTTAAGGTGTTGCAAGTTCTCAACCAAAATACATACGATGTCGGATGTTGTAATTAATTAAAAAATATATCCATATTTCTGAAAATTCCACATAATATGTAATTAAATTTGATCCATTTTGATAAATTCCTTTGACAAGTACAACTCTCTTGAGTTTAACCACGGATTATAAAAAAAAAAAATCAACACTGATGAACAAATGAATTACATTCCAGATAAATACTTTAGAGAAAGAGTGTATTCAGATGTCTGCATGGATAAATGAGAATTTTAATTGTTGCAGTGCACACAGAGACCTCTCTCACTTGACAGCTCTTTTGTCCAGTCTGCAAGAAGCCAGCTGATTTTCACAAAGATACTTGCAGAAAGACAATCTTGAACAGCTGGTCCGATGGGCAAAATTATTATTTGAATTTGCAAGCCTTTGATTAATATTCTGAAAGATCTCGGAACAATCAAAGGCACAGAGCTGCCTTTTCTCTTTTAAGAAACATGCATGCTCTGTTGTTCCTCCTCTGTCTCTGTTTTTTCACACTTTTACAGGTTTTAATTATCTCAAATCACAAAAAAAGAAAATGATAAACAGTCTTACTTACTTGGTTCCCTTTAATATGTGGAAAATACAATTAGAGGGAATCTTTTATGTAAAAAAGTTTATGATTATGTACTTCAAATTATTTAAAGTGATTCAAATGCCCCAGACAGCTTCTTAACATAAGCAGCTCTGTGTAATAGCTTGGTTTTTCAATTTAATTACACGACCTTGCATGAATCTGTCGCGCTGCTGGCTGGTGACAAAAGAGACAGCCTTTGTCACTTCATTGCTAATTTGTTTTTTTTACTTGTGTTGCACTGGTCAACTTGATGGTTACTTGAAATGAAACTAAGCTGATGAGGCCACGCACACTAGCACACACCTACCGCTGACAGATACATGATCACATCAGCATGTACATGCTATCAACAGACCTTACACTGATCAGCAGCGGGGCAGTAAACTGCTACAACCAGAAAACTGCTACAACCAGAAAACTCACTGAAAACACACCTTGGGTGACAGACTGCCTTTATGCGCATCATGTCCTGTCTGTGTCTGGAGCGTCAGTGTTATACAAGCACACACATAATGTACAGGGGACACACAAAGAGTATGCATGCACAGTGTTTAGCTCTCTGACTACTGAGGCTAAAATAAGACAGATTTTAATTGATTAGCTGTCGTAGAAGAAGAGAAAACAAGTGCTTCATTTCTCCGATAATCTACAGAAAGAAGCTGCATGACGTGCTTAGAGAACACATGAACATGACATGCCCTGCAATAAATCTAGCTGCGATGGAAATTCTATATTTTGTTCAGCTCTAAATCTAGAGATATCCTTCTGTAAACTACACAGACGCATACACATGATGGCTGCCTTGTAACCCCCTCATCTATTCAGCATGTCAGTTGTGCACATCATCCAGAATCAACGGGACGCATGCTCACTGCAGTCTTCACGTCACCAGTAAGATCAGTGTTGAGGCAGAAGATACAGGACAGATTGATCACAACAGCAAAAACAACTCTAACAGCAGGATTTCAAGACAAACTGATAAATCAAGACCACGACCATCAACATCTGAATAATGTGTGAGACTGTAAAACACAAACCTGATAGTTCATCTGGCTGATGATTCTTCTTTAGAGTCAGAAGTGAATGATAAATAACACACTTCACAGTGAAGCACTGAGGGGTACACCATCTGCTTTTCCCGGAGCTTTGACTATGACATCTATCAGCACAGTCGGCCACAAGTCAGTAAACATAGTAACTTACTACTCCTATACACCAAGACAGTTGTCCACAAATATTTAATGATAATATTGAGTGCTGGTGTTAATTTTGTTTTAATCTCAGAATTGCTGCCATATCTGAAGTTCACTTCAAACGCAACAGGTAGTTACATACAGCCTGAGGTCATTTTACGCCCTCTTGTGGTATCCTCCAGTAACACTCATCACATACTGAGCAAAAACACGCCAGCTGACGCCAACGGGAACGCAGGGACAAACTGCAAGTATATCTCTGGCTTATCATTACTGTGATCAGCGTTGGCAAATCTCTCTTAAAGATGATCTGTACCATCAGGACAAATCTGACCAGAGGAAGAAAGAGTATCGGACTGTATCTGTAATACAGTCAGAAATGTATGTATCTGTGCTGAAAAGCCCTAGTAAAATAGACAAGATGCTGGATGGCGTAGCAATTAGGCCACAATCTATGTCCAGAGGCTATTATCTTCCAATCAGATGGCCAGTGTAAGACGGTGACCCACTGTTATTCCCCACCATCTCTCCTGATTTTCTTCTCTACCCACTGACCAACCAAAAAACAGCAACAAGTTTAAAAATAAAATACAAAATATATAAATTCTGTATTGTCAAGAAGCTACTTTGGACACCAGTGTAATTATTAACCAGGGAGGAGCAGGCCATGGACTGTGACCCAGGAGTGAAATTTGAAGGTGTTATCAGCTGCTCCTGCAGTAAAGAGCCACAGTGAGAGGTTAAAGAGCTGTGTGTCAGCATTGAGTCTCTACTGTATAAAAACCCACATAGTAAAAAAAATACTATATTTATCTTTATGCAGCACATAATCGATCATGTAGGAGGAAATACCATGGAAAAGTGATTTTATTAACGCTATAATAACAGTAACAGCAGGATAGCTAAACAGAAACACCTTTGTGTGCCAACAGCCTGGTATATTAGCTTTGTTGTACCTGTATTATTTATATTCATGAATAAAAGTTCACACTCCAGTACTTTTTTCCATTAGACACAAACAGATACATCTGCACAGCTGATATGAGCCATTAGCTATTTTTAGCTTATCACAGATCTATCAGGAGCCTGAAGACAGCATGAGGGAAAACAACAACAAAAAAACAGCACTACAGGGAAAGATCTGTTTAAGGAAATCTAGATAGTTCAAGTACAGCAGAGATGGTTTATCACCTGTCGATCAAGCTGAAGTGGCAGTTTGTTCCCCTGATATAAGATCCTCAAGATTTTCATTTAAAAACTTGTTTATGATGTCAGTTTTTACAGCAAAATGAAGCGATATACCAGCTTTCAAGCCTGCATGTCGTTGCATTAGCAGTACGACGCATTTGCTATCTGCAATGACATTTCTTGATGAAGATATGTGTTGCATCTGATGGCACATTACCCTGAATGGTAGTTATTATTCTGCCAGGTATAATAAAAAGCAGAGAAGGTAAAAAGCAGAAGACAGATTCTATGATATACTGTAATGTGCTTTTGTTCTCATTACTGTTCATCATTTGACACATTAAACACTAGCATTACTCTATTAGGTCTGAAAATATCTGTACCAGTGTCACCTCTGATATGAAAATAACAACAATAATAATAATTACTTTATTTGTACAGCACTTTCAAAACATGGATTTACAAAGTGCTTTGACAAACAGACAGGAACATACAGAAGACAAAGTACAAAAGCTTAAGCAAAAACAAAAGGAGCTGACCATCAAAAAGCCGGATTTAAATCAAAAAACCCTAACATACATAAACAAACAGCAGGATAAACCCAAGAACAAAAAGAACCTAAGAAGAGGGCATCAGCATTTCTGGCGTCCCTCAGACCAACTGTGGTCCCAGAAGGGTGCACATTTCAAAGGACGTGAGGAGAGCCCAGACCCCAAGCACACACAACAATCCAGGCCCTCAACACAAAAAACACTAAAGGCCCTTGACCCTTAGGGCCAGACAAAAACCACACCCATGCCCCCCAGAGTGTGAAACACCGACAGGGTGTAGTGACTCACGTGTGACTACACCCCAGAAAAGGAGCAAGCCAACACGTGCGGGTGCATCTCCAATGTCTGCTGCCCCACGAATCAAAAGTCCCCAATATTCCCAAAACTATACTGGGCACCCAGACCTGGATCGCCAACTCCCACTTCATGGGTTCCAAGTCCCCCCACCCTCTCCCAAAAAAAGCCTGTTCATAAGCCATAAGAACTCAGACAATACAAGAACCCAAGAACATAAAATGAGACCATGAGGACCAAAATAAAAGCTTGACACATAAAGTCAGTAAGTTAAGAAGAAGCCAACATCAAAATTAAACACGACATGCTTTACTTTAAAAGTCGGAGGGATGAAATCAACATACATAAAATGCACAAATAAGTCATCTAGTAACCACTCTGTAGTATTTTGTGTTGTTAAAAGCCAAACTAGGGACGGGCGATGCAAATTAGCTCAGGCCATAAATGCTGCAGTGTGTTGCAACGTTCTCTTGCGTCATACTGTCCCTATTCAAATAAACTTTCAATAAATAAAAAGAGATAAAAGAGGATATAAAATGCTCCTGAAAAAAACAAATTTGGTAAATTGTCAACAGTAAAGCTTGTTAGTTTGATACAGCCTATTCTGCTAAAATGTTTTTGACAAATCTGTTGCAAAAATCTAAACTCAGCCATTCATTCATCTAAAGCAGTCTTATATAAGACAAGTACAGGTGCTCAAAGTCACCAAATAACATGGTCATTTGCTAAACGATAACACATATGAAACTGCAGGCAGACAGAAAGTAAAAATACAAAATGATATGACCCCCACAAGCACCCTGCCATGGATCATTAACAGAGCAGTTCATTAGAAATGTTTGATGACATACACAAGCCATAGGTAATGCAATTCCAGATTTTTGAGTTTTTAAAGAAACGTGTAGAAGTACGCTATCTCGACTCCTCTGTGTTTGTGCAGATATGACAACTGGACCAAAAGTATGATTTAGTTATGATGTTGCACACTTGAAATAATAATAAAAAAGTCAAACATCCAAATAATGGTGTTCAACCAAAGCATCGAAGCACTGCTCTATAACATAAACAGTGTTTTTCTGGTGTCAATCACATCTAATGACATTGTACTGTCAACCTAAAACATCCTTATCTGCCAATTTTTCACTCAAATTCAGATTTGAAACTTACCTAGCTCAGTGGTGTATGGCTGTTCAGTGTTATCCATATCTCCTACTTTTCCATCCACTCTGTCCACAGGCGGTCGATGTGAGCGTGACGCTGATCTGTACACCAGAGGCTCCATCTCTCCATTCTGCAGTCTGTTATGAGAAACCCTCAATGGAGGAACAAAGTGAGGCCCGCCCTGAGGAGAAGCCTTGTATGTCATGGCTTTGCTAATCCGCTCTCCTAAAGCATGTTTTCCATGTGCTACAGCCAGCTTCTTCTGCTTCTGGGTGGGTCCTGACCCTCCACCACCCATGCCTAAAACAGAGCCGACTCTGACCCCCACAGCTGGACCAAACGTCCTTTTCTTCTTCCTAGCTTCAGAGCGAGCTCTGGCGTTCTCTGTGGCTGACTGGTGGCTGTATTCTTGTCGGCTTTTAGGAGCTTTGGGTCGTTTGTGTGAGTGCAGTCTCAAGCTGTTGAACTGGTCAATAAATTCCTCACAGTGCAGAAGGTGGTGCTCTGGCTCCCATGTGTCCTCTTTACTTCCATAACCTTTCCACCTGATCAGGTACTCCCACTTACCCTTCTTGTTCCGCCTTTTGTCCACAATCCGCTCCACCTGTGGGAAACACAGAGCAGACATGCAGTCAGATCTGGTTTTAAAGATTACATCACATACAAATGTTCTTTAGCTTCCATTTCCCAGTGTTGAGTGAAGCTTGCAGTGCAGCTGGATTTGCCAGATTCATTTTCTGTCATCAGGCAGATCCATCTTGCAAAGCTCCAAGCTTGTAGGACTGAGTTGGGTCTGCAGACGCACTGCCCAAAAAGCATCGCATTTGAGGAGTGAGAGTGTGATGGCAGCGTAGAGTGACTGTGTGTCTACAAACAGTGGCTGCTCGTATAAAGGCTAGCATAGATGCTACTAGCTTCATTGGCAGTTTTACCAGAACTGGATAACATTTCTGCATCAAATTAAGGGCAAGTAACACTGAAAGCATTTCTCAATGGAAAATATATCTTTGCTTTTTAAACTTTTAACCATGTAAACATTAAAATGCATCATAGATCTGTCTGTACTAAATCTATGTTGTTTGGCTCTCTACGAGGGTTAAAACATAACAGTCAACCCTCAGCTCAACACTTCTCTTTTTTTTTTAGACCAAGTTCTCATTTTGTTTTTATTCTTACACCCTGAGCCTTTGGAGATTTCTTGCACATTTAAGACACATTTTACAAGAACACAAAGGAGTTACTGAGGTGACAGAGGCTGTTTTATCTTATTCCAAACCAATTCCTTTACTATGTTTTAAGTCTTTAAGTCTTTAAAATAAGTCTTTCAAAAAATGCACTTCAAAAGAGAAAGTAATTTTAAACCCTGTCAGTTGTTTCTGGAAAACCACAAATCAAATTGAACCTCAGAACATGTCCGTGTTTTGGTCTCCAAAAGCTGAACTTCCCTTATTTGAGTTAAATTTGAGTGCATTATAATGGCAGTCTAATTATTTCAGTAAAAGTCATTTTTCTCTGCTGACATTGAGGACATTGTAATGTAACCGTACCTGCTCTGCAAATTATAGATGATTGTTCATCCAGCTGATTTCAAAAGTGTTCATCATCAGGTTGACACTGTTAACTACTTGAATGTAGGACAAAGTTTGGATGTGCAAAATACTGCTGATTTGAGCAGAGAGGGAGTTTTTTTCTGCAGCAGAGCAGTTTGGTATTACCGCAGCAGCAAAAGTATCATCAACAGAGTGTTTGTTTGTTTTATTTGGTCCTAAAGGCAGGGCAGTTAAGAAAAAAAGGTCTTAAACCTTTTGGTTTAGTTTAATGCACAATGCCAATGTACTTGAAGCTTAGGTCCATCCCTGTTTACCGGACACAACAGATAGATTGTTCCACATTTCCATGGGAAACATTTCACATCTATCTGGGAAACATCCAATTTAAAGTGACTGGAAAGGGCAGGACTTAACAACACATATTGGAGGGCAACTGCATGAATGTTTTGTCTTTCACGTAGATTTTGAACTAGCAAAAGGTTCGAGGTTGCTTCTCCCTCTGGTGCAACTGAACCAGATGTGTACTAATGCTTCGTCTTTACAAGGACGCTGAAAAGCCTGGTCATTTTCTGAAAAGGCACAACTGTTTCAGTTTTAAGCTTTAGTAGACAGATCTGCCTGATAACATATGGAATCTGGCTAGTCCATCTGCTTTGCAAGGTTACATCCCTGCAAGAACTGATGAGCATCTGTGCACCAGTTGTATGACAAAATTACACATCACAGGACTATTTAGCAGCATTTATATGCCCTCACAATGGTCAATGTGATGGGATATTACTCACAGGCAATGTGACTTATCCCTGACTTTCAGGTACACACAAAGATGAGCCACAGAGAAATGTACTGTATGGGAACAAGTTTGGAAAAACCAAAATACTGCAGATCATACTTGTTGTACTGAACAGTTCAATATTTTAGTGACAATTGTTGCATCTGTTGTCCGTAGACAATAGTAATATCTACAGTCCCCAAAGGACAAAGTCTGCAGTTTAACATTTTCTTCTTTTTTGGAATGACAATCTTTTCCCATTCATTTATTTAGTTCATATATTTATTGAACACACGTCAATTTTTTTTTTTTTTTACCAAAACAGAATTCAGAACAGGTGTCCATAAAAGTGACTGTCAGCCTACAAATACAACAACCACAAATGTAATAAAGAGCTGCAGCTTTTAGTGTAACAATCCCATGAGTTAAAAGAAATATTCCACAAATTGTCGCCCTCAGTCACAAACCACCTATTTCCAAAGTTGCTACTTTTCAGGGAACAAAAATACCCTCTACTACTGAATGAATATTGTTTTGTCCTGATCACAAATTATTTTTGTGCTTTAATTTAACTGAAAATTCATAAGTCCCACTCACCAAGATGGAAGGTGACCAATAGCACTGTTTCATGAAACAAATGAAAATCACAGAAAATGGAGATCAGAAGTTTGTGCCCGAGAACAACGGAATGTAACAGCCATTACCCTTACAGCAGTCTGTTACATTATGGAAGGGGAAATGGAGAGTTTTTCAAATAGTAAAAAGTGGAAGAGGAATTAGAGGATTGACTTGTTACAGCATAGCCTTCACTGCGTTCAGTTTGTCCAAAGCTTATTGACTTCAAGCAATACTTTGAAATATTCTGACCTGCTCCGTCCATGCAGGTAATCTGTTTCCCTGAGCTGAGTCAACCTCTTAGAGGGTGTATGAGTAAATTAACAGACAATGGCCACTAAGATTACTTTTCATGTTATTATTACATTTGTGGGACGTCTGTACAATTTTGAAAAGAAGGGATTTGCAAATGTCATGGCTTTCAATGTTTGGAGAATCGTCTCAAATTTCATCTGTAAGCAACCATTACCAGATCTAATGTATTAGATCGTGGAATAACTATATTCAAAGCTACAGATTTATTCTGCATTTGAAGTTTGTCACCTGTTATTAACAATATTGGAGCTGTTACTGGCAGGTTTAATATCGAGTTTTAATTTTTTCCTGAAGATAACCCTATAATCTGAACCAAAGCATACAAAAACGTGGTGTTAAATGTGTTTCAAGTGTCAAATTATTCCTGAGACATTGACAGTGGGTGTCAAAATCTTTGAATAGGTACATTTTTTGACATGTGTCAGGTTTAAGATAAGGACTAATTCTCTGCAGAGGGAAGATAAGAGTCCAGAGAGAGTTTAGGAGAGCTGCAGGCAGTTATGAAGAAACCTGAAAAAAAGGCTTTTGAGGTCACACCAAAACAAGACAATGACTTTGAAAATCATACAAGGATGTCCTCTACTAACAGTAACATATAAATTGGATGACAACATTAAAAAAATCAAGGATAGTTTTGATTTTGATGTACAAGTTAGGTGGGTTGGGTCAGAAAAAGCAGAGGCATAATATGAGTGATAGTTTGAAGAGTCAGAATTAAGTCTGTGTTGTTGCAAAAGCATGAAAGCAGTGGCATGTTTACTTTATGTCCTTTTATTGTTGACTGAAAGCTCATTGTGACTAATCAACCAAACAATGATGTTGTGTGGATCATTGTTTTTCCTGAACAAGTTGAAACAGATTAAAATGAATTTACTTTGTGCCTGTGCACATTTCAACAGGCTTCACTATCCAGGTGAAAGTTTAGTTATGAGGCCAACAGGCTGAAGTATCAGTTACTTGTTTCGCTGTGTCATTCCATGATTTTCATGCAATGCATTGACATAGCATTGTTATTTAGGGTGGATTTTCCTGAGGAGAGAGCCATCTTTCTTCTTCATTAACTTTGTTAAGAGCAGTGTCTGCATGCAGCTACCATAAAGTTAAAGGATAACAAAACACAGCTTAGTATTGGTGGCCAACATGACACCACCACATCCTAAAACATACACCTGCTACACCGACTATAAAGTTCAATGCTCTCACATCAACTTTCATTCAGAAGGAATAAATACGGATGTCTTTGTCTGCACTTGGGCCAAAGTTGCAGGGCGAACAGAGCTAAAGTTGTGGCTAAATAAAGGGTCCAACCATCCCTGTATCTCCTGCAGGGACATTAAACAGACACAAGTGCCTAACTCAGGTTCTGTGGAGATATCTGTTGTTTTGATTACATCCTTCTGTTAGAGGTTTGAATATTTTAATGCCAAAGCGTGCACACACTGACACCAGATATCATTTGGGCAGGGTGGCACTGTACTAGTCACAGACTTACAAATTGTTGTTTCAGCCTTTTGGCCTCATCACAAAGCTTTAACCTGGATAGTAATGCCAGTTTTAATGTGCACAGATATACTGCTTATGCAATATCATTTGTTTTATCTAGTTCTAGAAAAAAATAGCAGTTTTTTAGGCATTGTAATACGCAGAAAATAGTTATGACCAAAAAATAATTACAAACTGACTAACATGATTGCATTGAAAAAAAACCCAAAAAGATAAACAAACACACACTCACTCATGGGTCTTCACAAGCACTCACACACAAGACCCAGTTGGCTACTAGTCTGCACTACTCCAGACAGCGACCGAGCCTGTGCATGCATCACCACATCATAAAGCAACACACAGTTTACAAGAAGTGTGGTCTCAGCGTTTGCAAAGAACAACTTTCAGGGCTTTTTGGAGCTGTTTGGTCAAATGCAGCCCTCTAACAGCAAAACAGCATAATCTTTTGGGGCATTCCTGTCTGGACAGAGAAAACAGTGTTTTGGGCCTAAAATGCCACAATCTGCACCAACCTCCCCTCAGAAAAAAAAAAAAAAAAAAACGAAAAACACATACAAAAGCTGCCGTTAAGTTCAAGTGTTGCTGTTTCACAAGTGATTGTGTTGGCTGGTGACCCATGGCTGCCTCAACTGAGGTTGCTGTGGTAACAACAAACCAAAAAGAGTACTCATGAATACTTTTAAATAACATATTTTGATTAAGCCTATCAGATATGTCTGGGATTGAAATATAATTAAAGAAATATTCTTTTCAAAACACCTTCTAGACCAGGTTACATTGACACAAGCTAAACTATAACACCAGACAGATTGTGCTTGGAACAGACAATAAAATTAAACTGCTTTTACATAAAGATTGACAAAAATGATTTTCACGTGTGTTTTCAGAAATATCTGCCTACATGTGAACATAGTCTCAATGCAGACTGGGCCCACATGGGAAAGGGGGCCCTGAAGTGATAAGAGCTCTAACATAGTGTCTCAGACAGACCTGTGAGTTTGGCTTTGATGCTGTCATTTTAGTGGACTAAGTGCTTAGACTTTCCGGACTTGTTGAACTGTTTTGGCTGGTTGGACAGATTGGAATACAGCTGGAACAGGGATACTCAATTTTGACCAACTTGCATGTGAAGTCACATTCTGTTCCATTTCGTCTGGACGATGCTGTCCAGCAGTAACTATCTGCTGTTGTGTAGAAGGCCATTCTAAAAAGCCTTTAAATGTCACTTTTGCATATTTGCAAGTCGTATTATCATACTATCTGTAAACTATCATAATATGCAACAGAAACACTTGCAATCAGCAATTGTCAAGTAAACTAATTATTTAAACATGACTGTCTCTTTATACAATAAACAATCAGCGTAAGCCAAAGACATACTTTGAATATAAACTTTAATTCAGCCCTTCTGGATTGTCTTTTGAGTTCGAAAAACATTGATTTGGTCTTTACCAGTATAAATGTTCTGTACAGCAAGGGGGATCTGCATGACAAGTGCCGCAGACTGCAGATCTACACACATCAGCTTAGGCCAAACGATTTTAGGAAAAAGATCTAATTGCGATTTTTTTCTGGCAGATATTGTGATTTCAATTTCAATCTATTCACGATTTTGTTTTGTTTTTTAAATCAATCTTCAGTGCAATATTCCCTATATTTACAGTAGGGCGATATGGACAAAATTTCATATCTTGATATTCATGCCAGATATCTTGATATCGATACGATATGATATGACTAGTGAAAACAGTGAAAACAGTGAAAACCAAGCATTTTCAGAAAAATAAAAACAGTTTGAAAATAAAAAAGGTTTGTGGTTGGCTGGCCTTAGCCATGCATTCAAGGGTAACCGTAAAAATGAAATTTGTTGTGACTTTCAGAGCTGTACATGCAGGGCGAGCGCAGAGGGAAATCTACATATTTTATTGTTGCTTTTTCGATATTAATATCTTGAATATTCATATCTCTATATAGATACGATAACAATATATCTTTAAGCCCTAATTTACAGCATAGACTACAGGAAGGAAATCAATGATCAAAAGCACATAACAAATTATTCATCATATAATAATGATGATAAATAATCTGTTATCATTATTTAAGGGGTACTCCAAATTCTAGTCCTACACAGAGGCTTTGTATTGTTGACCTGCTTGCCAGCACTTTCGCTGTGGAGATGTGACGTTTGCGAACGAGTCGACTCTTTCGAAAGGCTCTTTTAAGTGAACAATGGGAACCGATTCGCATTTGTGAGTAAGCCGTTCATTTGCGAGCCATTCTTCAATGCAAATTGCCTGCAAATTTGTAAAATGGTATGTGTAAAACAGATCCTGGGTCAGTCAGGAGTGCTGCAAAAAATTGCAGCTTTGGCGATCACATGAATGCGTTGTCTGACATTGTGATTTATGATAAATCTTTCAGCCCAAACATCAGCTGCTTGTACCATTTGATCCTGAAATATCCTGAAGCAATTGTTTTTACCATGTCACACTGGTATTTCACCAAATTTACCTGCATCAACAGCTAATCAAAATGTTTGGAATAATCCTTTTAGTCAGTACAGACTTGTTGGTGTAATTCTCCATCAATGCCAATATTCCTTCTGATGTCTCATCATGAAAATACATCACAGTTTGTCCAACAGGTTATTTTTATTGCCTCAAATAAAGAATATTATCTAAATCAGCTGATGTCTGCATCGAATTAGCATGACACAACAAATAAACATCTGAATACTGAAAACTGATCAACCCACATTAATTTGCAGATGGCTGATGTTTATAAAAATGGCTGATATCGGCTGAACTAATGGTGATGTGCATCCCTATGTTTTATGCATGCACATCAGTGTGGATAGGGGAGGACTGCTGTTTTAAAAAGGGTGTTTTTAAACAAAAACAAAAGCACCACAAATAAACCTGACATTATTATCTAAACCATCATCCACCCTTGAAATATAAACTCATCTCTACACCACTTATCAGTCTGAAAACAGTAACTCAGGGATATGAAAGAGTATTAACACACAAGGACTACCACATAAGGCTGCATTTCTTATTAGGAACACATTAGTAGCCCTGTAAAGTGAACATGCTCAAAAAAACCCAGGCTCATGTAAAAATGTTTCTTCAAAGATTTATGAAGGAATATGCAAAACAGTGCTCAAAAGGCATTGGAAGCAGCATGGTTTGGTTTGAGACTGATGAAAAATGGTTGAAAGGTGCCATCAGGGACTCTTACAGCTGTGGCAATAACAGCTCATCATGTTCTCAGATGTGCTGCACACATTAACGTGAATAAACAGTCTTTGATGGGGGAGCCACAGGGGTGTCACCGAGACAGAGAGACAATCAGCTTCCCTACAGTCCTAAACAATGTCACACTTAACAGCATTGCAGAGAGGGAGCAACATGAGCAAAGAAAAGCAGGAGGAGAGAGAGAACATGAGGTAAACTTCTGTACACAGACCCCAGAGTTTTAGAAACACTTGATGCACGACTACGAGCAGACGCAGAGCAAGTAAATATGGTACATTTATATCTTCTAATGCAAACATCAAGGTTCTGTGTTCATCACTTGCTGCGAATGAATTCAAAACAAATACCGTGGAAGACCAACCACTTTTCTGCAAAACTCATTTTGTGTGAAATGTGTGCCAGGCAGAATCCTCTCATAAGAACAGAGAAAGGACAAACCTCTCTTTTTCATCCTTGTCTTTAAGCTGGAAATCAATAAAACATGACACACAACTTTTAAAGTATTAAGAAGAATTTAGGTTGCTTTCACTACTGGATCAACGGGAAGAGATGTTCCAAAAGAAGTTGGTGTTTCCTCTTTAGTTCGGTTTGTTTGGACACTGGTGTAAACAGAAGTCGCATTCTTTTTCCAAACATAACAACCAAGCTGAGTTTGCCAAAAGAGGTGGTCTCAGTTTGGTTTAGACCCTGAATCTGTTTGTTTGCAATTAGAACATCATCGACCAAAAACTGGAACGAAAAAGGTAACATCATTCTGCAGTTGTGTTATAATCAGCAGGCAGTGGTTCTAGTAATCAGGCAACTTCAGTTATGACTGTAGTATGAATATTAAGGATGATATAAAATAATTTGCAATAAGAGAGAGTTTTCACTTTTGGACTTCAGGCATTGATTAGCATAAAAAATAGCAATGGAGCAAAATGACTTACCATCATGTCTGCAGAGCATCTCAGCAATTAACAATGATTGTTTCAAATAATCATTTACATAGCACTAGCTTGAACATTAGCCACAGTGACAGAGATCAGCTCTGTTATAAAAGAAAAAGAAAAAGAATGGAATGAAGTAAAATAAAATCAATTCAAACTGCAAATGGTGCAGGGATTACAGAAGCTTGTGGACTTTTACTTAAAGGAGCTGTGCAGTAGCATCTATTTATTGTAGGTGTTACCTTCACTGTACTGAAGTAGATTATTATTGTGCAAATTGAAAACAGCCTTTATAGCATGGTCATGGCATAGCATACTATGAAGCATACCATGATGGCATAGCATACTATATATTAAACATACACTTCTACTTGCTCTTGCTGTGTCCGTACCTCTCCTGCTACAAATAAACTGATGCTGTTCATCTGTGAGTCCAGCTGTTGGTTCACATTATTCTGTACTGTGAAAACATCAGTGCTGGTCTTCCTTAGATGTGCCTTAAAATATCTGGATCATCAAGTGACTTTGTCAAGATGAACAAAGGTTCCTGAAGAGAAAACAGATAGGGCTTCATTTTATGAAAGAAAATGCTGATGAGCTACTGTAAGTCATCACAAGAAATACAAGAGAGGGTAAAAGAGAGGAGGGCAAGGCTGCAGATTTGAGAAGCATGTGCTTCTGAATGTCTGCCAGTGGTGGCACATTTCTCATTGAACTAAGAGTTTAGTAAAAGGTGTCATGTTCTCCTGCTTACCAAGCCCATTACAACATTAAAAGCAAAGAAAATTGATTTTGCAGGACATGGGACAATGTTACCATCTGTTTAGTATAGTTTTTTAAATTAATGAAGCAATTGTGTGCTGCAGAAGTGTGTAGACTTGGTATATGTATCTGTACTGGTTGTGAGGGGGTGGGGCGTTGACTATACATTAAAAACAAACTATCGCGGAATGATGAAGGTACTGTAAAAAGTCTATCATCTATTTACAGCCCAGACTCTTGTTCTTTTTCACATTTTCTCTTACCCTGACACAAATCTAGAATTAAAAAACTGAACAATGTAAACAACTTGAAAAGTCTTTTTGGTAGAGATGACATTTTTTCAGAGTAGACAGAGGACTGAAATAGACAGAAAAAGATGCTTTCACGGCTTTGTGTAGACATACTCATCCACCCACTCCAAGCAGCCGAAACAGTCCAACAAGTCCAGAAAATTGCAGCACTCCAGTCCACTAAAATAACAACATCAAAGCTAAACTTACAAGCTACAGTCCAACAAAACCAGTGAAAACACTCCGTCCACAGCAGTGACTATCTACACCTCCCTGTAAATGTCATACTCTAAATCTACTTCAGTCTAAGAAAATCATGCTTTAATACAGTGAAACATACAGCAGGCCCAGTGCATTTCATCTAAGCAGCAAACTTGAATGTATCCTGATTTCTATGGATCTGCAGCTTAAACATGAATCATTACTCTATATCTAAAATACACAGGTGACTTCACAGACTGTAAAAGTGCAATAGATCTCCAGTTGTCTGTGATGATTTCACCTTTGACCAACTCCACTGTAATTGTTTACACACTTTTATGATGCAAAGGATGGTCATATGCGACTGACATTTACCCTGGGCTAACTTTTGCTTTCACTTTCAAACAGATGCGTTAGACTGAACAGTACACTCTATGAATGGCAGATCTTGGGAGTAAGAGTACTTGAAAGCTTGGACACATGACTGAGAATGATCAAAATATAGTTGTTTTTACAGTGGAATGATTATGTACTGAGATAAAAGATGTACAACTTTTGATTTAATCTAAAATCTGTGATTCTAACATTTATGAACTTAAAGCCAACACGGCCAATCATATGTGTATTTTTTGTTTTCTCATTGATTTTTATAAAGGACACAAATTCTCTACCGTACTTGAATTTTAAACATACATTAACACTTATCTTTCAATGGATGGATGGGTAGATGGATGGTAAGATGAGTGAAGAATGGATGGATAAATGGATGGATAGGAGGATGTGCAGTATGTATGGAAAGACAGAAATGCATTCCTGGATAGTTGGATATGGATGTGTGGGTAGGTGTACTGATAGATGGACACACAAACAAATGGATGACTACAAGCACTAGTCATGAATGGATATACATATATATATAAAGAGATGGATGGATGGATGGATGGATGAAAAACAGATGGCTGTATACATGAGTAAATAAAGGATAGACAACAAAAAAACAGAACAATGTGTGGGTAGATGGATGGATGAGTGAATGGGTGGATGGATGGACAAACAGATGGGTGTAAAACAGTACTGGAGAATGCATGGATATACCAATGGATGAATAGATGGTAGATCGGTGAATAAATGAATAAAAGGAAAGATAATTAAACAAATGAATAAATAGATAGAAATAATGATCAGCAGATGGATAGTTGAACTGATGATGGATAGACAGATTAACAGATGGATAAATAAGATGGACTGATGGCTGGACAGATTAACAGGGGGACAGAAACACAGTTGGATCTGTGGGCGGTTGGATGTATGGATGGATGGGGAGGTACATAGATAAACAAGGGGACAGATATAGAGTGGGATCGGTAAGTGTTTGGATGGATGAATGGATGCATGGATGGAGAGGTTAACAGATAAACAACGAAGATGGAGTAATGGATGGATAGATAAACAGACGGACAGAGATACAGTTGGATCAGTGGGGTTTTGGATGGATGGATAGAAGGTTGAACAAATGGTAAATGTTGGTGTTACAGCAGCTGTTTTTAAAGCCAGCAAAGAGGAATGGATACACAGTAAATCCCCTTGAACAAGTAGAGAAAAAAAAATGCTAACATCATACATCAGGCATCTTGATTAACACAACTGTAAAGTCACAATCAGTCTAATATCTAAAAATCAATAGGAGACAGGCAGGTACATTTTCATATCACCATCAAAGTGAAATGAAACCCACATACATAAGATAACTGCTCTGTCTTTTACAGCTGCTGAAGGTTATGGTTGAGGTTAAGGTCAAGGAAAATTGTTCATATGCATCTTCCACCTGGAGCAAGGTAACGTCATTGTGAATTATGTCCAGTGAAGGCATTATCTGTAGTAGTCACATAGTTAATAATGTGTGTTACAGCACTGCACTGCTGCATTGACTCTCCTTGACTCTCTCATTGGTATAAAATGAGTTAGTACGCATTCAATTTCACAGGTGTAAAGACTATATGCTCAGCCAGAAAGAACTGTGTATCTACAATACCTCATAAAACATTCTAATACTGACACATTAGGAAGAGAAAGATATTCTTCTAATGTTGAAAAAGGTGGATATATACTAACATAGCGTTGACAATTTTCCAGTATATTTGCTTTTTATGTATCTCAACTTGTCCTTGCGACAATAAAATAATTAGAAATATTGGAAAACTTAATGTACGTTCCATGTTTTTGTCTTTCCCTTACATTTGCGCAGGTATAAAAGATGTTTGTCTTTCACCAGTTCAGGGGTTGCCTCTGAAGCTGACACATACTGTGTTGAAACGTCCGTATAATTGCAGTAGGAAAGCAAGAATTCTCAATAAAATTCTGAACCCTTCACTATGGGGATCACAGTTTGATATGTGTGTTGTCCTTTTCTCTCGTATTTGCTGTGTGAAATTTGTGCCTGTGAATCAATGTGAAGGGGAGATCAACCCCTGCCTTGACTAGCAATGCAGTAAATTTGGGCCATAATACCTCAGTACACCTTTGAGAGAGGAGGCAGCAATATGTACCCACACTTGCAATATGAGGTACTCTTATTCTTGAAATCTGTGGTCAGTGTAGAGGAAAAGATAGTTCAACATTTGCAAAACCTGAAAATCAAGCATGTTTGGGCTTATTAATATGGCTATAGAGCTTTGGGCCCTGTGACACAGCATCAATTTATCAAATCATTGATGCACAAACATTCATCAGGTTTTGCAGGGGGGGGCATAAGCTCCAAGCACAGCAGCACGGGGATTTAATTAAGTAAAGCATGTCTTACCTTTTCCCTGTGGCCTGGAATAAAAGCCGTATGTAAATCCACAACAGACTCATAACATACTGGCCTATGCAGCATGAAAAATGATCGCCATCTGCTCCAAACCACTGTGAAAAGCACACCCAGACTTTGTCAAGTGTCCTGCTGGTTAATAGTAATAATCCATCACTAAAATCATTGTTGATAGCAGCAAAATGATCACTGAAAACAAACTTAACAAGCCTTAATGGGCCTAAACAAGCTAAATGTGACGGTTACACTAGGATGAAGTCATTATGTCATCATGATGTATTTAATTATATTAAGAAAAGTTTAACTTATAAAACTTGAATGATCCAATTTGTTTGAAGGTCATATTTCTTAGTTTCTCAAGCATTACAAAAAAGATAAAACAGATGTTCCCTAGCTATAAAAGCACTTGAGAGGGTTATTTTTCAATGTGATAAAATTTGTTTGCTAAAAAGTGAAATAAAGAAATTGATTAGTAATATAAAATATGTATTTTTTCATCCTCAAAAGCCCCATGCTGTTCAGAAAAAAACTTGACTAAATTGTCTCAGAATGGAAAATAATTTTCAACTACAAAAGCACTCAGAGAGCGCAGATCTCTGCCAAGCAGCTTCAGTCCACTTCGGCGAAAATGGTCCTATCTAGCAATGTTAAAGAATCATTTAAAAAATTCCTGGATCCAGACGGTGATCCGGAAACCCCCCCCAAAATTTAATCAGTTCTTTCATATCCCATTTCCGACAATTCCTGAAAATTTCATCCAAATCCCTTCAGAACTTTTCAAGTTATTTTGAACACAAACAAACAAACAGACAGACAGACAGATAAATGCCGGCAAAAATATAACCTCCTTGGCGGAGGTAAAAATAAAACAAAAAAGGACCAATTCTAACCAAACCAAAAAACATGAGCAAAAATACTGAGGTATGTACTGAACCATAGGTTGAGTGTATTGTAGCACCACTAGCATTTAAAAATTGCGCAAGAAAGAATTTTGCAGGCTCCAGAAGATTGTCTTAGTGCTTTTCTGTCTCTGACACACTGTTTTGCAAGTTTGGTGGCCGAGGGAAAGACTTCATTTCTTTTTTTTCACTCTGATGGAGTACTCTAAAACACCAGCACTGCTCAGACAAAATAAGGAGATGGACTGGCACCATGGGTGCAGAATAAAAGAATACTGTGCCCAAGAAAAAGTAAAGTTACTTTGATTAAAAATTTCTTGAGTAGAAGTGAAGTTACTGACATTTAAATCTACTTAGGTATGAGAAAAAAAATAAGGTGAGAAGGAATATTCTTCTAAACAAGACTATATATATTCCATGTTTTTTTGTAATTGGAGGAGCTATTTCACAAATAATTGCAGTGCAAAAGCAAATCTCACATGTGATGCATTGTTACCTCACTCTGTACTGCTGACCACCAACAAGTTTG
Organism: Cetoscarus ocellatus; assembly: GCA_037902135.1. NCBI lineage: Eukaryota > Metazoa > Chordata > Actinopteri > Labriformes > Labridae > Cetoscarus > Cetoscarus ocellatus. The sequence goes on from JBAMNC010001984.1 coordinate 259,151, forward strand.
ATGTGGTTGACTGTCAGCCTGGACCTTCTATTTTGGTTTATTACCTCCACCAAGGAGGTAGATTGAGGAAGATATCTCGAAAATGTAAATCTAAAATCTAATCTAAACTATAAAATCTAATCTAAATGGACTTTGATCAGATTTAGAGGGAATGATGGTAATGGCACAAGGAAGAATTGATAAGACATTGCTGGAAATCTAAATCTGGGATTTTCTAACTTTGTGCTATGGGGCAGTTTTCCACACCTTTGATAATAATAAAAATACGCAGGTGCTTGTAGTTAAGTTGTTACCTTAAATAAAAACACTAATATAAAAACTGTCAAGAATGTTCAAGTACACTCAACAACTACTTTGTCACGGTAGGTTAGTATAAATAATAACTTTCCATCCCCCTCTGGGACACATTTGTACATATCCGGCATTGTGTATGCATACAGAAGATGTCCATCCTTGACTAAATCCTTGCATGGATCTGTGTGTTAATGATGCAAAATGACGCCTGTTCTTTAACTGTAGACACAAAATCCAGTTGGCAGTGCACACTTTGAATGTGTTTACCACAAAACTAAAAAGAAACATCAGGATTCATGAGCTGACAAAATCTCATAAAATGTCATCACTTCAGTATATCAAATGATGATCATCTAATTGAGGCTCTGTGTTTATTGACATAATATGCAGGAAAGTGACCATGCAATCACAAGTGCCCATTAAAGATGCAGCTACACATGCATGTTCCAATGTAAGGAGCCATGTTCAGAGCTATTCACCTGTAATCAGATGAGTTGGGACATACCACTGACACAAGGTGTAAATGAACTCTTTCTTAGGTGCTGTAAATGTCACTTAAATAAATATTTAAATGCCCCAGACGATATCTCACTTTACAACAAAAGCTCACAAGGTGTAAAGACTACACAGTTGTGCCTGACTGCACATTAAAGAGGTCTTGTTTTCCCTTAAATCAAATTGATATATTCATTTTTGATGACTGTCAGAGTGTGCTCACAATTACTAATGTTTAAAAAACATCTGAGTACCTCGGACAGTGCTTTATTCTCGGTCTATCTGAGACACTCTGTTCTTGCCTCCAGCCTCTTTAAGGCTCTTTTCCCTACAAGGGCCCAGTCTGTGCTAATTGGTCAGTTCAGCACTGCTGGGCACCATGTTGTCAACAGTTTTGCATTCAGTCTAATATCTATGTTCTGCAGTGGGTCTGCTATTAAACTGATGACAAAACAAAGGCAGGACATCACACCGGTAGGTCTACTAGGAGGGACCGGGAGAACGAGAGGTTACACAAAGAGGGGAAGAGGCAGAAGTCTTAAAGCTGCAGTATGCAATTTATGTTTTGGGTCACTGGCTCCAAAAACATAATAATCTGCCATCTGGCTTGGTATTCAGCCTTAATTAGAATCAGAATCTCTTCATTGTCATTGTATCTAAATACAACAAAATTCGATACAATGACAATAATACCTATGTTTGCAGCATACCTGTTCTTCAAAGGATAGGTATGCTGCAAACATATTTTCCTTGTTATACCTAAATAAGCGTAATTATTGATTATGATATGGTAATATACAAGAGGATGCCATTTGCAGCTCTTTTGATACTAGGGGGAGTAGAGTGGCTTCAATTCCAGTCTCATCCAAATTACAAACCCCTGCTTTAATGCAAACTTTTTGTTTTGTTCACAGAGGGGCTGCATGATATATATATAACCTGTTTAAAACCAGCATAATCACATTAGAAGAGGGAAGAGCAAAACCACAATAAGACTGCAAATATTCATACTATATTTACAGAGCTCTTGTCATGAAAAATGATCCGCTGGCCTGGCTTGTCTAAATGCTAATAGCAGTTATTTACTAGTAATATATAAAGTATATTTTTCAGTTGCTATAGTTGATATTTCTCTTGGAAACCCATAGCGGAAAAAAAAATACTTTCAGAGCTTTACAAACTTTTCCTCTGTCCCATAGTTCCAACAACATAATTCTTTTATTTTGCTGTTTTGGTCTGTTTACATCTATGACATTTACAACTTTTAAGCTCATTGTGTTATTTGTCCATCTCTTTTTATTATTTCTATTCTATTATTTTATTATTGTCTTTTTTTATTTGTTTTTTTTTTTTTAGCTTTCTTTGGTCCTCATGGTTTCATTTTATGTAGTAGTGTTCCTGTATTGTCTGGGTTCCAATGACTTATGGAGGGAACCTTTGAGTCATGGAGCTGGAGTCACTGGACACAGCTCCCATGCATGTCAGATAGCATCATCAGGGTGCAGTCGCACTTAGAGTGTCATTTAGCCTCTTGTGTGTTGCCTTATCCTGGTGTGCTGTGTCTCCTGCCCAAAGGGGTCAGAACCTTCTTTGTGTCCTTGTCTAGTGACCGGGCCTGGATCGTTTTGTCTACGTTTTGGGGTTTAAGTTCTTTATGTGTTGTGGAACTCTCGCAGTTTCATTTTACCATTTGTGTATGTCTTAAATGTTCTCTGAGTTTAATGACCTTTTTCGGTTGTTCTTTTTTCCTTTGTGTCTAAGCTCTTGTGCTTTGCTCCTGCCCATTGTCAAAGCACTTTGTAAACCAATGTTTTTAAAAGTGCTACATAAATAAAGTTTATTATTATATTATTGTAACATACAGAGCCTTTCGGGCCCTCAATGGTCACCATCCCAGACATGAACAAACAAATTGTAGGAGGCAGGACAAAAATCAAAATGCTAGACTTTTATGTTGGAGACATTATGAGGTTTCCCAAACTGGATTTTGATTTTTTAAAAAATGTTTTTACTCTGACACACTACAGGAGATGAAACAAACGATCTTTGAGACTGATGGGTCCCAAAGCTCTACTGCCTTGTTTCTTCTGAGTGGTCTGGTTTGATTCAGTATAATTCAGTCAGGTTTGGAGCAGTAAACTCTAATCTTGTTTGCTTTTCCACTGCCAGCTGTACCTTCAGGTGAAGGAGGGGATATGAGCCGGGAGGAGAGGGTCACACCACCTACGTAAACGCGTGATGTTACAGCAGCATGACACAGTGCAGCATTCTGAAGAAAAGCGGGAAGACTGCTAACAGAGAGCAACAATGGAAGACTTCCAGATCTCCAAAACTCCATGAAGCATTGTGTTGTGCAGCCCCTCTTTACAGCAACAGCAGCGAACAAAAGACTCTAAATCCTTTACTTGAACATGGAGAGGTATGTATCTTAATTTTAGCTGCTGTCTCACAAGAATTTATCATTTTTGTGACCAATCAACAGACCACAGCGTTTTTAGCTTCACCTTTTAGGGTTGGTTTTGTATGATTCATACCCCTTTAGAGGTATATCTATTGTAGGGGGAAGATTTTTTTGGGTCTGCTTAGGCATGGTTGGTCATTTCCAAGACTGAGGGTTTGAGCTGATGTCACACAATGGGAACATGTTGGTTTTGACTAATCAGCTTTCACAAGTTAAACTTGTGTTCAGAGGAGTGACAGCTGGAGTGTGGAATGACACATGGAAGGGACAAAGACAAAAACCAGTGGAAACAATGAGATCCTGAGTTACCCTTATGCAGTTTTATGACACATCATTACACTAGTGGCTCCTGTTGCACCTTCTTAACTTGAAAAACTACAACTGAGTGTAATGAGTCACCTGTCATTTCCACAGTGCATTTACTCAAAAGCACTTCACTGAAGCTTTGTCATCATTACATAACCTACTGACTCCAATTGCTTCCCTCAGACCAATATGACACCTCTGATACTACCTACGGAGATTGAGCAAACTGGGGTCAACTAGTGTCCCCATTATATCTTTGTGACCTTTACAGTGGAGTAAAAAAAATTGTGTATCATTTGTTCTCTTGATTTTCAAATAAAACCAAAAATGAAAAAATGAGAAAATGACTTGTTTTCTCAATATTTGTTTCTAAAACAAAAATGAAAACACTGATAACAGCTCTTTACCTAGACGTCAAGAGAACGATTGCTCTAGCGCTACCATGGAGGCAATAGACATTTATTTGATCTTCAGTTGCAGTAAGAGGATAACTCTAAGGCTGGAGGACATGACCACAGATGAAATATTAGTCATCTTCCAGGTATGTTTGTTGACTTTTCTCGAGAGCAGAAAGGTAAATTTTTACCCGAGCTGTCATCTGAGGAGCAGCTAGTAAACGGTTGCTATGCGGGTTGCCAGGGACACTTTGCCATCATTTCTGTTGCTTGGGACCAGGACGCCACTGTGACTATACTCTAAATAGCTCAATTTCCCTTTGGTCACAATGTAAATAATCTAAAGTGTAGGCATGTATTTCATTGTTTAAATGGAAACACATGAAGTCACCTTATCAATTGAAGACACGATTGCCACCCCCAGCTGTGCATCTGATATGTCTCCTTATCTCCTGAGCTTAATTTGGGCACAGAACCTTCTTACGGACATTTTGGAGCACCTTGGCACTCCTACCTCCTGCAGAATGGTGGAAATCTCTGCATGGGTTTTGCCATCCCAAAAAAAGTGCTGTACAAGCTCTGAGTAATTCTCCAGTCCAGCCATGACGTTTAAGCCCATTTCCTGTTCTCTTGATGTCTCAGTAAAGTTCACTTCTGGGTCATGCAACTTTCATCAGATGAAAACGTTGAAATCAGATAAAACTCTCATTATCCGTTTTTCCCATTTTTCATTTGAGCACAAAAGCGAAAATCAGAAAAATTCATTTTCATTTTTGTTTTAGAGACATTATGTCGAGAAAACAAGCCTTTTTGTTTTTCATTTTTGGTTTCATTTTGAAAATCGAGTTAACGAATGATACACAGATTTGAAAAAATCACAGGTGTGAAAATATTACAGCTTGAAACAGCATTAAGAATGGGGCTACTTACGGCCACAAGCCCCACCTGTAACTCCACCTAAAAGTGATGCCAGTCTGTTAAATACACACCTGTCATGACATCAGTGGCAGACCACAGACCACATTGACACAGCATTATCATTTAGTCTTCTAGAGGAGTGATCTCATTAAAATCCCACTGCTGAAACACACCAATAAGCTCTCCCTCATATACTGACAAGAGCTAACCACATAATGACCTGCTGTCCCAGTTATTTAGAAGATGAGCACAGACTGCAGCCACAAACTTAGATGGCAGAGCACATTTGTGCAATGTTATTTTCCTTTTTAAATCGAGACATAAGTGCTCTATACAATATCCAGCACATGGTCAGCCCAGATAAGCATGCAAGTCCTAATTCATTGAGAAATACATGAAAAAAGGTGTAAGCTGCTATATTAAAGTAGAGGAGTTCTTGAATATCCCATATAGATAAAGTGAAAAGTTAGAAATCTTTCTGAGAAACTTTTGGATGTTTTACTTGATAAATGAAAACACTGTGCTGTTGTTGGCTCAAGATAAGAGACATGGGATCACCAAAGCCATAAGGTCTAACCCTCTGGGCACCATGAATGTTGCTGAAGAAGGCACAGCTACAAGCAGTGGTTCAATCATTTAGGTCATTGCTGAGGGTAATATACTGATATTTGCACTTTACCCTTAAATGCAGAATCACTACTCCTATTTGTGAAGCCCTCTGGAAGACGCAGACAGAAAATTCTCCATTATTAGACAAAATACTTTAGTTAAAGGGACAGTTAGGGTATTTGGAAACGGTGCTGCTAAAGGTCCATGGCACTAGTAAATATGATTGCCAATAAAGCACCCAGCCAGCTTTTTCCCTGGTAGGTGATAGCTGGCTAGTGATGTTAGGTATTAAATATAGCAGTCAATGGTGCACCGAAAGCCTCAGTGCCTACATAAGCCTACATACAAAACTATGTCGGCGGCACTAGACGCTACAGTAACTTTTTCCATGGTCGCTGCTGCTGTGCTTGCATTGCCTTTCCACCTAACTGCTGTGTCCCTGGAAATAACGCAGCCTGTCTGTGGCTAAAGATGGCAGATGAAGCTATAGCATCCAGTGTCACTTTGTTTGTGGTTGGTGTAGGTTGTGCAGACCTGGGAACAAAGTTCTAGTCTGTACTTTGAGTATCAGAAAAAGCACACAGTCTTGAAGAGCCTTAAGGATTAAGCAACTGTGACTTTTTAGACCTCGGTTAACAGTGACACCGTATAATCATCCCATCCCTATTGCCAATAACAGGTCTGAATACACAACCATGCAAATGCTCTATGTGACGCAGACTGCAACCTTATTTGGCCTCACCGCTGATGTAAACAGGAATCACTGCTGGCTAGATTTGAAGGAAATATATTTAGGTTGTTTGATGGCAATTTAAAGGATAAGTTCGGTTTTTTGACACCTGGACCTTATTTTTAGGATTAAATACGCTCGTAGACTCGCCCAGACAATTTTGGCGGAGCTCGGAGCCGTTTTCGAGCAATTTAGATCTATCCAATGGCATTTTTTCTCATGCCATAGTAGCAGAGGGGGCCAGAAATCGAAAGCCCCTAAATTAGACATTATCTGCTGTGAAACTCGCTCATTTCAGCTACATTTTATAAATGAATGGCCAGTGTTATCACCATGTCAGCTCAACTTTGTTGTTATGGTCATCCGGGGCTTTACAAGGATGGGTAACTTTTGGTGACATCATAGACAAGAACATGAGTAGAGCCGCTGTTGTTGCTAGGCTACACGGCTACTCGGCTATTTTTGTTCAACATGGCGGAATATTTATCCGATGTAGAAGTGTCTGACGACGACTTTGAGTATAATGGATGCCCATATCGTTTTGAGCCAGAATATACCGACGAGGAGCTATTTGAAAGGAGGATGCAGAGAGAAAGAGCCGAACAGCTGGCCAGAGAACAAGCAACCACTGCACGTCCACGAATGGGGGCTAACTGGTGGTGTTGTTGTGGACATTGCACGGCAATGGCAACAGAGGAGGAGTGCCTTTGCTGCTCAGAGTGGGACTTGAGACCAGAGGAAACACGTATTGATGCCCCCCAAAATATGATTTCTGGCCCCGTCTGCTACTATGGCATGAGAAAAAATGCCGTTGGATAGATCTAAATTGCTCGAAAACGGCTCTGAGCTCCACCAAAATTGTCTGGGTGAGTCTACGAGCGTATTTAATCCTAAAAATAAGGTCCAGGTGTCAAAAAACCGAACTTATCCTTTAAGTGGTTCATTGATTAGTCAGAATAAAAACTTAAGGCTAGTGATTTCTTTTAGCTATAATATTACATTATGAAAAGTTAGTCAGCAAGAACATCAGTCATAACAACGTAACTTTGGCTGGTTACACTCAAGCCTGCAGAGAGCTAATGATCCACAAAAGTACTTCTTATGAGCAGATTCACTTTATGAAAAAGGTTTGCCCAGAAATGCAAGATGCTGGCTGTAGTTAAACTTTTAGACCTGACTGCTTGATGCATTCAAAGTGTGTCTGCTTTATTGTTGAATTTTTCAAAGCTGGCAGAAAGAATGACCTTTAGCTTAGAGTTCGCAGCAGTGCTATCCCACTCAGATAAAATCATATCTGCTCAACACCACTTGCTACGTTACCCCATTTACCACCCAGAAGAACAATAATGGCCGAGTTTACTGGTATGTCAGACAAGCATGCAGAAGATCTATGTAAGACTGCAGTACAGGAAATCAATACTGGAGTCTAGGGCACAAACTGCAGTTTACTTTTAAACTCTTAAGTCACACTTGTAAAAGCAAACTTTATAAAAACCTGTTTCAGTACCAGTTACAAAAATGACTCAATCTACAACAAGGTTTCCACAAGGTATCCATTGCTAGAGAGTTGAAGTACAAGTGTGGATCACTTGGCCTCAGGCTTCATCCCTCCCACATTTAATGAGTTTATTATCAAGTCAGAGAAGATGTTTGTGTAAAATGTGACAGATATTGCTCAATGATTTTCTTGACATATCAAGTCCACTAGTAAGGCATGATGATGAGGCCAAAGGACATTTGACCCTGTTTCTCTAAAATCTCACCAGTTTGCACTTGAATCAAAGTGGACCTTTGACCAAAATATCATTAAAAAAGTACATAAAAAGCTTTCTTGAGAAATTGTGATCACAAGCAGGTGGTGACCAAGATGACGGATACACCTTTGAACTTTGTCTTGGTGGGAGAGGACAAATGTGATTAAGTTTAAATAAATCTTTTCTTAAAATAACCAGAAAACTCCATGACATTGACCTTTGTCTTGCAAATCTAGCTAACTTAAGCTCAGCCTCCTCACAGGCAGAGGGTCCATGTTGAGGCAGGACTTACGCCAAAACCGTAAATCCTCAATAAATCCTCCATAAAAGAAAAATGGAGGTGATATAAAATAATCACTTCCCTCAAAGTGAGAGTACATTGATGTGTATTAAAAAATGTGTGTAAAAAACATGTTTTTGCCACATACTATCATTGAGTTGTCAGGTTACTGCAGCCAGCCACCAGTGGACACTCTTGGCACATCCACATAGGCCTCCCATTACACCTTCGGAGGTTGTCTATGACCTTAACTTTCTGACCTTTGAGCTCAAAATCAGATCAGTTCATCTTTGTATCATGCTGAACATGGTACAAAGTTTGAAGAAAATCCTCATAAGCATTATAGTGATTTTGCATTAACATGGTTGTACTCATGAGCAAAGAAAGATGATGGAACATTTGACCTTGACCTATGACCTTAAAAATCTTATCAGTTGTTTATCAAGACTTAGTGGACATTTCTAATAAGTTAGATGGAGATTTCTTCAAGCAGTCTTGAGAGCTTCACTATTAAATGATGACCACAGGACAACATGACCTTGACCTTTGATCTATGACCCACAAAATCTGATTGGAGGATCTGTTCTACAAGCTGCAAGAGAGGGGTAGATTGTAAATGGTGGGCCTAACTTGTAGCAAGCCTGCTAGAAGGGATAACACTTAGCTGACAAATTAACACGAAATAACACAAGATGTCAATGGTCAAAGTTGTTGGTCACCTTAAATTTATGATGTTAGCGGGAAGACGGATCGTCTTCAGCCAGTGGTTCAAATTTTTCAACTTTGGCAACCGAGCGACGCGACCTGGTTACATGTCCAAAGTAATGGAAGTCGCCCAGGTCGCATCCGTAGCATTGCGTGAGATCTGGTTGCACCTGGTCGTGGCTGTACGTTGACTTTGCATGGAGAGCGGTTGCTGAGGTTGTATCAGTCACGTTCGGTGTGAATGCACCTTACGGTGTATTCACTTCATGGCAAGGATGTTTCATGGACAAATTTCACATTTCGAGGAAAAAAAAAACACTTCAGAAAGTGAACTGCCTATTTCATACTAAGAGCAATCCCTCAGTGTTTGCAAGTACAGGCGTGTCCAAAATTGTTGGTACCCCTGTGTTGAAGAAATAAAAATCCACAATGGTCACTGAAATAACTTGAAACTGACAAAAGTAATAATAAATAAAAATTAACTGAAAATTAACTAATGATAATCAGACATTGCTTTTAAATTGTGGTTCAACAGAATCATTTTAAAAAACAAAATAATGAAACTGGCCTGGACAAAAATGATTAAGAAAAATTATTAAGTTAAGGGCACCATAATTTTTGTTCAGGTCAGTTTCATTAGTTTGTTTTTTAAAACAATTCTGTTGAACCACAATTCAAAATCAATCTCTGATTTTCATTAGTTAATTTTCAGTACATTTTTATTTATTCTTACTTTGGCAGTTTAAAGTTATTTCAGTGACCTTTGTGGGTTTTCTTTCTTTAACAGAAGGGTACCAACAATTTTGCACGTCTGTAACTCAGAGCAGGAGCTACACCAGGAGCCCCTCTTCCAAATGTGTTTTTTTTTTTCTTATCATGCCAAATTTTCAAAAAAAGGAAACACTGGTTTTCTGTTAAGTGTTTACAACTTATGACGTTCAGATTTTTAAACAACAGTAAACAGTGACTGAGGGTCAGTTTATCTTTTTACACTCCTTGGTCTTTACTCATTCTCAGTTGTTTTGTTTTGTTAACCGCCCCCTTGCAGTGTATTTTACATACTCTGGGTATAAAAGTTCAAGCACAGTTTTCATCATTGTGAAACTCATACAATGCACCTTTAATGTCTCATTTACAAGCTAAACTATCATCTGTGCCCTATACCAACCACCCCACTGTACAGACATGTCATTATAGTACAGTGTTTTTTTTTGTTGTTGTTTCTATTTTAATGTTGCTTTTAATCAGCCAAGGCTTATCATGGAGACAGCCTATTCAGCAATAAATGTTTTTAAATCAACTTGCCGATGTTGTCGTTGTCATTACTTCAGCGTCAAGCAAGTACAATTATGTCACATAGAATGTTTTACTGCTTCCTCAAGAAAGAGATCTTAACAAAAACTGAAGGCAAATTTCTCCACACTGCCAACTTTTTACAACCTTTCGCTGCTCATTTGTCATCAAAGTATTTGTGAAATTTTGGCATTGCTTTCTTTCCTTTGCTACTGGCAGAAAATAGTTAAAATGACAGGGTATCATTTATTTTAAAGCTGTAGTATGTTATAACACTATTAATCATCAGAATAAGGGAGTAGGGCTGTGAGAAAATATTGCTACACCAATATATGACAATATTTTGCAGTTTATAGGAAGTAGTAAGAATTTGATGCATTTGTTTTGTTTTGTAGTTCAGCTTCCAGCCCTCTAGGGTTATGAACATACTGATGGAACCAGTAAAATTTCCCCCTCTTTCCTTGACTGAGTCATGACTGGTCCATGACTGGAACATGCAGCAAACTGCCCACTGTTGTGAATGTAACAAGATCCTCTATGGTGACTTGACAAACATGTAGGTGGTGTTTACACAACAACGAATTTGGACAAATATGGAGAGTTTTCATTGCATTTTCGCCTCCCGTATACACGAGACTGGTGCCTGGAGTGCCTGAATCCAAAAACTTCTGTAACCAGGGTTCAGAGTGGAGAAGTTTGAAAACATATCTGTGCCCGGCTTCATGTAGACGGGATTCAGCGTTTCAATGTGTAACGCTGACGTCAACGCATGTGCAGTAGTCTTTCACATGAAGGCTGCGCACATACCAGGAACAACAACAGCTTCGGCCATCTACCGTGCAACATGTGTGCTGCTTATCGTGCTCGGTTTGTTATCCAGACAAAACTATCCAGACAGATTTGTTGTCCAGTAGAGAAACTCCTGCGTCTTCGTGCATCCACTCGCCACTGTTGTTTCTGAAAAGTTTCTCTTCACCGGAAAGCGTACGCATGTTGTAATACTGCTGTTTCTCTACAAACCTACATCGCCATCTACTGGACTGGCATGCACACTAAAGCATTTTCAGTCGTTCTCGCGTCTTCATGTGGAAGCGTCTTCGTTTTTGAAAACGCAAAGGAAAAACCTTTCCGTTTCTGTTAAAAAAGTTGTCATGTAAACGTGGCCGTAGTGACTGTTTAATGCTAATGCTACTAAAATAAGGGCAAAGTTTGAAGCCCATTGGATTTTCTCTTGTGAGAGAAGTGCCACCTGGAAGGGACACCCTGCAAATGCATAAAATTGGCATGTTTATGACTTCCATTGGCTGGTAATTTGCTTGAACTCGGCAAGAATTCAGCTGGAAGGAGAAACTTGAAGCGGCTGCATTTGTATTGTTTTAGCTTTGCAATTGCATCACAGGAGGTGAAATGTCATTCATGTGACTTAAAGCACATCATGCAGCCATTTTTATATTGTTTGACAGAACCCAAAACTGGAACATTGCCTTAACAAAGTACAGTAAAAGTGTGTCAGATATCATCATTTTAGGCTTACCAAGGGACTCTGCATGCAGTCATCATGTTACCAGCCTTCAGGAGGTATAAGCTACAGACAACACTTATTGTACATGCAGAGGTGTTACAATTCAAAAATCGACTGTCAGGGACTTTAAACAGATTTTTTTTCTTTCATTAGAGGTTTTTTTTAATCATTGTTGTAAAAAATATTTTGAATATGGGTCAATAGCGTTTATCTTAGCAAAGAACATTCATTTGGACACTGTCACATAAAAGACACATAATTTATCTAGAATAGCCCTGTAAAAAAAAAAATCAAAACATATGCAGTGCTTAAAAAATTTATTACACCATCTGTCATAAAAATGAGAAAGCAAAGATATTTAGAAATCTTTCAAAAACTTGTTTGAAACTGAAAATGTGATCGTTATTGAACATGCATTTTGAACAGGAACCTCAAACTGAATTTAGTAAAATAGGCCACCAAATTCATTCTCATTTTCTAACTTTAGCAGAAAAAAAGCCCCGAATTTCATATCTGCACACTCTGAAGCCTCTCAGCTCAAACTAGCACTCCATCACTGAAAAATATCTTCTTTCTAAAATGTAAAATGTATAACTCGGAGGTTTTGGAAAGAGCTAATGAACCACAGCCAGACTTCATATTGTCTTTTTAGAACCTATATCAAGATGTTTTTCACTGAAAAATATTCAGGTTCACCTCCATGGCAAAAATAGTCCTGTTTTATGTAAAAGGGAAAATTTCTCCTGTACAAACATTAAGAAATTTTTTAGGAAAACATTTCCCCAAAGGACAGAAGAACCATAATGAATCAGTATGTTTAAAGGTTTTACTCTAACTCCTTCTCATTTTCTTGATGCTATCATGTTAGACCTGTGCATCGTCGGTGAATAAAACAAGACAGCACTGCGGCGCCTGACATAATTGACTCCATTTTTTAAACAGTATCCTACAAACCAAAACATTATTGGCCAGTTAACTGGAGCTGGCACAAAACCCTGAAAGTTATTACTTGTAGTAAAACCCAACAAAGAAGACATAATTTTCCATATTTCAGATCTTTATTTGGTTGTTTTATATTTTAAAGCTCACCCTGGAGGGAACTACAATACATGAAGCTGTTGTCATGTTAGTGAATAAACTACACAAAGGATAAAAAAAAAACCTCATAGGCTGTACCTGCTCTGTTGCTGACATTTATTTAAAAGATATATACATTATTAGGAAATTAAATCAAGACAACCAGTCACTTGTTGACAATGATAGCCAAAAAGCTCAGTTGAAAATTAATCAATAGTAATAACCACAGGGTGATAACAGAGGCTGCAGAGGGAGACAGAATTCTTATAAACGCTGCAGGGAACAAACAGACGCTTCAGTTTACTACTCGAGCTGAAGAAAGTGGGGACATTTGACAACCCCACTTTTTAATATATTTTTTTTAAACTTTTTTTTTAATAAGTCAAACCAGTCCTTGGTTCGTGGCATCCCTAGGTCAGTATGAAACTGATTGTCTGCTCAGAACCCAGGCTCGTATAAAAAGGTGAATTCAGTTTCAAATTCCTAATTCCTTTTCCAAATAGTAAAACATGGAGAGTTCACTGAAAATGACAGACTCCATATTAAAGCATTTCATGATGCTGGATGGTCTCTGAGAAAAACAGTGAAAGACATCAAGTGTTCTCACAGTGTGGTCAAGTATGCTTTGGAGTCAGTTTCCGTGACTGGTACTTACAAAACGCAGCAAGGAGGAGGCAGTGAGCCTAAGTTAATTGAAGCAGATGTCAGACACTTCAAAATTGTAAGTACTGGAGACAGAAGAAAGACCACTGCTGATATTCAGGCTGAAATGAATGTTTCTAGATCAGAGTCTGAGAAAGTCTTCAGATTGACCATAAGCAGATGACTGACAGGACAATACTTAAGGGGAAGAATAGCTGTTGAGAAGCTATTATTGCGGCAGGCATACATCCAGAAACACCCCAGATTTGCCTGGGAGCACAAACACTGGACTGTTCATGGCTAGAACAAGGTAGTCTCTACTGACAAGTCCAAGCTTGAAGCCTTCGATCAGCATCATCGTGTTTATGCCAACAGAAAAGCTGGAGAATGTTTTGATGCCAGATGCATGCACAGTGAAACATGGTGGAGAGTCCACTCTGATATGGGGATCCATTTGTAGAAATAGCATGGGCAAATTCATGAAAATCTACGATATTATAAACAAAAACGTCGACCACAACATCTTAGTGTATCATGGAATCCTTTCTGGACTAAATCTGCTTGGTCTTGGGGTCATATACCTACAAGACAATGACCACAAGCATCTGACCAAGAAAAATGAATCTGGAGTACCTGAGCTGATGGACAGAGCAAGTCAGAGTCCAGATTTGAATTCTATTGAATAAATGTGGGATTTAGTCGATTCAAAGATCAATCACACAAAAGTCTGATCTAAAGCTAGACTGTGTGAAGGCTATAAACTGTGAACACAATGACAAAAGAGACTATCTAAACGAACATAGACAAGAATGAAGCTGTTATCAAGGCCAAAGGAGACCATACAAAATATTATTTTTGGTTATTATGTGCGACAAAGGACAATTTAGTAGTTTCAGTTTGTTATTTGCCAAATAAATAACAATAATAATTCCAGTTTTACACAAGTTCTAAAATATCTGTTTTCTTGTTTATATGGCAGCTGGTCTTATAAATTTGTTAAGCACTGCGTATGTAATATAATACATATAATAATCCCATATAATAATCAAAAACCCCTTATGGGGATTGATCCATATTACATTTTAAACAAAAGACGACACAGACATTTTATCATTTTTAAAAAGAGCGATGCTATGTCACCTTGAAAACAGAAAGTACATTAATTTCCTCCCTTTCCAAACTAAGTGCCAGTTTCATGTAACTGGACATCACAAGTCCACTGCTGATAAGTTCAGTATAACACTCAATTTGAACCCCATGTGAGGAAACTTTTGCTGTTGCGAGACTGACTAAAACTTGTAATGGTGTCTCTACATGACCTTAAAAAGAAAGCAAGACTACCAGAAACACGGTTCATATTATGTGTAGAGGAAAAGGAGTGGTTAAGAAGGCAGTTAATCAGAGCTGAGACAGAGAAGTGACAACAAGCCTCTAACTGCACCAAAATGATTGTGACAGATGAAATATTGTTTCAGTCACCCTTTACTATTTTTCTTCAAATGTTCTGCCTTTCCAATTAATTTTTAATAGTATATTGCCCAGATGGACCAGTGAAACATATTCAGTAGATAAGTGAAACAGTCCACTTGGTGTATCAGGCTAGGCGTATGAGGAGATTTTAAATACTTAGAGTTGGACAGTAACTAGTTACTTGTGACATATTACTGTAATAATATTGCCTCTGAGACCTAATGAAGTAAAAGAAAACAATTTCTCAAATACTTATATTATTGCAGTCACTAATCAAACTATTGCTGTGGGCTGCCATCACGATTACCTGCATATGCAGCAACTAGCTAAAAAAAATTCAACATAGCCTGGAGGATAACTGGGAAAGAGTAAGCTGCAATTTTAATAAAGTATATTGTCGCATGTCGTAAACTTTGTTCTCAACCTATTGTACCAATTTTTGGTAGAGGAAATGGTAAAGATAAGAGATGCAATATATTGGATTTTTGCAGATATCTGAAATGCCGATACATCCAAACTCATTATCACAGATATTTCACTAAAATCGACCTATTCCTTAAATGATTCTATTTGTGTAAGAAGCAGATGTGAAACAAAAAAAATATTCTTTAATAAATAACACTTTTGCTTTGTAAAAGTGAACATTCAGTGATGAGGAGGTGAACTTTTATAATGCATTTGTACATTCTACCCATATTACAGCCAATCTATGGATTATTTACGTCCAATTTGTACCTGCAAACTATCTGCTGTAAATATTGGCAAAAATGTTCATATCTGCCAGTACCAATATTCAACTTTTTAGGCAATAATCTGCTGATACCAATATTGCTCTGATAGTGTTGTGCATCCCTTAAAAGTAATTAGTTACTGTTGAAAATAAGTTCTCAGTAATTGTATGTCTTCTTAAAGAGGCAATGAGTAATAGGTAATTTAGCAAAATTTCTTTGTAACTTGCTCAACACTGCCGATATTTATCATATTATTCACAAAAAATACCTGTTAGCATGGTCCCATCAAGAGAGCTAATCAGTTAAGCTAAGTTAAAAAGTTCTACAGATGGGCTCGCATTTGACACATAATTTGGAATAAAAAATGACAAGTGCTTCTAAATAAAAATAAGCAACAGGAGAACATAAGGGTAAATGTATGCTGTATTAAATAAAAGACAAAAAAAACAGAAGCGTTTTTTTCCCCAACCACACGCCATTTTGTTTCTGTGTAACTTTGGAGCGCCGCACTTTCCTTCAGCTTTTGCACACTGTTCGACTGTTCTCTCCTTTCACAGGCAGAAGTGACCAGCTTCTCCTGTAACAAACAAACTACTTTTTATGAGTATTTTGCATATTCTCACTTCAGAAAGGCTGAAATGTCCCTTTAAACCATCACCCAAAGACAGTCTATAATGACAAGGATTCAAAATGAGCCAAACACCTGACTTTTAAATGAAGACAGAATGAGATGTTTCTCCTGAAAAGGTTACTTAAAGGAAAAGATCCACACAGAGCTAAGACTAAATGCTTTGTCTAGAGCGGAACCAAACTCAACACAAACCAAAGGGTCCTCACAGGAGCTTTAATGTGGTAATGAGCAACAACTACTTAACCACTGCTTCAATATCAGAACACCAACATCTGCCCACTAACTGACCTACAAAATGTGCACACCACAAAACATGAAACCACATATGGGGCCCAAATATTAAACTATTATGCATGGATGCAGTGTTTAAGTAAACAATCCTTTTGCTTATTTATTTCTTGTAGTGAAGAAGAAAAGTAGTCGAAAGTGGACTTACTGGTTCATGCTGCAAGTGATCACAAAATGCTTTGTAAGTAGCTTGCAGGGCAAATCAAGAATTTAATATTTAACAGTTCCTTCACTTTACTCTGTGAAATTCAACACTGAAATGCAAACACTGTGCTAAAACATCAAGTAAACAGTGCAGATGGTCGTACATTGTACTCTTTTTTTTTTTTAAAAGTTGCATTGGTCCAAGGGGTCCCTGGAACATAATTCGGAAGATTTCTGCCTAAAAATCCACTCTAACATTGGATTGTGCCACTAAACCCCTCTGTTTCAGCCCTGCTCAGAACAGGGTGATTTGGTGTGTTGCTCAGATCTACAAATGGATCTGACTTTGGTTTTCAATCTTGATGCACCAGATGGACTGTTCAGTTTCACTCGTCCATCTGGGAAACAGCACATTGAAAGTGTTTTTGGAGGGCAGAAACTTTCAGAAGCATAACTGGCAGGTGACTGGAATATCTTTGGGTCAATCCCGTTCATTACGGACCACTTAGATAATGTAGAAGGCGGCACTACTGCGCTACAGAACGTGACCTATTTCGAAAAACAAACTCTCAACAAGACATGTTGGAAGTGAAAAGAAACGTTTTTTGTGGTAATATTTTTTGGTCAGATCTTACAAAACTGCTGCTGAAGCAGTTAGCATCAATGCCAATCTCTGTACGTGCAGTCACTTCCTGCTGTCCTTATGCTTGTAGCTCCCACCACTTTCTACTCTAAAGGATGCTGATTGGGCTGTCTTGCTTTGGGACGCTCACTGTCATTAGAGATTGGAGCTTGGTAAGATGGACCCATATGATTGCAGACATTGAATCAGGCAGGTCCAGCTGCTGCACAAGGTTACTGGCTTCCAGTTTTACGTTTTCTACCCAAGCCAGGGTCTGGGGATCTATACCTTTTTACTCTGGTAGAATCGGGTCAGGCTGGGCCAGCTTGCTTTTTAGAGAGTGTGTGTGTGTGTGTGTGTGTGTGTGGGGGGGGGGGGGGGGGGGGGGGGCTATGCTGGTATCTATGAATTATGTGTACTTAGCAAGTAACCCTATTAATCCATCATATTTACAGTACATACATGGTAAGGGTTAACAAGTTATTCTATGTGTGAATGCATGACGAATGTTTGGCACCTTTGGCCCATCCTCCTTTGACTCCTCTTTTTGTGCATCACTTGTACAGCAATTCTTTGTACAGCACACAGCTTACCAAAAGGAGCATAAGACAGGAAAAAGAAACATATTTTTTGAAGAATTAACACTGTCCCAGAGTGGAGGGAAGTTTGAGGTAAGAAGTAACTTTAATTTGTTTGGTTATAAAACATGTGCAACTATGATGCCCTCATTCAGGTCTCATCGGAATGGACTTCTGCTATTAAAGAGCTGGGCAACTGCACTTCAAAGCCTTAAATACTTAAGCCAGAACATTCATGATTTCAATCAGTTTAAGGCCCATAAATTTACTTTAAGGGGCAAGATGGGACGGGCCAGGCTTGGACAGAACATCCTTGGGCTAGGGTCGGCTCAATCTAACCTCAAAACTTGTGGGCTCAACAAACACTTGGTTTAAGATAGTTTGATGGCTTTTGGAGTAGCCTGCTACTGGAGTCATCAAGTAAACAAAGTAATCTGATAACCTTCATCAGAGAAAGGCTGTTATCAAACTGTGAAAAATCAACTTGATTTTGGCCCAACAGTCAGATTAGATCAGTGCATGTATACAGCTCAATATGATTTATTTTTGTTCTATTAAAGATGCACTTAAGTAAATAAAACAGCAGCAGAAAAAGAAGAAATTGAAAACATGGTGAGCAGCAGCAACAGCATCTCAAATAGCATTTTTAGAGTAAAGCTGAAATCAATTTTGTGCTCAACAAATACAGGACACAAATATGATTCATCAGCTTGATGACGAAGTACTTAAAACTTACTACAAAGGTAAGAGACAAAACAGCACTAAGTTAAACAGGAAGTCTACGGTCTGCTGTGGTTTTGCTTTTACTTGCACTTTTGGAGAGAAATCAGACTATTAAAGAGTCCATCCAACGCTTTTTCAAGCTGTACATGCCCCTTATTGTGCTTCACATGTCTCTTCCATGTGATGGAAAACTTCCATGCACAAGATAAAATAAGTTTGCATCCGGTGTTCTCCCTCTTTCCCTGCTGATAATGCCAGTAGCTACCTAAAACAGCTCGCCTCTGCCCAAACTGATCTACTAGCACAATGTCCTAGCATTGATTTGTCAGCAGTCTAAGCCCACTGGCTCAGGCTGGCAGGCCAAATGCAGAGCAGAGACTTTAATATTAATGCAAAGTTGTTGACAACATGGTGTCCAGCGGTGATGAACTGACCAATTAGCGCAAAGTAGACCAGTCAACCAATCAGAGCAGACCAGACCCGCGTGGGGAAGGGGGCCTTTGAGTGGCAAGAGCTAAATGGTAAATGGACTTGAGCTTATATAGTGCTTTTCTTGTCTTTCTGACTATCCAAAGCACTTTCACACTGGTGCCAAGGGTCCCCAGAACATGTTTGTGAAGTTTTCTGCCAAGAATCCACTCAAACGTTGGATTGTGCCTATAAACACCTCTGTTTCAGCCCTGCTCAGAACAGGCTAATTTGGTGTATCCTCATGAGCTGCGTCTGACCATGCCCTGACCTACAAGTGGATCTGGTGTTTTGCTGTTTTATCAGGTCACATCTGCCCATTTGCACTCATTTATGCAAATTTATCCCCATGAAGTTATTGCCAGTATGAGTGTCATTATGGATTTTACAGAACTGACATGGCTGCAATTGCTGTGAATGTTCCAAACTTTAAACAACTTAAAACATATCTGAATACCTGAAATTTAAGTCTTAGGATTCTTTAAACTTGTCCTTTCTGTTTTTGTTGCAACGAAAAAGAATAAAACTTGACAGGAACTCTGTTAAAGGTTTTGTTCTTTTTCACAGTTTACTTTTATAACAATACATACTGTATTGTGGTCTCTGTATTGGGATATGTATCATATAATCCTGGAAATATCCAGCCCTACAACAGAGTGTCTCAGACAGTGTGAGAACACCGCTAGATCAGGGGTATATAAAAACTGGATGGTTTTCTGCATATTAGCAATTGTGAACATATTCTAGCAGTTACCAAAGCTGAATAAATGACCCATCATAGGTTAAGGCAAAATGTGGTCTGTTTTACAGAATCAACTAAAATATTTCTTTTTTCACATACTGGATTTATTGAATTATATGTAAACACATCAAAACAAACAACTCCCATAAAATGATATAATATTCTATTTAATGTGTGCTTGTAAACAGGCTCACAAACTGTTTTAACACACATTTTCTAAAGGACAGAGCGGGTGACAGAAAAAGAGGAGGTTTTCCTTCATGTTGGATGGTTTGTAGACAGGCATGAACGCATACTTTTATCCATCCATTCAATATCTTTACCACTTCGCCCTTTGGGGTGGGCTGGAGCCAATCACAGCTGACATTGGGTGAGAGGCTGGGTGCACCCTGGACAGCCACTTAGAGGGACAATCAACCATTCATGCTCATACTCACACATCAGGGCAGTTCAGAGTCAACAACTAACCTAACAAGCATCTTTCTGTCAATGGAAGAAAGCTGGAGTGCCAGGCATGCACAGGGAGAACATGCAAACTCTACACAGAAAGGCCAACACCGAGATCAAACCAGCGACCTCACTGAGCACACCGCCATGCAGCCCCACACTTTTTCAGTAGAGTTAATTTTTAAATGAGTATTTTGTGTACTATAGGACCTCTTTAACTCATGAAATCACCCTGAGGTTACCTGATCAAACTATATTTAAGGCAGGGTTTCTGTTCACTTAATGAAATCATGAAAACGTGAACTTTCTGCTCCTCCATCTTTCTGTCAGCACTGACACACGGGGCACCAGGTCAGCACTACAAAGCTGAAGACAGTGAGTAAAGCTGATGAGGAAAGCAAGCTCCGTGTAAATTCTGGCACCGGTTTCGGAGTGATGTTGCGCACGAGGGCAGCGTGACCTTCCTGCCCCCTCCCCTCCATTTGGGGCAACTTTTACGCCCGATAACGCTGCTTCTGCTCCGGAGTCATCATTTCCCAAATCCGCACATGAAAGAAGCTCCCTCAGACTTGTTTACTCGGCTCGATAAAAATAAACCAGTGTCTCATGTAAAGTGCCAAACAGCCCGAGAAACCAGTCTCGCCGCCGTAAAGGCTGAGAGGATGACTAAATATCTTTTGGCATGTATGCGCACCTTCAGGACCATCACTCCGTCTGTAGCTATTCACCATGTCCGTCCGCTCCACCGCTGTCACTTTACCACGACTTTCAACTCGGCGAGTTCAGCCCGTCAGATACATCTTATCTGTTTCCGACAGCCGTGAGGAAATATGTCAAAGTATATCAGAAGCGACACAAAGTGGACGCATACATTCACCAGCTCGTCTTCGCGAAGCTTCACAAGGGTTAGTTTCGCCTGTTAAAGGGCTTAGTACACCGCTTTTTACATACGCGACGCCCTCCCCTTTACTTCCTAATTCCATTATTCGTCAATATAACACGGGCTTTTCCGTGGACACGCTTTTCTCCTACCTCGTAAAGGTCTCCTGAAGCCATGGTGGGGTGCGGACTCCGGCAGCGCGGCGGTCTTGCCTGCCTTGTTGGCTCTTTTTGGACCCTACTCTCTCGGTGTTTCGGCGAAAGCCCCGGTAGACGGGAATTAGCGAGCAGCCTTGTTATTCTGAGCAATCCGCAGTAGCAGATCAGCAGACAGTGTCAATCGAGCCCGGCGCTGCGCGATGGATCGCTCCACACTTAAAACAAACAAGCATCGGGGCGGTGCTGTTTACTCAGAACCCAAAGTGCAGGGCTCAATATGAGTCCGAGGGGGGCTCAATATGAGTCCGGGGGCTCGAAATGAGACCGGGGGCTACAGACTGAACAGCCCTGACGGTCCGCACGCGCCCTGCTCCTCTCTGCTCGCGTGCTATCCAACTACTCAACGGGAGGTGATCCGGTAGATGTGCTCAGAGACACCAGCTGAGACAGTTTTTCCTGTGTGGTCCACTTCACTGTCAGTTTAAGACCCTATTTAACCCGAATTTAAAGTTAATAATCCAGAACTAATTCTCTCAAGTTATTTATAAAGACGGGGTATCAAGATTGAAGGGCTGGAGTGGCAGTGGAGGCTTTAATCATTTGAAGGCCCCAGGCAGAGACCAATATAAGGCCCCTCCCCACAGGGATCTGTCTATTTAAAGCCTCTGGGAACATGATTTTTTTAGAGTTTCAATAGAATATCAAAGTTATATGTGTCACGAAGCACCCTTGAACATTTGAGAGATAAACAAAATATCTCTAAGTAGTAAGTCTTATTCTAAAACAGCTTATTTTACAGTTAAGCTGATTTCTCAGGACTGTGTGGGCTTCGCTTCCACATGCAGATGCCAGTCGAGTACTTCTGTTTTATTTAAGTGGGCGTGATTTGGTGCTATAATTATTATTTTGGCAGATTTTTTTTTTCCATTATGAGTGGGCGTGATTTGGTGTTATTCTTATTATTTTGGCAGAGTTTTTTTTATTACAAGTCCACTCATTTTATATCCAGAGCAACATCAAAAATTGTAACTGCTGATAGTTTGAAAACTGTGAAAAGATCAGTCCTAAGAGTTTTAGATATTTGATAGTGTGCACTGTATTTATCATAAATGTCTTGTGAAGAAAGTTTTTGATTTGCGTTCCCAGGAGCTTTGAGGGTTGAGAGCAAGGGTATTGTTCTGAACTGCAACTTTCAACATAACAAAAACTTTAATAGAGAAACTAAAATAAAAACTAGCTGAAAATGTATTTTTTTTCTTTACAAAACTAACGTAAAATAGAACATTGAAAAACCTTTACTTCAGTCTCTAACAGAAAGTTGGAGACATAAGAAACTATGTTTAAAAGATATTTGAAAACAAAAAAAACAATATTGCAATTTTTCCTCATGAAATATTGTGAATCAAAAGGAAACTTTTTTGAGATAAATGTCTACCTACAGGCAACACTTGAAATCAGACCTTTAAGCCCTTGTTCTTTAAACCCGCTTATTCTTACGTTGAGCACTACAGCCTCTGATGGTGACTTAATATGCATGTTTCTTCATCGACTCAGAGGCACCAGCAGACATAGTGGACCTCATGGAAAGATCCCAGTATGGGCCCCACCACTGCAGTGCAAAGCAACCCTTGCACAGATGTTTGTTATTATATAAAATTGTTATTGTTTTTTTTTATTTATATGGTCGAGGTCTTAAAAACTTCTAGTGAATCTGTTAGCACCTATGCTGATTCCTGTAGGAGCAGTCGCTTCCTGCTGGCCTTTTGCTCATAGCTCACATCTCTTCCTGCTCTAAAGGACGCTGATTGGGCTGTGTCGCTTTGGGCTGCTCAGAGTCATTGTAGAAGATGCATCTGTCTGATTACAGACATTAAATCAGGCTGATCCATCTGTACTACAAGGTTATGTCCTTACATTTGTATAATTATTTGCTAAAGCCACAGTCAGTACTTTCTCACAAGACTGTTTAAAGAAAGCCAAAATACAAACAAAAAGCCTGGTCTGGAAATAGACGAACACTGCACTCACTATACTCAATAATAGAATAGAATAGAATAAAATAGCCTTTGTTGTCATTGTCCTGGGAGCGGGTGCAACGAAATTTAGGGTGCTCTCACAGAGCTACCATGCATCACTAAAAGAAGACAAAACAGTGCAGACAGCATACCACAGAACAAAAAAACAGCATACACAAGACAAAAACAAAAACAGGCTAAAATTAAAGTACACTGATAGTGATTTTAGATGGACTGTAAGACAAAGAAAAAGGAAAATTGGCTTTTTTGGTTTCCTTCAAACATCACACAAACAACACCATGTGGTTTGGGTCAAGGGGCTGACGTTGCACCTCCTGTGATGTGACTGTTGCACATGCACGCTTTGCAAATGTGATTTTGAAATGACACACTGATCAGCCCAACCAGAGACTGTGACGTCATCAAGCCTGAAGCAGCAGTTTTCAAATGGCGTGGCGAGGCATACTGAGGCAAGTTTAAGTGTAGCTTGGAAATTGTAATACGTAAGTTATTATCTAAACTGTACTACAGGTGTCACCAACATTTTTGAGTCTGAGAGGATACCCAAAAGGTGAGGAGTGTTACGGAGGGCCACTTGTTTGTTAAATGTTTCTGAGTAACAGAAATGTACATTTTACCCTAAAATAATTGATGTTGTGCATTTAATAGGCTACATATGACACTGAATGTTTACTTTTTACATTTAATAATTCCTAACAATAATTATTACTAATGATTCGTAATATGAGACCATTATACTTACATGCATCTTTAATGATTTATTTTCCCATTAATCTTAATTGACATGTACAACAGTCACACTTTTGTGACTTTTTTTGTACAGGTGGCAGTATAAGAGCCCTAGCTTGCATCAGTGGTGATGTTGGTGCATCAACGTGAACTTTGTATGATATATTTGCAAAACATAACCCTAACCCTATTTTTAGAATGTTCCTGGGGACACCTCAGAGGCTTCCTGTGGGCTACCAGGTGCTCACGGGCACCAAGTTGACCGCCCCTGCTGTACAAAAACATAAGAATGACTTTTGATTTACTTTCAGTTTTTTTTAAGTGTTTAATATCTTTATACAACTGCAAATTCTGTATCATTTAAGATCCTTGCTAAAACTTTACAGGGAACATGTTCCCACTTATCAGCTCACCTACAGTAATTTAAAAAAATGTGACAAGTCATGTTTAAATGTGTTCTTTTGAATATACATCAGCTCTTTAAATGTTTCAGATGTAGTCTTGATTAATTTTGCAAATTAAAACTTCACTTGTAATACAGTTGTCAGTCACGTTTAATTAGGCAGTAGTGGAAACAAAATAAGTTGTACAGAATGATGAGATACTATCACAGATGTTAAAAAGACATTTTTTGAGTAGATATGAATATGGAGTGCCTTGAGTTTGTGGCTTTACTTTAGGGGCAAAACACAGGTTTAAAAACCACTGGTCTACAGGGCCTGTGCAAACCCACCTGTGCAGCTGGCCCACCTTGTAAGAGTGGGAGTTAATAGCCTTTCCCTGTTCATACTTTCATTGCTTCATAATTGGTTTCTAAATGCTACTCAATGCCTAAAACACAGTTTCTTTCCATAAAAATGTAAGATCATTATACTGATTTGACCAACGAAATCAAGCAAGTTTGTGCCACCCAGGTTTTAAAAACTGGTGAAGGAGCAGCTAAAGAGAGTGTCAGGTCCCTCTGCTCTGCAGCAGAGGAGTACTTGAGTGACCAATAGAGAGCTGCATATGAAAAACAACATAAAAATAATACATTTATCACAGGATTTAAGATCATACTTTTTTTTTTTTTACCTCATCCACAGTGAGTGACACTGCTGCTGCTGAGAGTCACGTCTCCTTTTATTTATTTGGATCAACATTAATTACAAAAAAGGCAGACAGAGGTGCTGAGTGCTTCAGTCTGGTTTGATTGCCTTTAAATTGTCTTAAATGAACCTGGGGCATTGTTAGTGGGGTGGCAAGTCAGGATCTCTAAAAGAAGAATCAAATAACAATGTTCTAAAAAGTTAATCACAAATGTTTTCTAACAGAGAAAAATAAACAGGATGATGTTTTTGTGTTTTTCAATAGAAGCTGCATTCTCTAGCTAAAAAGAATGAAGTGAAAGTAAAACAAACTTTTAATGATAATATTCTGCACTGCTTCTTGTAGAATTGACGGTATTTACTTCTGTTCTAGTTTTTGAAATTGTAATTAAAGTATTGCTATTAGAAATTTTGATCAAAGCTTCATTGAGCATTTGTTTGTTTTATGACATCTTGAGTTAATAAAATGTTCTAAATCAGTGTGACCAATGATATTTATGGTCTTCTGACAGTGATGATTGTATGAAAGTGTCGCTCTCAGTAACCAATGTTTCCCATCCCCTTGTAGAGGAAATTCTCCATCTAATCATCATGTCCACTAATCTGTATGGATTATTATTAAATATTGCAGCAGGAAGAGAGACACAGGAAAAACGCTGCAAGTCAAGCTACATGATGATATGGGGCTGACACTGACAAAGGAAAGATGTACAAATATCTTTAAGGAATTTTATGAGTTTTATTGTGGTAGAAGTTTAATCCATTTTTTAGCCCTCTTAACATAGATCCATCAGCTCAGTCCCATCCACTCCCAACCAAAGTAAAGCATTGTAAAATGGCCTGGTTTTACTAATTAAGACATTACAGAATTGACTTTAGGTTTTGAATTATAGTAGCATATTGAATAGTATATACTAACTAAGGTTAATAGCATGTAAATAACCTTTATGATATGATATGATATGATATGATATTTATTCTCACTGTGGGGTCTCACTAACCTGACAAACCAGATGGACCGTTCAATATATTTCACAAGTCCATCTCTGAAACAGCCACAGAAAGAGTTTGGAAATGGTTAAAACTTTTCAAAATGGTGATTGGACGATCTGTCAGTCACATTCTTCATGGGCCAATCAAATAATGTAGTAGGCGGGGGCTACTGCCACAGTGTAAAATACAGTGGGTGAGCCACTTCGAAACAAACTATCGCCAATACTTCATTTTACTGAGACGTTTTTCCATTGTTGTTGGTTATTTTTCATTCATCAAAGAAATGCGATCCAGATCTGATGAAACTGCTACTGAAGCTGTTAGCATCTATGCTGATCTCTGTAGGAGCAGCCACCTCCTGTTGTTGTCTTGTTCGTAGCCCCCACCTCTTCCTGCTTTTACGGACGATGTTTGAACTGTGGAGCTTTGGGCCGAGCGCAGTTGTTATAGATTAAAGCTTGGCAAGATGGATCTGTCTGGTTACAGACATTGAATCAGACTGGTCCTGCTGCTGCACAAGGTCAGGGTTTCATCAGGTAGGCCTGTTATAGCTTTCAGTCATGAGATTAAGGTGGGAGGCTGGTGGACAAAGAGAACATCAGCAGGCATTGACCACTGTATGGAGATTGAATGGACTTTTGGATTTTTTATTTATTTGTTTAACCTTTATTTAACCAGGTTAGTGCCATTGAGATTAGCAGATCTCTTTTCCAAGGGAGACCTGACCAAGAATGGCAGCAAAACACAGTTTCAACAAACAGCCACAGAAACTCAATACAGCACAAATAAGTGAGGAAAACAATCAAAGTGATCAATTAAAACAGTGACATTCAGAAAGTTTGTATTCCAGAGTTTTCACTGCAGATTTAAAGACATTCAGAGACACCAAGTTTTGCAGCTTAAATTCAGTCTGCAGATTATTCCATGCAGAAGGTGCAGAGAACCTTAAGGCCTTCTTTTCCCACTTTTCATCCCTTCAAAACACTGCGCACAGGACACAAGGCTAAACTATAAGTTTCAGGCACTTATGGACCTGTAGGCTTCACCTGAAATACAATTTGTATCCCTAAAGACAGAAACGTCCTTGCCAGAAAGTCACTTCATGTATGTTTACAGACTGTAATTTTGAAGTCAGAAAGTGTTAATCTAAAAGTGGCTCGTCCGTGTTGTTTATTGATGATGTCATGCTTACTATCGGCCATTCTTACAAATTTGCACCTGCTCAGTGTCAGGTGAATTTGACTCAAAACTCATCTGTTCAAACTCTCCTACTCCCTCTGATCTTTTGCACTGTCTTTGTATTTTATTGTTTGTTTTTACACCTGTTTTTATGCCTGTTTTAATGCACATTTTTATTTGTACTTTTGGTGACCTTGAGTGTCATGAACGGTACCCTTAAATAAAATGTATTATTATTATCAATATTATTATTATTATTATTATTATTATTATTATTTACTCAGCATACCAGCCACAGTGGTGGGTAAATAAAAGAAGAGTAACAAAGGGAACTGTGACAGAAAATACTTGGATTAATTTCCTGAACTGAAGTCGCCTCTTTGCGCTCCACCTTCTCCTTGTGTCAGTAAAATTGTTGGTATTTATTACAGGGTGTGAACTGGGATAGCAAAAGGTGTCTTTAAACTGTCAACTTCCTTGTTTAAGTTTAAGATGGTTAAAAAGCAAAGATGGACCGTGACTGTACCTTGGAGTAAAAGAGGAAGTGGTAAATACTGTTTCCACAGAGTTAATATGTACGTTTACATGTGTTTGTTGTGGTGTGTTTGTGTACACCATATCAGGAAATGGGGCCATGTTTGTGTTGCACCCCTGCCCCCTCTCTTGCTGATCTGGTCCTGGTTGTCTCCTCCCCAGTTGTGTCTCATCACACCCCTGTTACCTCTTGTATTTAGCCTCTTGTCTCCCACTGTCTCCTCGCTAGTTCTTTGTACCTTACCCGTGTCCCGAGCCCTACCTGGAAAAAAACAATGTTTTTCTGAACTCTTGTCTCTGGTGTTGGAGTCTGCATTTGAGTTGTGTTTTCTGTGCCAAGGTTCATGACAAATGGAACATTTACAGCTGTAGCAACACAACTTCTGTACTGGATCAGAGGAATGGATGGCTCTGCTGTCTTTGCAGCTTACAGGCACGATGGAGTGCCTGATAGCATTAATCTGCTATTTTCTCTGCTCTGGATTATTCTCCAGATGGGGCTTGGAAGAGGTATAACTATGTTGGTAACTGAAAACTGTTGATCATTTCACAGTGTAATGGAGAGAGAGATGTTTCTTGACAGTCAGGGAAATGCCATGTGAAAACTAACAATACATTAATAAAAAACTAAAACTAACACTTAAACTTATAAAAACTAAACAAAAGCAAGACATTGTCACACACTGACAACTAAGCTGGACTCACTGATCAGCACAAAAAAAGTAATTATTCCCCAATTTGAAAAAAAAGTCAAAGCAAAACAAAAATGAAAAATAATGAAAAATCCAAAATTATCAAAACTCTAGGACTCCATGGAGCCTGAGAGCCCAGTCAATGACCTGCTTTTGCCAAATGGGAAATATGATTAATGATGCAATTAATTTCTCATCAAATGAACCATCTTTTTTGGCAAACAAACACACCTGATGTGTAGTCCTATGGTTTATTTAGGGTTTGAATAAAAATTATAACTTTGTCATTATCGCTTTTGAAAAAAAAAAAAAAAAAAAAAAAGTGAAGTTATGAATTTATCACTATTAATAAGAACTATTATATGCAGATAAAACACTACTATCTCACTTTCTGTGTGCTATACACTAAGAGGCTGTATAATGTGAGTTGACACTTTAAAGCTCCATAAAATGTGTTTAAGACACACATCCCATGTATTTGTCATGTTCATTTTAATATTAGCAGTACTGCTAATGCTTTTAGCAGCATATTTGTCATGCTAGGAGTGACACAACTTATGTTCTGTACACCAGGCTGCTAGAAATGTTGGGCCACATGAAGAGATACCAAACAGGGCCCTATCCTAATGCTACATGCTAAATTTAACTTTACAGCATAAGCTACTTTGCAGTATTTGGACCCTTTCCGCAATTAATATGTTTTCATTTATCAGTTACATTTAAAGTGTAACCAGTCCTGATCAATCCCTGTTCTTTTAATGCTAAGTGTTAACATTTTTGAAGATGGAAGAGTTGTCTCACACCACACCTGTTTTAACATGCAGTTCAGACATTCAGATATACAGCAAAAAACATAAATGAAACAAAAATGTCTTCATGTTGTGTGAGTGTCATTTCATGGGAGAAAACCTAAAAACCTTATCTTTGTAAGCGAAGAGTAAAGAAATGTTAAAACACCTATGGTAAAATACGGCTGATGCTACAGTATGTTCATGGGTCCACAGCAGTCATGGGCCCACAGCAGTCATGGGCCTTGAGAATCTTCCTCCCTTTACAGCTCCCCTGCAGTAAGCATGACAGAGGAGAGAGATGCTGCACACAAGATAACAACACCAACAGGTTTTCTGTCCTGGGCTGGTGGTAAACATTTACTTCATATGATACAAAGTATGTTTGAAAACAAGTCTACAGAAATTGGTTCATGATCTGTCTAAATAAACCCAAAGTCTTATGTATTGATTTGATTTGATTTGAATATCCATCCATCATCTATACTGCTTTTGCCCTTTTGGAGTTGTGAGGGGGCTGGAGCTAATCCCAGCTGACTTTGGGTGAGAGGCATGTTACACCCTGAACTGGTTGCCAGTCAATCACATGGCCACATAGAGAGACAGACAACCATTCACACTCACACTCACACCTAAGAGCAATTAAGAGTCACCAGCAAACTTAATGAGCGTGCTTTTGGTCTGTGGGAGGAAGCTGGAGTGCCCACAGAGAACCCACGCATACGCAGGAAAATGCAAACTCCACACAGAAAGTACCTGAGCTACCCAGGGATAGAAACGGCGATGTCTTGCTTTGTGGCATGTGCACTACCTGCTGAGCCACCATGCAACTGAGTATGATGAAGGTGTTTGAACTACTGTTGCCAGGCCGAAAAAATGTCCCACAACTGCTGTCAGAGTCATGTTGCGCTGAATGCAGAAGCTTTGACACCATCTACCCTCTGTTGATGTAGACACATAAGTACAATTAGTACTAAAAATGTGGTTATTTGTTACTGTGCAATTCCATCACTACATTTTCCTAAAGAGCTATTTGAGGATAGAAATGTTCTTTAATGAGAGAAAACAGCACTTTCCTTTAATGAAGTCCAATTTTACATTGCTAGGGTAGAAATAAAAAAAAGTTCAAACCAAAATATTAGTTTGCCACCATAGAATAAACAGTGCAAGCAGCAGCCTTTCCCATTTTTATAAATAATGAGCAGCTTAGTGTGGTGATGTGTGAAATGGGTGAGGAAATGGCAAAACAGGAAGTGTTGTCTGGATAGATTGCAGGAGGCAAAGGTTCAGGAGAAAGTCAGTTATTCTGAAAATATCTTAAAACAAAAACACTGCACAGACGTGTTTCTTTTTATCAAAAATAAACGAATGAATGTTACTGGGCTGACTGTGACACCTGTTTCTGCCAGCAGCCAAATATGTGGTTAAATGATGCAGTTCATGTGTGAAAAAGGGAAATGGATGCTCTCTTTTCCTGCTGTGACAGTGATGTTATTTCCTCTGTGTGAAGTCATTTTCTACTTATTGTTGTGACAGGTGTGATTGTAACTTGTCTGTTGATCTAAACATACATCCAGCATCAGGGTTTTGCAGACCTTTCAGCCTGCAAACCCTCCAAATAAAAGTGCCATGGACTGAGATCTTCACTGTGTCTCTTTAAAGAGAAATAGACCTACAGATTATTCCTGTTTTACAAAAACGTACATTTAGGGATGTTTTAACACATTACCCCCTTTAGCAAAAATCTCCCCTTATACCTGTGTTTTTGGATTTAGCTCATTAAGTGTCCATGTTTCACAGCAATGGGTAAAACACACCATTTGAAATCATTTAGGAGCTTTTGATCTTCATCAAAAGGGTTATGTTCATGCCGGCATTTGTTTGTTTGTGTTTGTTTATTCATCTGTCATCAAGCAAGACACATCAAAAAGTTGCTGAACGACTTTGAAGAAATTTTTATGGAAGTTGGTGATGGCACAGCGATGAAGTGTTTAGATGTTGGTGGTCATCCGAATACAGTGAATGGTAGATGAACTTCAGCTTATATTGACCACTCAGAGTGTTTTAAAACTGCAAGTCACATGTACCTATTCTCTTTCACATCTGCTCACTTAAGATTGGAGAAGCTATGTCATTTATCTATTAGAATTAGCTAACATATCCACGCCCTTCCATACCCATTTACACCCCCCTGACACAGCAGAGTGTCTTGCCCAAGGACATATTGCCATGTGACAGCAGGAGCTGGGCTCAAACCTGCAATTTTCCAATTACGGATGGAACAAGTTTTCTTAACATTGCAGGATGGAGCAGTTTTCCACAATTTTCTGTAACAACTCAAAAGTTAACATAGGAATTTGATGAATCTTGGAATGTTGGTCATGACATAAAGAAGAAGTGATCAGACATTGGTGTTGCTCTGAATCGGATGTGGATGTTTTTTATTTAAAAGATTTGTCAACATTTCATAAAAGGACAGTTTTCCACATTTTTTTTTTTATAATAACTTGACTTACAACATTAAAAAAATGCCTTGGCAGAGCTTTGTCATCTTGGAGCACTTCTGGCTTTATTTGTTTTGGTCATTTTGGGAACCATTGTTCTTCGTCATAGAGTAATGCATATTTGCTCTTTCCAGCTTTTTAATGTCTCTGCACCAGCGCCCATACAGATGTATATGTGATACAGATGTATGTGTGATACCTTAGAAAGTTTTCAAGGGATATTGTTAAGCTTTGACCAAACATCCACTTGAATTGAGGAATGAAATTACAGATTTTTGAGGTCATAGGTCAAATCTTATATTCATTAAAAGCTCTCATGTCCTGGTGTATTTGATTGTTTACATTATGTCTTTGGTGTCTGTTAAGCAGGCATTTGACCCAAGCTGAATAAAATTAATGATCAGATGCAGCCCCTTTTCCCTCCCTTTTGGGACACTGTTTTGAAGAGGCAGAAAGGCTACAAGATACCATGATAATGAATTCTGTGGGCTGATTGGCTGCCCAGTGATGATTGACGGACAGGGGGAGGAGGGGTTACAGGCCATGGAGTGGACTTTCAAAGCGATCGTATGGAGGTGGAGGCTGGAAAGCTATTACATAATAAACAGCAGGAATTATTTTCTTTAAAGAGGTATAACGCATTTTTCTGTGAACTGAGAAGTGATAAAAATTGATTTTAGAGGACATGGAACCTTTGATTCTAGTGTCATCCTTTGGTTTTTACAGCAATGTCTCAAAAACTGTGGATGAAATTTCCATCAAACTCAATACAAATGTCCGTGCTGACTCAAAGTTAAAGTAGTTACATTCTGAAGGTCATAAAGAGAAGATCACAGACAAATGTTGTCCAAATGCCCACGCTGACACAGGAATGAACCAAAGACAATGAAGGTCATAGGTCAAAGGTCAAGGTCATGGACACTCTTTTGCTTGTCCCGCTCTACTTGTAAATATGATACCTCAAAAATGCATTAAGTTATTGTTATTAAACTTTGCACAAATGTTTGCAGATGAATCAAATGAATAGATTTTGGAGGTCATGGGTCAAAGGTCAAGGTAAATGCCACTTGTGAAACCTGATAAGACCAAAATACTTTTAGAGGTTGCCTTTATACCTTGCACAAAAACACTGAACTTGACACAAGCATGAAACGCTGTTATTTTGCAGGCCATTGTTGAAAGATCAATTAAAAAAATCATACACTTTAGGGAGGAACAAAACTGATGCCATAGTTCTAGTTTTTATTTTTAAGATGACAAGTGCTAATTACTAGACAAAACAAAATAATTGTTTTTGTTGTTGTGCTGTATCCTCTTTACCGTCAAGTCCACTAACGTGTCTGTATACAAAAACATACTGATACACTTACTAAGTCCCTTCTTAGTAATGTAACAACTAACAAAAAGTTTCAATATCATGTTTTGCTGAAAAAAAATCACTTAATGTAAGTAAAGTCTTTTCAGTCTGCTTGTTAGGCTAGTTGGTGGCTCTAATTTGCCTTTAAGTTTGAACGGGTGTATAGTTTTTTGTCTCTATGTCAGTCCTGTGATTGACTCATGACCAGTCCAGGAATGTAGCCTGCCTCTTGACCAGTATCAGCTCTGATCGGCTCCAGCCCCCCAACGAGAATGACATGTATATAGCTGTATGAATAAAGGATGGATGAATACATTTTTGGCTTGTTATTCTTTGCAAGGCAAAAACTACACAAACTACGGAGAATTGATCTCATCCAACTGCATGTCATACGGACACTCAAGACACTTACACTTTTGCTTTAAATTTTAATGCAGCCAGCCTGAAGTCCATCTAAGGAAATTTTGCACCCCAAAGGCTTTTTACACATGCACTTTTACTTGAAATCTTGTTGACTTTGTTAATTTTCCTGTTGATTTGGAGGCGAGGCCTCAGGAGGAGGGACATGAGCAGATGAGCAGAAATATCTGATGAAGTAACAGTATATAATAACAGCCTACAACCTATCAATGCTTTGCCTTAGTGGACATATACATAGTATCATAACTGAGTGATATTGAACACACTTGCAGGCATTGAATAGTGTGCAGCAGCTTTACTATATGATTAGCTATTTCACTGCTTACCCACTAATCACATGGTGTGAATGTCCCAACCCCTGCCCACCTCATGCAATGAACTTTCCTGAACTTTTCTTGATGTATTTTTCCATTAACTCACCAAACTTGCCTGTAGGAAAAAAAAATCCATGAAAACTTGGGGTGAAAAATTATGCAGTCTGTGTTCTTTACAAGAAACTGCACTTTGATGTTGCTAAGGCAGTAAAATTAGGTTTTTGGTGGCACTCAAATGTTGCAGACAGGCCAAACAATAAAATCAGATGATATCTACCAGAATGAATGTGACACCATGAAGTATGATGTGGCCCTGGTTTGGCTTGATAATCCATACTTCCAGCCATTATCCTGCTTATCCTGTCCAGGGTCATGAGGGGCTGGAGCCAATCCCAGCTGTCACTGGGTTAGAGGTTGGCTACACCCTGGATTGGTCTTATGGATAGGGCTGATACATAGACAAATCCACAGTCACAAGCAATTTAGAGACACTAATCAGCCTAATGATTTTTTTGTCTGTGGGAGGAAGCAGGAGTACCCATGCATGCATGGGCAGAACATGCAAACTCCACACAGGACAGCCCTGTCCAAGGGATTTGAACCAGGAACATTATTGCATTTACTGACTGCACAATTGTAACCTCCTCCTAATTATATCACCCTTTTTCTTCAATTGTAGAGCCTTTCAAATGAATTTAAGGCTGCCCATAAGGGGGATAGAAGGGAAAGCTTTCTCTATCCCAGAGTCATTTAGGGGGACCATGAAAGTTAGTTAAGTCTATCATAAATTAAGACCATGGTTTCTGATTTCTTTTCAACCCAAATACTCACCATTTCTTATCAAAGTAGAGCAACCATTTATTTGTTGTTGCTTATTTTAAAGTGTAACCCCTGTCCTCCTGATGGTATACCCTTCATTGTGATATTAATGTTGTGAATATACCTGACCATTGAATTTGAACATTAGCACCATTATGTTTTTGCAGCCATGCTTAGACCTGCAAGCAGTTTTTTTTTCTTTTTTTGCCCCAAGCTGCCCAGAGCGTGAATGTTCCTGACTCTAACGCAACATTCTCATGCTGATATAATAATTCTCTTTCTTCAATTTATTTTAATGTTGGACTTCAAATGCCTTTATTTGAGTCATAGGTCAGTGGGGAGAGACATAGTAAAATGACATAGGGTAAAGGAGCCACAGGCAACATTTAAACCAGGCAGGCCACTTTATAAAGACTACAGCCTATGCATGGGGTGTACAAATCAACCATGAGGCCATCGGCATTTCCAACAAACTGATATCATAAAATGACTTTTGAGGGGAACCCATTTATGAGTTCATTCAGGGGCCCAGCCAAGAGTGTGGGCAGGCCTGGCAAAACATATGCCACACATTATGTCTTGGGCCTTGATGAAAAGAAATTAATTCAACCTCTTATTGAAAATGTTGATTAAATATTGCTATGATTGTGTTCAGTGTTGTTCATCACTGCTTTAAAATTGATCCTTTGTGCAGGTTAGAAGCTGATAGTGTTCATGGCTTAAGATAACAATGCTGAGTGTTAGCTCGAAGCAGGAAAACTATTTTGTTAACCAAAAGCCCACCTGAAACCCGCCATACCAGCCCTGTGGTTCAGGTGTTAAATCAACTGACTTCCTCTTTGCCTGTAGGTCAGAGCATTGTGCTAACTATAGATGCAATTGCTGCAAGAGGGCCCAAAGGATCATCACACAAAATACAGTGCAGTGATGACACCTGCTATTTCAGATTTTCAAAAAAGCAAAAATGTAGATCCAAAGGTTGCAGAAATTATCTTTACGACAAGACAATACAGAGGGTACCATTAAATGCATCAAAAATGCTTCCACGATTTTGCTCCATATAGCTTGACGAAAGTGTCCACAGTCTCAACAGCCTTCTAAGATAAGTCTCCTCTTCTTTTGAGCCTTGTGTGAGTACAAACTAATTGACCTTCAGTCCTGCTGGTGTTATGGCTTCAAAAGTTCTTGGATATAATCAAAGGCTTAACCTTGCGATGGTCTGTACACAGTCACAAGAGTCTGATACAGTATGCTGACTTCAATGGGAGGCCGAGGCAAGAACATCAAGATGGGTGTAGTATTTGACTTTCTAGATGCTTTTTGAGCAGGCTTGCAGAAACACTTTGGACCACTTATGGGCAGCTCAAGGAAGAGTTGCTTGGATATGCCAATAATGTATTACAATTGTCAAGTTCTGATTAAACAAAAGCATGGACTTGCATCTCCAGCTCAGTTCTTAGTACAATGGGGCTAAGTTTGTAAGTTTGTTTGGCGGTCTGTCTGAGAAGTCCAACTGGGTCCAGCCTCAGATACAATTCACAATGAATAAGTGAGATGCAGAGGGATGTTGTGATGCTTACCAATGTGCCATAAATGAATGTGGGTATTTCAGACTTAATTAGAGAAAGTTTTCAGGAGAAGTTGTAATTTAAGAACCTTGGAGTTCACAGCTACCAGATATTCTCACTGCCAGTCAGATTAAAACACCTGTTATTCTGAACCAAAGGTATGGACAAGTCTGCTTAAAAAAAAGAACAGTCCCACATCTTCTCTTTTTTGCATGACCCTCTGCTTCAGTGAGTAAAATCATATTTAATTATCCTGCTTTGTGGTGCTGATGTGTGAATTGTGCATTTTGCTGGGCTGATGGATATATATAGGGCTGTGACTGGTGTTAATGTCAGGGGTGGGAATTGATAAGATATTTTTGATATCAATGCCTTTATTGATTCTACTTATCGATCTACTTATCGAAGTCTTTTGTGATTCCCTTCTCAATTCCTGAGGATTTTCTGTTTTGTCAAAAGTTGGTCCACATAGGTTTTCAGTGGCTACAGTGTCGAACAAGGCACTCCTGATATCCAACGCCGTGCTGCATATGCTATATTAATGCCTCTGCAAGTGCCTGGTGTTTCCACCCACTAAGTGCTGTGCAGCCATTTTTATCGGCCACAGTGACCACTTTTGTTTCCTGTCTACCTTGATCGCAATTTTGACTTCTTTGCTGTCATTCACACTGACTGCCTGTAATGAGAGCTTGACATCTTTGATTTCCAAGGCCTGAAAAACAAAGTGGAAGGAATTGATAAGGGATATGAAGCAAAAAGGCTCATGATATTGATACCTTGAGGGAGTTGTTAACAATTCTCATGTAGAGTCAGCGTTAGATTCCCATCCCTAGGTAAGGTGTGTTTATCTGGAAGGCTCTGTGTCTCCTCTAGGTGTTTGGTTTGATGTGGCCTTCAGTGGTTTTGAGCTGTGCTGCTGTTGTTGGTTGATCTATGTTGACATAGCCTTTTGATTTTTTAATTGAGGCTTGTGAAAGAACAAACAGCAATCTGTCCCTCCCCATCTCTTGTTCTCCTTGAGCACGTGTTTGTAATATGTGCTAAGCAAAGTACTCTGTAGATCATGAAATATCAGGGAAAGAGACTAGTGTCCTGGTATTTTTCTAACATACAGTAACATCTCCCTGAGTTTACTTATCAATAAAATCTACCCAAAGAAAAAGAATATATATACATACATACTTATATATAGACATATATATATATATGTCTATACATATGTATGTCTATATATATATATATATATATATATATATATATATATATATATATATATATATATATAATATATGTATATATGTGTGTGTATAGACATATAAAAACCTGAAGCCCACCTCTGTTTGCTGTGGGGGGCCTCACAGGTTTGTGTTACAATGCTTAGCCACATATTGCCAACAACTCAACAACATTTATTCTACCATCTCTGCTGTGCACTGGGCTTGCTACCAAGAGCCAGTGGGCTTAAACAGATAGCAAAACAATTGACGTTTACACTGGTGGGTCCCTTCTGGGGGGGGGGGGGGGTCATGCTGTTTTAGGTATTAGGTAGCCAAAAAGAGGGGGAGAGTGCTCTATAATGTTAAATGACTTGTTAAATGCACCAAAGGGCATATAAAACTCAATAAAGAGGTTTTGATGAATGGCTTCCTCCGTTTCTCTATGAACTTTTCTTAAAGAGAACATATCCGTGTTATGCTTTTCAAGGTCCAGAGGAGCAGAGTCAGAAAATGGCTGTGTATGCAGTGACCACTTTGTGAATGTAAGCCAGTCAAACCGTAACATAATTTCAAAAATATTGCTACAATCTAAAGGAAAAAAGACCAGAGTAGTAATACTTCTGGAGACATATCGTTGTGTTGCCAGTTTTGCGTTTAGATAACGTTTTCACTTTTGCTAGCTGCTAAGTCTACCATGTGGAGCAGACAACAACCAAGGCCTGTGGGCCAATTCCAGCTTGCAATATAATTGAAAACAGAGATCATTTCATATTTTTATTCGCAATGTTGAATAGCACCCACAAGACTCATAAATTTCACAATACACTGCCACAGCTGCCATGCAGGTCAAAACCTGTTCACCAACCTTTCCTTCTATTGCTTTAATATCACACTGATTAGTAGGTCAGATGCTGTTGCAGTGACCTTTTTAAGCTTGTCAGACAATAAATATGCTGTTCATATTCATATTTTTGATTAAAATATAATCATTTTTTGACTGTTGAATGAATGTTGATCCTTTTTGGCCGGCATCTTAGAACCTGTTTTTAATTTTGGCCCCTTTTATGATAAAGTTTGACAGCCCTGATGCAGGGTCTTTACCCCTTGGTAATCTATTTTATTGGGCTCTCAAATTTCCCTCAACATCTACATCAAAGTCTAAAAACATAGGCAGACATTGTAGAGAAAGATCTACAAGACTCAATACTTTGTGATTGGCTGAATATACCACACTAAGTTAAACAGTGGGTAAAAAATGAGTAAAGGCATGGGCAAAATTCCCTTAGGTGAGACCTAATGCATCTTTATATTTTAGAAGAGTTTTTCACTTGCTGGTGCCATCTGACTTAAGCTCATCATGTGACTAAAAGCAACCTATTGGGGGACATGGTTCAAGACAAAACAAAATCATGCAGTTCTTGAAAATAAATATTCTAGGGATACCCTGTTAACCAATAGAAAATACCATCACTCATTGGTATTTTCTGTTTTTCTGTTATGACTAGATTGATTCATATTTCAGTTTACCAGTATACCCTTTTGAGAGGTTGTATCATGAAAATGTAGCAAACAGTGATTTTGCTGATCATCTCTTGTTCATTTATTAAGCTGGACTGTTTCTATTCAACCCTCAGCCCACACAGCGAGTACATCCTCACTACATCTGCTGATCTCAGATTCTCTCTTCTGGAAGTTCTCTCTTATGTCACCATATCTGGTACGGGGGACATCTGGACTCTTGTGGTTTACCTCCCGTGATGTTCACTCTTCTCTCCAGATGATGTCTGAACTTCTCTGTGGTTTAGTTGCACATTTCATGGAAACTACAAACTTATTTTTGGATGGGATGACAAGGCTTTATTATGTTTTGTTTATTATTTCATTCCCAACCTACAGAGGTGTGACCCAGTGACATAGAGAGCATCATAAAGGACATTTCAACTTTTATGAATTAAACTGGATACAGGAAAGTCCTTAATATGCCATCTGCCAATTTGAAGTTCTGAACCTCAATCACATGCTGCCTTCATACGCCTCGATATTTTCATGTTGGAGCCAAGAGCTGGAAGCAAGAAATGTCTCAATTCCTCAACTAATTCAGTGTTGTATAAAGTATTTACCTTTTTCTTTTGCCACAATAATGCAGAAGGAGATCCATTTTGGGGTTGTCTTGTAGTTGTAGGTGTGGTTGGTAGGCAGAGAGACTTAAGCTCCACCTCTACCACAAACCAAAGCACAACAAAACCGCACAGATCCCTTAGGGCAGCACGGTCTGAAGCACCGCTTCTTTTCATGTTGGTTTGACTCAGACATCCTTGGATATGAAAAGTTAAATCACTCTTGCCTTGGTGTTTGCTACGCTCCCTTTCTCCTGTCTGCTCTGCTATAATGGCGAACAAATTACAAGATAACCGTGCAGATTTTGCTTCGGATACCCTCTTCTAACTTAAGGCAGCAAAGGCTCCATTATCTGATGTTCCAAAGATTATCTTGTCAGATATTCTGTGGTTTGCAGCATCAAGAGTGATTTCACAGGACACGATCAGTGCTGCCACGAATAGAAATACAAAAATTGAACGTGCCCCCAAACATGTGTTGACCAGGATCAGAAAGAAGAAAGCACAACAAACACCCATGACATTCATAGTAAATGTGGGGCCTAAAGTTAGATGGATATCCAAACTGTTGAAACACTTTGTTGATTTGTGTCAACAACACAAGAGTTTATATATCCTGTCATAATACATACCACAGCCAGACTGTTCAAAATGGCTGCCCCAGTGTGAGTTAGGTAGCATACAGCCAGCCACATCTAGCTTGTTTATTTGAGGGTACTGCTTGACCCAAAGAGATTTTCATCTTTAACAGTGGAGACTGGTTGTTGATGAATAAATCTGTTAGCATGTGGCATGTTGTGTTCGTCATCTTGTTGCACACCACATACACAGACTTGGCAACATCCCAGTCTAAAATATGTAAAAACAAATGCCAATCACGGGCCACTGAAACACATTTTTCTAGTTTGTGAGAAACATAAATACCTTTTTACACATTTCAGAGGCCATCTTTCTCTACATGGCTTGAGGATGTGTTTGTGTGTTTATGTGTTTTATGGTGGCAGAAAGCCTGTGGAGGACGTAAGACCTTTTCACTGTCTTTTCACAAAAGCATCAGAACAAAGCTCACATTAATCCCATGAGTGTGTAAAATTTGTGTCATGAATGACCCAGCGCATGTCCCTACATATCTACAAAGGCGTCAACACTTACTCCTCCCTCCCCCCTGAGTACATGTGCCTTCTGCTCTCCAATACTATACCTCTGAAACTACCTCTAGAGACAGCGCAAATGGGCGGGTCACTCGTTTCCAACCTGTCTCTTTGGCTTTTGAAGTGGAGGTAAAGTGTCCCAGACAAAAATATTATAGCTTAAAACGGCAGCGCGATTGGGGCAACAGACTGTCTGGAGGATGATGGAGGTCTGAAGAGGAGGGGAATTCCGTTCTGGACTCTGGCCATTGGAAACATTTGGGGTCATCAGTGCTCCTTGAAAATGACTGACTGTGACTAAGCGTGCTAAGTGGTTGGCCATCGAGGAGTATCTGGAGGGCGACATGGAGGATTTGCGTGGGAACTTTATTTTGAGGCATGGATCTTTCACTTTAATGTTTTCCTTGTTCTTAGTTCCTTTCTCCAATTTCCTCAGAAAACTCACTTTCACAAAGTCAGGGCTGCTGTAAACTTGCTCATTGGACAACAATGATGGTCTGTCCTCTGAACAGTTTTAGAGACATGGGACGGTTCTTAACATGGCAGGTGGGAAATGACTTCCGGTACAAATGAGGACAGGTAAAATAACTGACTTGGCACATGGGTTGTTTGGTTCATGTCCTGTGGAGTTGGTGAAGGATGGCTCATCTAAAGCGGGGTACACACATAAGGATTTTCTAAATCTGAAGAGACTTTTTATCTGTTAGAGACCCCACACATGAAAATAAGAAATCAGGCATTGAACAGTTTTGATCGTACTGTGTGTGGTGTGCTCCGATATTCTCAACACAGCACACCACACACATAACCATTCTGTCCCACCACTGATCTAGAATCTAGTCTTCCAAGACAGAAATCATGTGTGAACAAACATGATCTAACAAAAAAGAAGAAGAAGAAGCAAAGCAACGACCATAAATGTTGTCTGTGGCAGCAACCAGAAAACACAAAACTCAACATGGGAGCGGACATACGAGAAGAGGGAATGATGGTGGACTTTGACGGAAAATAGGAAACTAAATAAAAGAAAAGACTGTGGAAAAATCCTGGAGACTACATGAACACGTAAGCTGGTCCTCCGTTTCTAAGATCCACTATGTTTCTGGTTGGCCATGCTTATTCTTATTTACGCCTGTTTCCTTGTTCCTCAGTCAGCTCGCTTTTTGATTGGCTACATTCAGTTCCACGTCACAATTCACAGAGTCATGACTCGTCGGCTTCCCCCACACCCATGAAGATTTTTGGTTGTAAATATTGAACAAGTTTAATATTTACAATTGTGAGCCCCGACCCGTTTTGGCGCCGATTATCGGGACAAATTCACTCTTAACACACCTCAGACCACAGGATAATGTTATAGGATAATCTTATAAGACATAAGATAATCGGGCATTTGCCGTCCTTGGTGGGGAAAGGGGAAAAGTCGGGACAAAAACAGCCTGATAATCTTTATGTGTGTACTCCGCTTGAGGCACTGATGTGACGTCAGGACTGTGATGCTGAAGGCAGTTTTCCAATTAGATGTAGCAATGTAGGCACTCTGTTAACTTAGCTCTTTTGTCATCTGCTGGTTTTCTTGCTTCATTTTGACCAAAAGATCTTCCAGTTTCTCGTTCTTCTGCTGGTGATGAGTCAGCAGTCTCTTTTGACGTCATGCCGGGACCTTTATAACCACTTTTCTTAAAGTGTTTGGTTGCAACAAGACTGATATCAGAGAACAGGGCCCTCACTTCTGAGCTGTCAGAAAACAGACACTACAGATGGTTTGTCCACGTTGCCACGGACAGATTTTGCTCAGCACTGGGTCAATCGAGGCAGGAGTTGCAGCATGCTTAGTAAGAAATTTCAAAACCTCTTGCAAGAACATAAAATCATATCAAATATATAACAAACTATAAAACAAAGCAGTTTATTCTGTTGTTATTTGTCCAAGATTACCCCCAACATGCTTAAAATTGAGTGAAAAAGAAAAAATAACTTTTAATGTTTACCAGGATAAATTTGGGGAACATAGTTCTGTAGGAAGTGTTGTAGAGGGAGTCATGCAGTTAAACCCTCTTAAAAAAACAATAA
Organism: Cetoscarus ocellatus; assembly: GCA_037902135.1. Classification (NCBI taxonomy): domain Eukaryota; kingdom Metazoa; phylum Chordata; class Actinopteri; order Labriformes; family Labridae; genus Cetoscarus; species Cetoscarus ocellatus. The sequence continues at coordinate 302,093 of JBAMNC010001984.1, forward strand.
TAAAGACTTAACTTCTCAGAAAATCAGAAGCCTGGGCAAAAACCTACATAAAAAGGACTATTTAGAATACTAGAATATGTCAAATGGTAAACTTTATACTTTGATTCGACCATAGCACATTAGTTGACTTTTAGGAGGCAGAGCATTTCACCTATCGTCGCCTCACTTTTTTCTCTTTTCATAAGGCAATGCTGTTGGTCACTTTTCATATTAGTGAGTGGATTTTATAGATTTTCAACCAAATAAAATTTACCAAAATAAACATTTGTAACCAGGACAACACAATATACAGTATATCCATTCAGTAGTAGAGCATTTAATTTTTTCATTTTCTTAAAATTAGCAATTCTGGAAATAGGAGGTTTGTGCCTAACAGATACACTATATAACTTATACAACAGCCAATCTGTAACGCGGTCTTAAACGGTGCTGGAGATTCGCTTCAGGTCTATTTTCTGCACTGCCGCTTCCAAACGTCGTAAATTCGCTGTTGTTCAGAAAGCACCAGAATGGAAGTCAAAGGTGTGGAGTATCCGGTACTTTCAAAATAAACACAATGCATGAACTCCCAAACATAAATTTCCTCAATAGTTTGTCATCACTTCACAACCGGAGGCACGAGCATCAGATCAACAGTTGGTCAGAGGGTCCCAGAGGCAACACGACACCATGGACGAAGAAAAGTGAATTGTGGAGGTACAGAAATATATAACATTATATATGACACCAAACATCCTTTCTCCAAGGATATAGGCAGATAGAAGAGAAATAAATCACAAAGCTGTGTGGTTGGGACCAGCAAAGCGTCCTTAGAGAAGTGAAGTGAGGTGTTGTTTATTTCTTTTCTCAGTTTATAACATGTTTTGTTATCGTGTGACATCGCTATTCACATGAGAGCTTGTGGCTCTCCGGGAATCAGCCCTCCCCCTTTGGGGCTGTGTGCCGCTGTGCGCCGCTGCGGGCGCATCCAGTGGGGTTTGTCGGTCGGAGCAAGACCGCGGCTCGGCGCTGCGCTTTCACGTTATGTGGATTTTGGGGGTTAGCCTTACTTTGGGGAGCTGTCCTGTCATCTGTCTCAGTAGGTTACTGCTACTTGTGTCAAAAATGTTCTGACTTTCAAGGTATGAAACCAAAATTAAACTAAGAAAAAACAAGATGGACCCAAATGCAGATAAAAAGGAAAGGCTTTATTTAAAATAAAAAAAAAGGGATCAAAAACTAAAACTAATCCTTTACAAAAAGTATTTCAAACTACAACACAAAATCTCAAACAAAGTAGCAAATTAAAACAGGTAGACAAAGAAAGAAAACTCTAGAATCTCAAAAACAAAGTACAAATCAAAATCACTAAGAAATTTAACAAAAAACAGACAACTACCTACAAACACTGGAGAAACACTGAGATGCCGAAGACGTGGTGAAAAATGGAAAATGAATGACCCAACAAAGACAAAGGGAAACACAGAGACTACATACACTAAGGAATGATCAAGCACAGGTGAGACAATCTCACAGGTGGAGGGAATCATAATCAGAGGCACACAGAAGGGAGGGCAGGAAAACACCACATGGAACACAGGGATTTCAAAATAAAACAGGAAACACGAGAAACAAGAGGTCACAAGAGGTCACAAAGACAAGGAACACAAGGAAAAAACATACTAAATAAAACAAAGTAGCCGTGCCATAACATAGACTGCACGTACTGTACAGAGTTACTCCAATCATCAAACAAACAAAACAAAACAAAACAAAACTTTGTCTTCCAAACAAAAGTCTGCTGGCCTGATAAATTGGTTGCAAATTAACCTCTCCAGTTGATATGTACCCAGGCAATTAGAAAACACAATGTCAGGTAGAGACTCACCATTTCGTCCATTTATTTTGGATCAAACAAACAAAAAAGTAAATCAAAAAATCACATAAACATGGGTTTGTTGCAGCGAATTTACAAAACATGATGAATATATCAAAACTCTCTTGAGGAGATATATTTGACCTGGAGTCCTCTAGAACAGCAAAACTGGTTCAAGATGTATTTAAATAAACAGTGTAAGTGTTACCACTTTGGGTGCTAATGATCATATGAAGTTAGGAGGGTTTAAACAGACCACAACACAGCAGGAGATTACCAGGCATGAACCTACAAATGACAGCAAACCATGGGCACAATAACTGTTTATTTAGGCAAGACACACAGCAGAAAGGTCAACATGACACACTCAAATGTCCGACAGCCATTGTTTGTCTTGTTGTACTGGTCTTACATAAAGCCACCAGTGAGCAACACTTGTGGTATGAAAAACTTTTCATGAGTCATATCCTTTGACCCGTCTCACAAAGAAAAGAACATGTTACAGTGAGGTGTCTAAAACTGCTGACAAGAGTGCACAGTCACCCTGTCAATGGCTGGAATTTGACAACACTGGCCCTTCAACACAAAAAGGGCTTAAAAATGGACCATCACCCAGTTCTTTTTAAATGGACTAACACACTTAGCCCTGTTAAAGAAGTTAAAATCCCTTTTGTCAAGTACCTCAGAAGACACCATTATGAGGTGACTGGAGGCTACCAAATCTATGTCACCAACCAGTCAGCCTCAGCTTTTAAAAATCAATCTTTAACTCCCTCACACAAAAAAAACCCCACAAAGTAATGATGTCAAAATGGTGGAGCTGAGAAATGGCTTCCGTCAATCCACAAAAGGGTTCATCCATTTCTCCTTCAGTACTTATATCCATCTCTTTGTCATGATTCATCCTTTTCTTGATCTCTTTGTATATCCATTCATGATTAGTACCTGTGTTTATCCATTTATCCATCTTTTTGAGCTTATCCGTGGCTCGGTTGCTAGGGCAGCAGGATAACCCAGATGTCCCTCTCCCCTGCAACACTTTGTACTTCCTCCAGGGGGATCCCAAGGCATTCCCAGGCCAAACAGGATAATCCCTCCAGCGAGCTCTTGGTCTCCCTCTGGGTCTCCTCCCAATTGGATGTGCCCAGAGGACCTCCACAGGGCGGTGACAGCAACCTAAACAGATGCCTGAACCACCTCAACTGATTCCTTTTGATGCGACTTCAAGATCCCTCTGGATGTCCATGCTTCTCACCCTCATGGCCTTCAGTTACCATTTTAGCTTAAAATGCAGCAGGATTCAATCTGTCTTTTTTAGCTGTCTAGCTGAAGGCAAAATGTTAATACCACACATTTGGAGCAGATAGAGAATGTAATTTGGTTTTCTATTGCAATATTCATAGTTTCCTCACATTAAAAGCCTTTTAGTATCAAACTCTTAGGCCGGATGGGACTGTACAAAATAAATAAATAAATAAAAAAATAAGAAAAGAAAAAGTAAAAGTCACACCAAACAAAAAACATCAAAGAAACATTAATTTTTTGTTAGCTTTAACTTTTTTTTTTTTTTACCTTATAATGAAATCAAGTAAACACATATGCTATTTCTCTCTTTGCCCCTAAATGTCAGATTTAGCTTTCAGTTGGATTCTTTCCTCGCAAACCTGTTTGATAGCACACCTATGAGCAGGCCTGCCCACAGAAAAAGCTGGACCCATGAGAGGACTAGTAAATAGGTCCTCCCCAGAGGGGCATTGGAATATAAAATTAGACTGTGATGGCAACCAACACGTTCACCACTCTGGAAAAACCCAGAATTTCTGTTAAGTCAAAGCATTTCTCCCAAAATTGAGTTAATATTTAGAGCAGCCATACAAGTATTCTTTAATGGATGGATTAAAGAAGGTGTCTGATTCATCAGAGATTTACATTTAAGATTATATTGTAAATTCAGAGGGTTAATGGGGGCTAAGGCACGTCTTTTAGTCATAATGAGTATCTGATTAGCATACAACTTCCTTTGAAAACAGCTGTTTGTTCAAGATGCAGATCAGTTTCTCATTTTGAAGACATAATTAAGTTTTGAGTGCAGTAAAGTGCTTGAAGTTTGCTCTCTAACTTATGAATGTTTATTTACCCAGATCTTTTTGTACTGAATAAATCTGAACTGCTGCAGCAGAACACTTTCCCCATTACACTTTTTTTTCTTAGCTCTGTCTGCTGCTGAACATTTTTTCGGTTTTCTGAGATCAGAGACCATATACAAGGGCTGAGATCCTCTTGGATGAGCTTTGAGCTGTAAGTTTTTTAGAAATATACATTAAAACTAGAAAGAACTCGGAGAGCACAAACCTCCACCAAGGTAGCTCACAAACTGCTGTTACATCTTGTTTATATAAATGTTTTTATATTCAGCAGAGACAAATATGACAAAGACAGGTCTATGATTGGCCCATGAATCTGTCACTAGCTTTAGTTCTTACTTTAGTCCACTTGTCTCCGCCCACCTCCCTTCCTTCGCCCACACGCCTGACACAGCATAATGTGGATGGCTGTTCATCATCTAAACAGAGTTTTTTTTCTTCTATGATGAGGGATTCCTGATTGGCTATTTGGATTCATGTTGGGTGTTGGATGTATGTGTTTGTATGTATTTACATATATTTGTGTGTGTGTGTGTGTATTTTATATGTATCTACAGTATATATCTCTGCATATATGTGTATCCATAAAATGAAGAGTTTGTCTTCAGCCTGCTCCCTTGTAAAGTGTCTTAACACTTGTTATGAATTGGCACTATACAAATAAAGATTGATTGATTGACTGATCTATAAGAATTAGTTCCATGATAAAGTTATCATCATAATATGACTCCTAGACCTTGAAAACCCACACCTAGCGCTCAGAATCATGTTGATGTCATTATTTATTTGTCAGTTATTGAGCAAAATGATTGCCTGCTAATGGCAGTTATCTGGATCACCACCAAAATCTAATCATGTTTAAGTTGGGCCATTCCTAACATCTTCTGAAAATCTTAGCAAAATCTGTCCAGTAGTTTTTGCTAATAAACAAACAGACAAACAAACAGAGGCAAAAACATACCCTCCTTGGCTGATGCAACAATAAAGGAGAAGGCTATCTGAATTGTAGAAAATAACTTCCTCTTGGAAAAGAACCAAGTACTCCAAAGCCACATTTGAGCCCTCTCTAACTAAGTAGACCAGACAAGGTTGATTTTATTGTGAGTCCAAAGATGACTGATAAATCTGTGGACAGAAAGCTGATATTTAGAATTGATCCATCATGTAGTAATACTTCTTGAAAGACCTGTTTTTGGTAATTATCTTGTAAATAAACCTTATGGGGCTTTTCCACTATGTGGTAATGGCCCAACTCATGTTGGCTGTACTCTGCTATTTTTGTCTCAGATTAGGGATTGTACCTTGTACGCACAGTATCACCTCTTATCACCTTCAAAGAGATTCCAAGCAGCTTAGCCAAGCCTAAAACATGATGTGGTGACCCTGCTGACCTCTGAATGGTCATGGTTTTGATTCAACGAGATGAAATGCCTCCTGTTGTTGGTTCCACTCTGCTGTATGTCTTTCCAGACTCTTGTCTGATGGTCTTAATATGTTGTTTTCTGCTTGCAAAAAAATTCTGGAACAAAACTTGTCTCCATTCTGTGGCAGAAAAACAAAACACAAACTATCAGCAAGGTGCACTATCCCATCTATTTCTTGATGTGTTGTTGTGTGGCTGTCATGATTTAACTATTTAAGTATACTGTAGTGGGCGATATCAAAACCATGTTGAGTTGAGTTGAGCAGATGCCACAAATATGAAGCACCATGAATTTACAAACATCATCAGATGATAACACATGGGGATGTCAGATGATAACACATGGGGCCCTAATTTCCTGGCGCAACGCAGGGTGGCGCAGCCTGGTACACCCCGCGCATTGGTAATTTTGTCTGGCGCACCGCTGTGCATAGCTAACTTGGCAATTTGGTAGACCGGCTGCACAGAGATGGGTGTGACGGCGCACCAGGGGGAGGTGTCGAAAGATTCAGCTTGGCGCAGTGACAATTTCATGCCAAAAAAACATGCGGAAGGTGCGCTGAAAGCTCGCCAGCTCCAACCTGGTCTATTCTCAGGCGAGGCGCACCCCGCACAGTGGGCACACATCACCAAAACCTCACAGGCAGGTATCCACAGTGTCAAAGCAACAAACAATCACAATCACAACCACTATTTAATGCAACCGTCTGAACCAGCACATACATTTGTATCTATATTAATTGTCCCATCATATCTGATGTCAGATCAGAGACGTTTGTCATAATGGAAACTCAACCTGACGGCAGCTGGAAGAGTGACGCAAACTAACGAGTTCACATCTCTCAAGCCAACCACAAACAGCCACATCATCCGATACGGAGTATCCGGCTTCTCTCATCTCATGAAATTCAAAAGAAAAGAAAAAAGAGAGAGACGCTCGCTAAGTAAATGTAAGTCACTCAGTGTCTTAAGGATTTACCTGTGATTGCCCATATTTCTCTGTTTTAATCTTTATTCATAACATGATCTAAAAAGATGGAGAACATTATTGCAAGGAGGATGAGGAGGAGATATATTTTCACCAAATGTTCTTCTATTTGGCGATGACAGACCGGGAATGCAGGTGGATCACAAGCATGATGAATGGATTAGCCTGCTGCTGTGTTTAAATGTAATTATCACTTAATTTTGTACTCCTATTTATGACACAGGAACAGATTACATCTGTCCTGCGAGGTGGTCCATACAGTGACGTGCATCGTGGCCTCCAATGCACGGCCCGGTGGCCCCTGCGCTCTCCCAGTTGCTGCAAAAGTGACAGCGGCTCTGAACATCTTCGCCACCGAGGTGAAATTGGAGGAGGTGTGGGTGCACCTCTCTGCGCCAGACTGCACCGTGCACGAAACTTGCAAAATGCCCTGGACACACCCCGCCTGGTCTACGAAATTAGAGCCCATGATGTCAAAGGCTAAATAATCACTGAGTAAACTAAGTGAAGTTCTTGTAATTACTTATTAGCTGGAACAAGTCAGTTTATATAGGAATATTCTAAATGAAACCAATAAGTTCATGCCATAATTGCATTGAAATTTGGTCTAAGATTTTATCCATGTATAAAGTTATTATTTATCACCAGTTTTTTTTAAAGGTTTCTACTGTAAATTCCCACACTTATTGTAGGAAGGCTTTTGTAGTTCATGATGGGTAAATATTTGTAAGATTACAGTATTAAAATTTTAGCATACATATGGTAAACTCAGAAATCTGCTAGCTACTAAATTAGAGTGAGTACACAGCATGGATGTTGAATTAAGGGATGCACAATATTGGATTTTTGCCGATATCAGATATGCCATACTTCTGAACTCATTATTGCTGATATAGATACTGATATTTTCAATCAAGAGCACACAGTGTTGCTGTTAATGTGTCGGTCTATTTGTGAGAGAAACAGATGTAAAACAAGACAAACAATATTTAACTCCTAAAAAAAACTCAATTCATCCATTATCTATACCTCTTATCCCTTTTGGGGTTGCGGGGGGCTGGAGCCTATCCCACCTGACTATGGACGAGAGGCGGGGTACACCCTGAACCAGTTGCCAGCTGATCCCAAGGCCACATAGAGAGACACACAACCATTCACGCTCACTCTCATACCTAAGTACAATTAAGAGTCACCAATCAACCTAATGAGCATGTTCTTAGTTTGTGGGAGGAAGCCGGAGTGCCCGTAGGGAACCCACGCATGCATGAGGAAGACATGCGAACTCCACACAGGAAGGCCCTGATTGACACGGGGATCGAACCAGCACCCTTCTTGCTGTGAGGCTCGTGCACTACCTGCTGAGCCACTGTGCCACCCCAAAATTAAACTCTTAATTTTTGAATGTACCTATGCAGTGATCATAGGTGAAGCATTATGGTACATTTGCATATTTTGCATTAAAGTTGATAGATGGCCGATATGTGGGCTGTAAATATTGGTAAAAATTTCAATATACCGATGTTTAATTTTTAGGCCAATATCTGCCAATGCTGATATCATACCGATGATGTCATGCATCCCTAGTTGAATAACAAGTGACTATTGTGAGCACTTGTGACAGCAACAATCTGATACAACAGACTGGGATTCTGCAGATTACTGGTACAGTAAAATTAAAGTGTCATAAATTAACAGAAAATTGTTGTGAATTCCCAGTACTCTAATAATTGTACAGTAAATACAATGATTTTGACAACACTTTACTGTAATTTTACTATTTATATCATGTAAAATTAAAGCAGAGTGCTGTAAAATCACAGTATCATGCTGTAAAATGCTCTCATGTAATTGTGGATTCACATCAATTTACTGTGATTTTACAACACAGTAATTTTACAGTACTCATGTGCCAGGGTTGCTTTTAAACACTACAACTTATACTAGTTTTCAACTCTGTTACTGTGAACAACTATACTGGACAGCAATATATTGTGAAATTACAGTGATTTTTTTAACAATGTGTGCAGGTCAGTAAACGATGAAACCCATGAAGTTCTGGTTGTGATAACGCTCTCTGTCCTCTAGATAGTGCTGTGACCTAAGAATAAGGAGGGTGCAGATCTAAAAACAGCAAAGAATCAAAGGCAGTGCTTAAAAACTTGCACTGGACGAATCAGCACCACGGACAGGGTCAGATTGACCCAAAATTAGATAGATTCTGCTTTTTCTTCAGAAATTCACAAGCATGTGGGCAGGCTGTTCATTTGAATTCCAAATATAGACATTTTGTTTGTGATCTTCTGAAAGTGCTCACATGTTGGGCAGAGTGTATTATGGTGCTCTGAGGTTCATCACAAACTGTGTATTTCATTGCTGGACTTCTCTAAACACTCACAGACTTGCACCTGAGTATATTTTCATTTACAAAGTCATGATGGGACAGACTACCTTTCCTCTCTTTTAACAACCTTTGGTTATTGGACATTGTTCAACATAAAATGTTTGTTGTTTCCAAAGTCTGAACTAAGTTGTGAAAGAAAGCTTTAGGTTTTACTACTCCTTTTGCTTGGAGCAATTCTATATTTTTAAATCTTTGGTGAAATTCTTAAATCCAGGCTTTCAGTATGAAGCTGCTGTATCTGATGACTTATTATTGGTCTTATTGTTGTGTTTTGAAGGAATTTGTGTGTTTATTATTGTAACTGTGAGTCGCTGCTGTTCTCAGTCAGGTCTCTCTTGATAAAAAAGATCTCTGACCTCAATGGGACTAATCTGGCTAAATAAAGGTTAAATAAATAAAATCTTTCACATTAGTGTTTTATAATCTTTGTACTGAAGTACATCACAGATGTACCATACAATTTTGCTGTTTACATTCATGTTTTGCATTCCAAAGCAAAAATCCCAAATTTTTATTCAGAATTTCACGTTTAAATTACTCTTTTTTATTATTAATTTTTAAATTCTTTTGTGGTTATTTTTATACCTTTATTGTATGGAGGAAAGGACAGGGCATAGACCTGAAAAGTGGAGTTAGGGAGCAGGGACGACATGTGAGAAAGACGCCTTTGATTGCGCTTGAACCCAGACCGTCCCATGTATTATGGAAGACATCCTTATTAAATGGGATGGACTTAATTGCCAGGCCATTGGTGCCTTCAAAATTTTTAGTCTTGCAATTATTTTCATCTTTTAAGCTCATAAAATCTCCTCTGATGCAATGATCTCCAAGCTGCCATTTTTTCATCATTCTTTAAACAATCCTCATGGCTAAAGCATCATCTAATGAACTTTTAAATTGCCATTATTCCATATAATGACAATAGCTGTAAATTCCACATTATTCAGTTCAGCTGTGAAAACCCTCTCTCCTTCAACAAATTGAAATGTTAATGCAAGACTTAAATCAGTTACGATGATCTTTAGAGGACTGCGTCTTTCTGATCCCAGGAATTCTGGATATAAAAAAAAGTTTACAGGAAATTGTTTCATATCAGCACAGTCTCAGATCTAAGCTTTCAGTTTTCTGATTCACTCCACCTGCAAGGATATTCACCTAATAGTTCAGCAAGATAAAGAAAACAGTCAGCTGAATCACATCATGACATCTGAGATGTGTTTTGAAGCTTTCTTCAAAATTACTGTTATTAACTAATTAATGAATGCCAAGAAATTACAAGAAAGAAGAAAATAAAATGATCACAATAAAAATCTATTTATAGGTAAAACATTCATTCATTCATTTTTTATACCGTTTATCCCTTTCAGGGTTGTGAGAGCCTGACAGTCATGACAAAATAGAGACAAATGTTTCCTCAAAGGTTTGGCTCAGTTACCCACTAGATGGCAACATTGTCTTACTCTACAGAGAAAGTCTCCTCGTGTTTCATCTTAGAGAAAGAGTTTGCAAGAAAGAATTTTATTGTTGGTTTGTAACATTTCATTGATTCATTGGGCAAAGAAAGCAATCAAATACAAAACTAAAAAGACCAATTTTGAAACAAATAAATAAAGGAGCAGAAAGCAGAATTATCCCATGTGATCTCGCCTTCTTATTCAAAACACTGATTAACAAAGTGAAAAATAAGACACAAAAATTAAAAAAGCTGCAGGTCAAAGACACCTGTCATATCCCAGTATAGGATACTGAAGTTCAGTTTACACTTTACCAGACCAAGGAGATCACAACATAATGAGTCTGACACCACAACACAAACAGAACAACACTTTGCATCCATATTTCCTCATATTTCATCAACATGTTGTTTTTTTGGAACAATCTTGAGATATACAAAGAGTATGATGCATTATTGTCTAACAAATCTTTCACTTTGTGTAACAGAACAACGGTTTTTGAAATTTTATCTTTTATGATATTAATATCTGATTTCCAGTTCCTATTTTCTTCAACCACGACACCTAAAACTCAATTTAGTTTACTTTATGAATTTGAATACCTTCTACAGTACATATTGTGGAGCATAAGGCCACATGTCCTCTCATATGAATCTTCCAATTCTCTCCATGATGATTGGGGACCTACTGAGAAAAGTGCCGAAGCACTAGGAGTGGGTAAACGTCCAACAAATGGGCCTGCAGATTTGCCATAGTGAGCCAGCTGCTTTGCATTATTTACATACAGTGGAGCCCAAAGTGCTTCCACACTGTGCTCCTCACATGTTTTGGTTTTGCTGTCCACTCAGACTGGCTTGTCAGTCCTTCATTTCCAAAAAGTGTCTTCCTTGTCTGTTTGTTTCTGGCAAACAAGATGCCGCTGTTGTTAAAGTCCAGTGAGCACTGGCTGAACAGGTTGCTCTAGGAGCGCCCTCTGCTGGTTCAACACCATTTTCATACAAATAAAAATGTAGGTCCTAGGACTGACCCCTGAGGCACCACACAAGTGATGTTGTGTGGAATAACAAGCAGCTAAATGGTGAGGGTCAAAGTCAGAGCCAAAGACTGTAACAGAATTGTCACAGTGAGGGCACATGCATGTGCTTCGAGGGCCATAGTCTCTGTTCTTGGGGGGTGCCCCAGATTTGATCACCGAACTCTAAGACAAAATCAGTGGTGTATGCAGTATGTACAAAAATGAGTCATTAGGAGGTGATGATGAGTCAGCTTTCCGCTGATAATGAACCCTGAATATGGATGAGAGTGGAAACAGGTACACCGAGCTGTATCAGAGGCCTCTTTAAAGCTACATGAGTCATCCCCGCCTGCTGCTGTCGGACCTTAAACCGCACTGGTAAATTTTCTCTCTTCATCTTGTTAAACCATCAGAGGTGTCGGCACATTTCAAACCGTCAAACTTTATCTCCTTTCCTGTCCTGTGTCAGAAAGGCCTCAGGAGAAGAAAAAAAACACACTGGTGTCATAAACATAAGTGTCATCAAGTTATTTGTGTAAACCAGCAGTTGAGTTTGGACCACAAAGTGAGTAGTGGAGCTGTTTTCAGTGGGTTGAATCCAACATTTATATTTAGAGTAAGATTACAAGTTAAAAGATTTTGTTGAGTTGTGCTAATCCCACATGGTAATACAAATTCCCAAGGCAAATCCCGACCACATGTGCCCTCCCACACTATTTGAGAACCATTGATATTTTGTATTGTCATCCCTGTATTGAAGTATATATTGTATTACCAGATTCTGATGCCAGATCAGACAAGTACCACTTCTCTACATTATTCTAATCAACATTTCTCACACTTCTTGCCTTAAATCAGGAGAGACTAAATTTGACTGAACAGTTATTTATTTTACAAGTTTGGATGAATGAGAATGAGCAGTGTCTTTTGTAGTAGCATCTCTTTGGCGATTAGACTCTATGCTGACGTCTTTGTGGACTTCAGGGGTACTGATGCCGATTGTGAGAAAAGAAACGAGATAAGATGAGGAGTAGGCTTTTGAGCTGCTTGCTGGGACCCTGATGCGATGGACTGAGGTGCTTGTGAGGATAAGGTGAAGGGCCAGAAATCTGACAGCGTATGCACACCACACATTTCTGAGGACTCGCTGCAACGCACAATTGTCCTGATGCCAGCTGTCGTATTTGAATTAAGGAGCTTTTTTTTTAAACAAAATCTTAACTCCATAAGGTGTATTTATTCATCAGTAAACTTCCTTTCTTATTTCATGGATGATTTCAACATATCTGAGAAGAAAAATTCTTTTAAAATGATGGCCATTCAAAACCCCACTGCTGCTAGCGTGCCCATGATGATTAGCAAGTTCCATGCAACAAGAGGCAGGGAAATGTCACAACAATTAAAGAACTTTTCTACTTGAATACGCAGAATTAATTCAGAAAACTAGAATTATGGATTGCTGATATGTAAATGCACACTATGGAGTGCACCTTTGTCTGAAAAACTGTGCTGGCTTGTTCTTAGCTGATGTTTTGGTTTTGGTGAGACTGACTCAGCAAAGCATTTTTGTGTTTGTATGTGACTCACAGTGGGAGAAATTCTGAATGCAGTGGCAGCAATTGTGTGTGTGTGTCTGTAATGTAAAAAGACATAGACAAATTTAGACACAATTAAAAGCCATGAAATTTTTTCCAATTTTATTCCGATTTTATAATTTGATGATCCAAGTATCGGCGATACTGGCCCTGTATGTCCTTGGTATCTGATCAGAACCAAACCTTGCAGTATTGCACACAACTAATGGACAGGTCGTGGCAGAATCTGGTTGGTTCAGTGCTGTACATCCCTACTCAGCTGATGAGTTGAATCACCTGTGCAGGAAGTCAGTCAGAGTGAAGAAGTGAATGAGACGTGACTTAAATGAATAAATGGGTGAATACATAGGTCTCCCTGCTGTAACTTTCACTGTATCTTCACTTTAATTTGATGATTTATTTTCACAGTTTAATGTCAAAGCTTACACAGTTACCTTTTATTTATTCCAGGGCACTTCCAGGGTGTTCAGTGGGAGACACATTAAAGTGTAATGCCCAATAGAGGGCAGAAAAGTACTACAAATATGAATACAAACCTTCACTGTGCTCACTCTAATCCAGACTACATTATTTTTATCAGATGAATGCAGCTGTGCATATCCAATAACGGTGAACCACATTAATAACACTGTGTGGATATCTGAATTCACACTGTAATTGTTATTAATTGGTATGTTGTGGTCTGCAGAGTCTAATTATAGCTCCTGCGTTTTTTTGGTTTTATTTGAGTTTTTTTAAATGACCTGAACTGGACCGGGTAGTACTGTGTTCATCCAATAAACACAATGATCCTGAATCCAATTAGTCGCCATTCTTCTGTATGAGGGTTCGACCCCCTCCACATCCGGCTCACCTTTTCAGGTCCCCGTACTCCACAACAGTAAGGATTAATTATTCAGCCACAATTAGCGTGATGTCAATAGTAATTGCCACCCGAGCGGCATTCCTCTGACACTGAGGCGGCCTGTTGTGAGATTACGCCCCTCACATGTTAAAACTTCCCTTTTCAATCAACTTCTTGTAGGTGTGTAAGCACAGACACACAAACACACATGCAAACGCACACGCAGACTTGCACACGGCCAGGGGCAGACATGCATGACTGCACTCCAATAAGCCACACTGATTCACACACTCTGAATACATGTTCTTGTACTTTCAGTAAAATTTGGGGGACGTGACTGTTAAACACAGATAAGTGTTGCTCATTTCTCTTTTAACATTTCTAATGTTTATTAATAGACACACATTTACTGCGCCATACTTGCTGACATGTGGTAATTGCCCAGAGTCCTTCAAGTTGCTAACATGAGATTGAGGAGGTTTATGTACAGACTTAACTGTGCTGCTGCTGCTATGGATGTGAATTTAAATTACACGCCAGAAAACTCCAAAGAAACAATTATACATTCAACCTAAAACCACCTCTCTGACATATTCAGTTTGCTTTATGCTGAAGCGCTGCTTTGGTATCATCATGCCCAGAATTCACTCAACTAAACAATGAATAATGAATGAGTTTAACTTTTTGATATTACTTACTGAGCAGTTTCAATAAAACCTATTGATTGATGGATGGATAGAGCCCTATCCTGTGCCTGGAGCAAAGGCGTGGCTTTGGTGTGACATGCAGGTTTCCTCCCTACTTTTAACCTGATGTAAGTATCATTTTTACGGCGTGCACCCCCATTCACTCCAGGGATATGTTTGTCTGAAAATCAGAAGTGGTCAGGAACAAAGCTGGCGTGTTCCTGACTTAAGGATGTAGAAACTAACTGCACTTTAAACCTCCTTCTACCTGGTCCAAAGTCTAAAGGCTCAAAGTGCAAAGTGGCACAAAATGTTTCATTAATGAGGTTCTGTTGTGCGGACATTTCTAACTCGTCTGTTTGATTGTTTCTTATGCTCTGATTGCTTCATTGAAAAAAAAAACAAAACACTTGAATATGACCCCATACATACAGTATATCACATAGTGTTCTGGGTTTGTTCTTTGAGTGAAGCGGCACAATAAAATGAGAGAAATTAAATGACTAATCTGAAATTCTGACCAAACAACTAAACCATGTGAATAGTGAAACACCAGCCATCCAGGGCACACTGATTTAAAGGGAATCAGAGCTGACACTCTGGTTGGTTTTATCTATGCTATTCTGTAAACACACTAATGTCTTATCAAGGCACATAATTCATCCTCTTTGCATCTGGCTTTGCACCAAGAATATGTCAGCAAAATAGCAAAATACAGACTAACAAGCCCCAAACTGCTGTACACCACACACTTCAGGAAATGCACTTCATGCCATCAAAACAGGGCCCTTAATGTTTCACCCCTCACAGTTCTCATCAGGTCACAGGTCTTTGTTACAGATTGTATTTGGCCTTAAGATATTGACTTAACATCACATCACAGCATGCCCAACATCAGTCATGTGACTTAAAGCCCACCATGCTAGGGCTGTCACCATATATTTGATGTTCAAAGATTAATTCAGACTTGGGGGGAGGATTCATAAGTGAACTGTAGGGAGCTGTTCAAACTGAAAATATGCAGCTCAGCAGCACATCAGGGCCCCTGCAGCAGTGAACGGTTGGATCCCACAGAGGGCGCTCCCAGCGTAACTTGACCGTGCTTGCGCTCATAATGCTCTTTTGACCTCAGCAGATTAAGAGCGAAGTAAATTTTAAGAAAAACGAGGACAGACAGCAAAGCCACTCTGACCAGAGAGAGGGTCAATGCCAAGACAATTATTTTATCTGTCCTCAAGCACTGTGCCATGTCGCTAAAAATGCTCAGAGTACAGAGAATGAGGACCATCATTTGTGGACCAGTGAGCAAGGATACAACAGACCTGACTTTCTGGTAGTGACAAACTATAAAATGACAAAATGAACATTTAAACTGGTAACAATCTAAACTAGAAAAGCGCTCAGAGAGCACAAACCTCCGCCAAGCAGCTTTGGTCCACTTTGGCGAAAATGGTCCTATCTGGCAATGTTAAAGAATCCTTTAAAAAATTCCTGGATCCAGACGGTGATCTGGATCACCCCCAAAATTTAATCAGTTCTTCCATATCCCATTTCCGACAATTCCTGAAAATTTCATCCAAATCCGTTGAGAACTTTTCAAGTTATTTTGAACACAAACAAACAGACAAACAGACAGACAGATAAACGCCGGCAAAAACATAACCTCCTTAGCGGAGGTAATAATATAGAAATTGTATAGTAGTATAGAATGCGTGTGATGAGCTGGAATAATATAGAGTTGACTGATACATAAAAGATGAAATTATATCAAATATAATAAAAACAACTTATATAAGTGTATCACATCAGCATTTATTGATTGGTTTGTTATTTTCTGGTTCTGAATCAAACTGAAAAGTGTGTATTTTAACTTTAAACTTACAAAATCATAAGAACTTGATCTAAGTCCACATTCATTTTATTGTAGTCAATTATTCTCCTGTTTAACTCTGTTATTAAAATATTAAAGTCAGACAGTGTGGGTCAGGGAAAAACATGTTCAACATCTTCATTTTAAATGTTTTCATTTTACAGCACATGTGATGCAGATAGATGAGCAGAGAGTCCAGTATATTGGCACTGGGAACTGATGATAAATAAAAATACAAGGACAATGGCAAAAAGGCTCCAGGCAGGAATCGAACCCAGGCCGGCCACACAAGCCATGAGCCCCCACATATAGCACATGCATGGCCGCCTCCCACTCCCCTAAACCCCCAGCATAAGCTTTTTAATTTGAGGTATTTTATCAACCACAGTCCAGCATGAACAACAGCATATATTGATATGACCTCTTCCGCTTGTCTATATATTATCCCCCTCTCTTTCCCTTTGTCCCTCTGTGTGATTTAATTTCACCTCTCTCACATGTATTATCTATTAGTCTTGGTGATAAAGGAACCACTTTATGCTTCTATTGATTTTTAAACTGAATTTCATTCTGAGTTAGAGGATTATGAATCTCATTACTAATTTCACACATGCTTGGTTAGTCAAACTATTGAACCTCTGTTATCACAGTCAAGTTTGTGCAGCCAGACATAAAAAAATGACCCTCCAGGCTGAACGTCGAGGAGTAACTACTTGAAAGATGAAAATAGAATATAATAATGTGTATCATAATGTGATCACGTTGCATAGACAATACATTATCTCTACTGAAGTTGTGCTGTTGTTGGTCTCTGTCTGTTCTATACTGTTGTGTATTGTGTGTAAAAGATTTGTGTGCCATGCTTACAGTGTTTGCGTCTGGTATGGACAGGCTGTTGAAACATCTCACCACGGGGCGGAGAGTATTGATGGCGGTGATAAAGACATGTAATAATGTCATAAAGCCCGGGAAGACAAGGAGCTGTAAGTGGAGATTGGCTGAACAGTGTAACCAGTAATCAGTCAGCGGGCTGAAAAATGACAGGGCCAATGTGTGTGGACAGAAATGGGGAATAAAACATGGGGCTCATGAAGGCTGAGCTGAGCACGAGAGGGGGAGGAGGGTGGGGGAGTAGAGGTGACCTGCTCTTAGAGGGGACAGGCCTGTCGCACTTCCTGATTACAACCAATAGGTCTCAATTTCACATGACAACACCAACTACTCATCTGGGGCAGCATGTGTATTATAGAGCTGGAGGAAAGAGGGGAGGTGGGGTTAATGTCCCATTGGGTTTATAATACCTTCCTAAAAGAGTAACCTCTATAAGGTGAAGAATAGTTTTGTGCCAGCACTTTTCTTGCCTGCGTACACCACCACTTTGACTCCACTCCTTGTATCCGTTTTTTTTTGCCTTAAAGGAATAGTTTGGGATTTTTGAAGAGGCATTGTATAATGTGCATGGCATTAGCCTGAACATAAGCCCCACTCAGCTCTAAGTCCATACAGAAAGAGCTGGCACAGAAGCTATGGCTGTACATTGCCGCAGATGGTGCCAAGAGTTTTGAGCGAAAGCCACTGACTATAAAAGAAATGGACAAAGCCAAGTGACATCTACCACCTGTATATCATACACAGATAACTCTGGATGGAGTTAAATCCCTGACAATGTACTCTCATTTAAAAAAGGGCTGGTGTCAAAAACAATTGTACAAATCTACGTTTCAGTGATTCATATATTTAGGTGTCACTGTAGGATTTTCAATGCTGAAATTTTCACTCTGAACTCCATTATTGGAGAAGTACTAACAGATACATCAAGCCCAGGTCTTTTATATGTATATATATATGTGTATATATATATATATATATGTGTGTGTGTGTGTGTGTGTGTATACATATATACATATATATATATATATATATATGTATATATATATATATATATATATATATATATATATATATATATATGTATGTGCTCGAACCAAGCATGCTTTCTTTTTTTCATGTATAATTGGGAAAATAATATATGTTTTGTGTTTTTTTTTTATCAAACAAGTAGCATTGTGTATTCAAACTGGCTTTTGAAGGGTTAAAATCCTGAAAATTATTGAATATTTGGTATTTTTGAGCAGAGCTGAAGTGTTAAAATAGATTTATTCCAAAAAAAGCAGAAGAAATAGATTATTGATTTATTTTTCACTATGGCACACTAAAGATGATTGTTGGGGCTGACGCATTCTGAAACACTACAACTGTTAATCCGGGTGACAGAGACACTTCAGTCATGTAGTCTGAACCTATAGTATTTTTCCATCACCATGCTCTCTCCACTGGCTCCCTGTTCATTGTAGAATTCATTTTAAGATTTATTTGTTTGCTTTTAAATCCTAAAATGGATTTGCCCCTCAATACATCTCTGATCTTCTAAAAAATCCACACCACCAAGATCTTTGAGGTCTGCAGAACAATCTCTCCTCGTCATTCTGAAGAATGAGCTAAAAACTCCTAAAAACAAAAAAACAAAAAACTTTATACAGATTATTTAAATTTCCATAATTTGCTGCTGTATCACAAAATAATGCACCCATAGACAATAAATTAAAATAATAGAATCATTATTTGTTTTCGATAGTTGTAACAAATTCCCAGGGTACATCAAGACTTGCATAACGCCAAACCAGTGTTCCCTGTTAAACTATTT
The DNA here is from genome assembly GCA_037902135.1 of Cetoscarus ocellatus. Lineage (NCBI taxonomy): Eukaryota > Metazoa > Chordata > Actinopteri > Labriformes > Labridae > Cetoscarus > Cetoscarus ocellatus. The sequence goes on from JBAMNC010001984.1 coordinate 321,072, forward strand.
AAGATCCACTGGTCTAAAATCTTAGATTGGCTCAAAGTTAGTTTACCTCTCAAACAACTTCCTTAGATTTGCTTCTCACAAGCTTTTTTGATGGCCTGCAGATAAAATATCCTCTTGTATCATTTTGTGTTAAATTTTGTTATTCAGTTACAGAAACCACATGGTTCAGCTTTCTTCTTTTTATTCTGACACCCTTTTCATAGGGGTTGTGTTTTATGCTCTGGCATCTACAAACAAAGTTACTTTGCTTGTTTATTGCTTCTGTGCTTTTAATACTACTGTATATTGCACTGAGTGGCTCCCACTGATCTGGTTTCATCAGTTATTTTATATTTCAAGTCTTTTGCCTGATTGATAACATAAAGCAGCAGCCAAACCGTTCTTTCTTTTAGTGAAAATGCATCTGAATCGAATCAATCCAACTGTCAGTGGTCTTTAAGTTTGTTCAGGGAACCCACTGCCAGCCCACCCACTCAAGTTTTATGCAGATAAGACTGAAGGCTCTCCCCTCCCAGAGCTGGGTGGGTGCCCAGTGTGCAGGAGTTTATCTGGCACCCATGTCCCTCCCTCCATATTTCACTTCTGGTTCTACTCTCTCTTTCTGATAGCTTTATCACTGCGGAGGGGTCAGATGCTGACACCAGCATAAGGGCCGTTTAAATCGCTCTAAACAACATCTATCATGGACCCTATAAAATAAGCTTCATGGCATGTACAATACCCTGGCCTCGTGCGTGGAAACGCTCGTCTATCATGCAGCTGCTTGACTCCAGAAAGCCTTTTTTGATGATATGTACTGGATTCAGAGGAGGAGGGTCCTGATCTGGCCATAATCAGTCTTTATGAGTAATTTCAGATTTCTGACTGAACATTAAATCTATCATGCGGAGAGGCAGGTCAGCTGATTTGCAGGTGATAAATGGCACTAGCCTACAGTTATGAGTATTGATCAAGAAGAAGCTTGATATCAGAATAAAAAGGAAATGAAAGCTTTTTTATTGCTAATAATGGCACAAAGTAATATTTCCTAGGGTTTAAGAAAGTATGGAGGGTCACAGGCCACAGAGCAGACTTTCAAAACAGTCATGGCGTCTGCTCGTGAGGAACAGAAAACACACATGTAGGTGGAGGCTGTATAGCTATTACATCATAAAGCCAAGGAAGTAAAAAACAGCATTTTAAATGGCATTTTCATAAAGGGCATAGTGCATTTCTCTGCGATCTGAGAGTTTGTCAGGTGGTGTCATGTTCTTCTGCTCCCCGAGGCCCTTTCTAATATTAAAGGAAAGAAAATTGATTGAGCATGTGACCTTTATACCACAACAATCAGGCAGGCTTTTCAGCAACATCAAGATGAATAGCAGGATGGGAACAGACTGCTTCAAATTGTTGGTTTTCTGTGGGTAACAAAACAAAGATTAATGTTTGAAGCCAGAAAAGCTTTCTGTGTTGTGACTAATTTCCTGGTTTGGCAGGCACAGTTTGTTTAACACATTTTTATTACCACAAACTTCTTCACCATTTTTTTTCAGTATAACTTAAACATCTGAAAATTGTTCATGCAGTTACTGCCACTCGTTTCTGCACTATCTTTGAAGATCTGTGGCCGTAAGCTTTTGTGGAACAAGTCTTTCAAAAGCTCTTCACTTAGAGCACCTGCAGGTTCAAGGTCCCACTTGTGTCAGAGTTTATCACTTAAATTTAAAACAGCCTTCCTCTAAATGTCATTAAAAGATTTGTCCACATATTCTGAGCTGACTTTGAAGACCCTGGACACTCACAGGTGTTTTTAATCACCGGTTGATTAGCCAGGAGAGATTTTACATAAGGAGCTATGGTGAGAGTTTATGATGTCACAAATGTTAAGAACCAATTGAAGTGACAGAAGGTCAAAAATGTCCTCCTGCCATTATAGGTTCAACAAATATCACAGGATTGTGGAGCTGTCAGTCAAACAAACTCTACGACACCCACACTGCCCTGAGGAGGTCGAAACAGTGGCTCTTTTGCCAATACCTGTTTAACTTGCCTTTGATGTGATTAATGTTGAATGTTTGCTTGAAACATTTTGATTAATTAAACATAATATGCTTACAGCTAGGGGCTGAAGGTTACTGGAATAGTATATTTCTACATATTGCCCATTCTTTAATGTTTAAAATGACAGTGTCAAAAGCATATACGTTCAATGAAAGCATGTGGTGTCATATAGTCATGATCTCAGTATCAAATAAAATTATTGTGATTATGATTTTTGCCATATCAAGCAGCCCAAATGACTGAATATGCACACAGGGGATCCATATGCTGTGATCCAGACTGTGTTTTGTGACTGCTATCACATCTTTGACTACTGACGCTGATACCACAGAGACTGTTTTTGATTGTCATCAAAATGAATAAACAGAACTTTAGCATTCCATTAATCAACACAGAGGTAGCAACATGACATGTTGCAGGTCGTGTGACTGACATTGCACATCCTTCAGTGTAACTGGTAGACTTTTGCATATTGCGACCATGGTGGTAAAATTATATAACACTCAGTCCTATATATTTACGACTGCTTAATTCATGTTGAGCAGTGCTTATAAGTCAATATACCATCAATACACACCAAAGCAAATATGCCAGAATTTAAACAATTGCCTATCCACAGTAATTGTACCGGGGGTTCTCTATCTTTTTAGGCTGCAACCCCCAAAAAAGGGATTGAAGGACTTACCCCCCACTGTTGGCAACTTGAAAAAAAACACTAGAACCTACTTCATTGAAGTCATTAGCAAATTTATCATTTTAAGGACTTTTTGACATAATATCAATATCAGCATAAATCTCACCTAATTGCTACGGTTGTATTTTAAACTTGGTTTATGCATGTATTATTAGAATAATGGGTAAGTTATGCCATTTCAAATTATTTTAAATTTTTCATTGTGTTTGGAGAGCATATTGGGACCCACTCTTGGTGTCTTGTGACCTCTGTCTTAGGGTCCTGGTCCAGGCAGGCACAACAAAATGTCTGTTGCAGTGTTACAGTGCCACTTACAGGCCTGGCATACTACAGTGTTAGTAGTTATTTTTGGATGGACAGATTTCTTGAAATTATGCTGTGTTGACATTATTTAAAAACAAAAACAAAACTGAAAGTTTTTCTCTCTGTGTGGTCAGAGCCCGACGGAGCCCCTAAGGTGCCACGGAGAAAAAAAATATATAAATCGTGCGCACGAGATAGTAAAATGTGCGCACATTTAAGATAAAACGTGTGCTCGATTTAATTATACAGACAAGCGGCAACAGACAGCTGGGCTCATCAGTAGATGGCGGTAATGCCCCATAATATTGTGGTCACCTGCCGGTAAAAACCAAGAAGAAGAAGAAGAAGAAGAAGAAGAAGAAGACAGCCGGACTCGGTTGAAGCATCCCAGTAACCAGCCAACGTTAGCTGTGTCTGTGAATGTAGGAGTGCAGGGTATGTACAGTCCCTTAGGCTATTTATCAGTACCTTCAATAAAAGCTGCACAACTTTCAAGACTCAAGCAAAGCTTGTGTCTTGCTGCCACCCGCTGAATAAGGTGGAGGGAGTTAGCCCCAAAGTTAGCTACAACTTCGCCACTGTAGCAGCAAACAAGTCCCCCCTGTGCATCCCAGGTCAGGACACTGACTGAATCTGACTACTCCTTCCGCCGGCTGAGCCTGTTGTCTTTTAGTATGCACAGCAAAGTTCTCAAACTTAGGATTATTCCATCTCTAATGGCAAGAGCAGCAAGAATGTCATTATATGACATTCCGAGGTGGAAGTAAAAGTTAACTATCTCACTTCTTCTCTCTATTGTGTGTGTCTGTAAACATCTGACGTCACTACGGGAAGCCGTAGTGGACAAGGACAAGTCATAACGTGGTAAATAACTTTATTTCGAGTGCACGTTTTAGCTAAAATGTGCACATGAATAGGTATTTCGTGCGCACGTTTTAATGTATCATGCGCATGTTTTAGTATCTCGTGCGCACGTTTAAGCTAAAATGTGCGCACAAATAAGTATTTCGTACGCAAGTTATAATATATCGTGCGCACGTTTTATATTTTTTTCTCCATGGCACCTTAGGGGCTCCGCAGTGCCCAAATCAGCTGAAGCCAAATTTTACAGGAGAGATGATTGCAGCCTGATTAAAACTGACAAGTAAATAAGTAAAAGTTAAAACAATGGTCTGAAATACCATTTCTCTAATAGCATAATGAAGTGATTAGAATGAACAAATTGGTTTTAATTTAATGGTGAATTAGACAGATGTTCTACTTTCAGTAAGACCACCGTTGTTGGGCTTCAGATGTGTATTTAAAGTTTATTTTAATTTTTACATTAGCTGACCTTATCTATAACATATTGACTGGTGATGTAGTAAATAACTTATCTCGTGAGTTAAATAAGACAAGTGTTTAAAAAAAATATATATTTCAAAAAGAGCAGCTGTGACAGCTCAGTTTCATGCATCTCTCTCTACTCTCTTAATTCGCCTCGGGTTACGAGGGAAAGGCCCAAGTCCAGGAAAGCTAATCTTAAGTAGAGGATCAAAATGGGTCTGGAGGAGCCAAAAAAGAGAACAATCAATGACCCAGAAAAGAGAAATTATTGTCCAAGCCCATCACTTAATTTCTTTAAAAGCCCATTGAGAAGTCAGAACCGCTCAATGTGCATCCACTAAAGTTAACACTCTGGGTATGCCGTACAATTTCATTATCAGGACATGATTCATTCAGTGAGTGGTCACCCATTCGATGGGACCATTTACAGGCCAGCCTATTCTTTACAGTGCAAGAATCCTCCTCTTGGTCAGTAATCACTGAACTGTACAAATGTAATTTAGATACTTGATTGAGGGGAGATTTTGCTAATTAAGAGTTTTTGTAGAGTGCATAATCATTTTGGTTGGCTATTCATCAGGAACAATGTGATGATTAGCCCTGTGGCAGAGTAAGTGCTGCTCATCTGCTGAAAGAGAAGGAAGGATTCCCAAGCAAATACAATCACCAATCAGGTTATTGTGAGGGCAAGAATTTTTTTAAAATGCTGACATGATGAAGCAGCTCTTAAAAACATAAACTGCACACAGAGCAGGGTAATATGACCAAAAATTAAACAATATATGTTTTATTTCTTTTTTTTTATTATCTGGAAAGGTGTAATGTTACAAAATCAAAGCAATCGCACCTTTTGACACGTTTTCAAGTGTTGCATCCTCATCCTCCTCTAAGGAAAGACTGTGAAGGCTCAGTCAACATATGCATGTGTAAAGTTTAGTTTTTAGTAAATTGTAGCTTGTTTCAGTTCTTTCCTCATAATTCTGTTCAGCTGCTGCTGCTGCTGAAAATATATATTTCCTGAGTTAGCTCTTCACGATTAAAGCAATTAAAATGGTAGGAGGTAAAGATGTTACAATTAGGGACTTTTATTGAGAAGAATTTATTGAATCATATTTATTATTAGTCCAATAGCTAATTTAAGTGGAGTCACAATTACTGGAGAGTGTACAGGGTTAATGTTTTATTAGCAACATCGTTGACTATATCAAAACTATTGTCCACCTTGACAATTACAGGCTTTAATCACTCATGCTGATTCTTTGCACCTTTGGAGTCTGTAATGTCCACATCTAACTACACACCGACAAGGGTTGAATTATATGGAGTATATTTATAAGATGAGATAATAGCTGGGTCTACTCTTAGATTTGTATAACATCAGGACTAGTCAGTCTTTTAAAAATCATGTAACATCCCTTCACTCCAAAGACTAAATTTACACAGCACTGTTGTACATACAGCTTAAAAAGGAGTAAAATGATTTTCACACTTCATTTTTATTTTTGAATATCTTCCTTACTTAACCAACTCTGTTTTTATCAACCTGAGCATACATTTAAAAACACAGTTTATCATAATCAAAAATATCTAAGAATATGAGTGTAAGGATTTACTTGTGTTTCCATAAAAAGAGCGGGCCATCTCTCTTTCAGAGTCTTTACTTGAGGTTCCCTTTGGACATTTTTTTCCTCCAAAGTGGAAAAGTTTGGTTGATTTTTTAAAAATAAATTACAGATCAATTTGGGTTCCTTTCTTCATTTCTTCAACCAGGAGCATTCTGCCTCTAAAGTCCCAGAATTTTTATCTGAGATCTGGCAGGGAAGTGAACTCATATCTTTTTAGTCTTTTGAGGACTTTTGCCGCCATTTGTGGGGAAGCTGGTTTGGCTCCTTTTAAGTCCAACTTTAACAAATCCTGCTGTCCTCAGTTCGTTATGACAATTACCCAATTTAAATTTAAAACTTCTTTTACAGCCAGATCATCCATCTGGTTAGCCTGGTTCCCTAAGGCAGGGATGCTTTCTTATCAGTGCTAATGCCACTGCGTGGATCATTTCTTCATCTGGATAGGCATCCTATTTTTAGTTGCTGTCAGTTTTCCCAAAATGCTGTGTTTCATGTGTCTAGGAATGACGTTTTGTCTTGTTATCAAGCAGCTTGTCCAAAATCCACATTGACAGGGACAGTTTTGATTGTCTAAGACTATATGACTCCCCATCTGAAGTGGAATCACTTCACTGTTGCTCTAGTTGCTTGCAGATCATTCATGCCATAAAGATTATAGAGTACATTATCAGAGCCAAGGTCTTCTAACACGACACTAAAGTCATACTACAGCTTGAATACTTGTTAAATTTTCATTTTTAGCGCTTCCACAGTTTCTGTTCTTTCATCCAGTGACACTTTGTCTTATGTCCCGCTTACTTACGACCAGTCTGCATGTGAAGCATTTGATGATCCTGAGAAAAAGGAAATCTCTGAAGGGAATGTGTCTGCTTAAATGCCAGACAATCTCTACCTTTTACTTAATGGGATGATAAGGAGAAAAAATCATACAGCTCATCCCACTTGGTGACTCTAAGATGATCTCCCCCACTGGCACACAGCTCATGTTCAACAAACCATGAGGTCAAACATTTGCAGACAAATACCACTTTAGTGTTAATGACTACAATGTATGATATAACCCTGAGTCAGATGGAAACAATCATATCTGCACAGTGTTTAACACCTTGAACAAATGCAGAGAATGCAACCACTACTACGATTCCCACTGGATTAATGAAGTGACTTCTGAATGATTTCAGGAAAAGATGTGGCAATGCCTGATTTCAGTTTGTTCATTTGTACTGAAGGCTTGAAGAATGAATTCAAATGGAAAGCCATCATCTTTTGTTGTCGTACTGCCATGATATGTTTTATGGTGTTAAAACCTGATTGCCACTTATGACTTATTTTAAAAAGCTGTCTTCCGTCACCAATGCATCCTCCACATCTACTGGAGAGCGCCAAATATTTTTATCATTTGTAGGTAGTGTTCAATGACATTATGTTTTGGATTATAACTAACTAGGAAACAATTTTTGCAGCAACTCTGTGATCAGAGATTTTGCATTCAAGGAAGTGAATCAATTCTTCATTAAAGTTTGATGACATTAATGACTTAAAGTAGTATCAGTGTTTCTATTGCTGGGCCTCCCTCAAGCACATTGTAGCCCAGTATCAATGGCAGCAGCCTCAGAAAAGACCAATTTTCATGTCCATTTCCCCAGATGGTGTGGTTGGGGACAAAGGTCTTCCAATGAGGTAGTCTGCTTTATTAAAAAATGGGTAAGGAAACGACTTAAAGCTAGGGTTGGTAATCTTGGAAAACTAGCATGAATTTGAATGTAGCATCTCCTCAGGACTCTGCCTAGCCCCCCCCCCCCCCCCCCCCCCCTGGAGCTCCTCCAAAAATATGCCCCAGCTCACATGCACGAGTGCCGCTGATTCGTGACCATATGACTGATTCAACTCAAAACCGGTCCTCAGCACATCGTGTTTGTTTTGCTCTACGCCAAGTCATGTCTCTCTCAGTGGTAAGAAAACACTAAAACATTATCATAGTAAAGTTACAAAAAGAAACAAACAAACATGGCAAGTTGGTTAGTACTCACAACCCGATGTTGACTCTCGTTTTTGCCCTGGCTTTGTCCAAATTCTTTTATGTTTCGTCCTTCTCTTCCTCCATCTTTCTTCTCTTCCTCTGTTTAGCAGGAGAAGCGGTAATCAGGGTATAGGTAGTTTCTCTGCCATTCTCCACATAGCTGTCAAGTCTCCCATTTTGGGCCGGGACAACATTCCTCTGCCTCTCCAAACTGAGCTCCGTCATTAGCCGAACGGGGCGGTAATGCACCAAAATGATGGATGCCAACCACCGTAAAACCAAAGAAGAAGAAGAAGCCTAGCGAGAACTGCCACCTGCAGTAGCCTGGGTGGCAGTTGTTGCAAAATTAGAGCCCACAGCGGCAACAAACCAATAAAAACAAAGTGTTTGTTTTAGATTTCTTGTACACCTGTCTTAAAATGTAAGGGATACTGGAGCTTGGTTGGGGTTGTGGGACGGCTCACAGCGGGCTTCCCTCATTTTCAAAGCCAAAACTTGACAGGTAAGCATTCTCCAGCGTACTTGGATCCCTCTTAGCTCGGCTATGTGCATTGAATCAGGGTCAGTGCACGCTGGCAAAATGTACGCGCAGAAGGTGGGCAGAAGGGCAGTACGGGATTTGATTTGTTTAATAAATTCGGTCTGAATCGCTGTGATTGGTTGATGTTTTTCCTGTTTTACTCCTGCTGTAGACAGCGGCTATTTTTCACTCTCTTTTAAGAACACATCAGGCATTGATTGCCATTGGGACGTAACGATCATTTTAACCAGTATAACAAAAAGTGTATCTAAATCAAATTACCAACTCTAGCTATAAAGCATCATTAAAAGAATCAAGTGCACATCTTCATTATTAAATCCTGTAGACAAAGTGACAATCCTGCAAATACTATGCCCTCCAAAAATCATTCAGGATGTCAGGAGGATATCCATCCACCACTTGAAATTGTGTAAAGTTTCCATAGCGTGGAAAACTCCATTTGACACCATGGTGCCTGGCCATGTTGGACTAATGTAAAACCTGCTGCATGTCTTTCATGGCTCTATTTTGTCCTAAACTGGTGGACACCGATTGGATTTCCGTCTCCCTTGTACCTTCTTGCTTGTATGCAAAACCAACAAAAAAATTCCAGAATCCTGCCAAGGAGAGAGCCATCAAGTTATCTGCTATTGCAAAGAAAACTGCTTCATAATAGTTACTAGAGCAGTCTCCATTGTTTCCTACAGACCACATGAGGAAACAATGTCAGTGCCGTGATCCATGGTTGGCTTGTTAATACTGGAATATTTTATTCATGCAGTTGTTGCAATGGCCCTAATATAAAGTCCAAGAGCAATCCTGAATTCCTCCACATTCAAAAGTTTGTTTTCTTTGAACAAAGAGCAATTTCTTAATGAACCATATTACGTTGATGGAATCATCGGTGCATGCAGCACCTTAGCCAAAATGTCCTGATTGCTTAATTATGCCTGCAGCATCTTTTGTATCAGGACATAGACAAAAGAAGTCAAATAAGTTTTTTGAAGAGAGGGTTGGGAAACTCAAACTTGGCAAAGTTCATTCAAACTCAGGAGAGCAAATCTGGTCCAAGCTCCTCATTGTGGCCAGGATATTTAGTAAGACGATCATTAGTTCTTTGAAAATAAAATAGAAAAAGTCAGATCAATTTAGAAGCTGTGGAGAAAGTGTTGAAGTATAGTCACCAAAGATATTTTCCAGCCTACAGCAAAAAAACTATGCTGTCTAATTGAAAAGTCAGCAAAGTCCCTGTGCTTTCTGTACTAACTGTGGTCGAAGCAGTTTATTCACCACTTCTAAAATGGTGTCAGGGTGTGATGCAGTAAACAGACTGCCCTTGCAGCTAAAAGATCCCTATGTGAAGTCAAATCTGTGCTGAAACAAAACCATTTCTGCAGGTAAGGAGCTCTGTATTTTAAAGAGTTAAAAGGGGTACACAAAGGTCATTTCAAACCACCAATTTCACCTCAAAGGTGCAAGGACTAGGGCTAAGCATCCCACAAAAAAGCTTGCCATTAGCATACACTTGTCTTTATAATTTGGTGAAATAGATAACATTCACATTGGGACTATTTTCAGCCATGGGTTTGGATATATGGTGTCATTTTATATTAATTGATTATAGGTTGAAGTTACAGAGTGGTATAAACCTTTTCATATATGTATTTATAGCTAGTTTATACAAAAATAGTTATTCAATACCTAACCAAATAGAGACCATAAAGTAAAAACCAATCAGGCAAACAAATTATTTAAAAGGGGAAAAAAGGAAACAAGAGAGGGTGTTTTTGACAGATAAATACTCTGTGTCCTCTAAAAATGTATAAGCTTGGATATCAGTGAAATGAAATGATTGAACAGCACTTTAAAAATAAAATAAAATAATAATAATTAAAAAAAAGACCAGAATTATGTTTTAGAGTTAAAAGTTAGCTCATTTTCACCAGTTCCATTGTTCATTGTTAGTTCCATTGTGTTACTGTACTAATGTCTGTTAAATGGTAAATGGTAAATGGACTTGTTCTTATATAGCGCTTTTCTAGCCTTTGACTACTCAAAGCTGCTTTACACCGCAGGTCACATTTACCCATTCACACCCATTCGCTCTCACAGTCACTCACTGATGGTTTAGAGTTTCTATGTTAGTTATCCATCAGTGTCAACTAACACGATCATGCCCATTTACACGCCACTGACGCAGCAGTGGGAGCAACTTGGGGTTAAGTGTCTTGCCCAAGGACACATCGCCATGTGTCACCTGGAGCTGGGCTTGAATCTCCCGATCACTGACCAAGCGCACTATCCAGCTGCGCCACCGACGCCCCAATGTCTGTTCAATGTTCTCTTCATATACCTTTGCTGACATTGGTTTTGTATTGTTAAACATTATGTTTTTTCTTCTCAGACCACTTTTGCACTTAACATATTTATTCCAGACCAAACGATTTCCCTTTTTGGAATGCAAGTTTGATTATGGGTGGTGTGAAAGCTCTGCAGAACCCTGTGCTTACCAAAAAAACAAACTCCGGTCCAAGGGGATCTTGGTTTAAATGCCTTTAAAAAAATCTGTTCATGCAACATAACAAAATCTTAGGTCGCATTCGCACCTACCACATTTGGTCTGTACCAAAAGAACGAAGTTGTTTGAAATTCAATTGATTTTGGGTGGTGAGAAAGCTCATGCAAACTCTGAGGTGGACCAAAGAACTCATGTCTGCCTGAAAGTAGAGGTCCTAGACTTCTTCCAGTCAAACCAGAGTTCTATTTGCAGTGGATGTGAAAGTTATTTGAAACAAACAAGGACTAAATAGGGGAAGCAAACAAAACTCTAAACCAAAAAGCTGTCCAATTTGGCTGAAGTTTTGGCAAATATCACACCAAGCTATGTGGTGCTTAAAAACAGTTTCAACCAGATAGTGTCTAACATTAGCAATACGAGCACTGCTAGCTTCTGGTCATTCTATTATTGTAAAAAAAAAAAAGCACACCTTTGGAATGCATTGTCCGAATCAGGAGATCCTCCCAGATTTGGACTGAAAAATCATAAAAAAGTTAAAGATACTGTGAAAACTCCAGCAAAGCAAAATGTTTCTTGGCACCAGTCCTCTGATTCTATTTACGGCTTTTAACAGAAATCTGATTAACGGAGGCATTTTAAGCAGAGTGACCTGGAGGAGGGGTGAGGAATGGTGGAGAGTAGCAGAAGCTTTCATTAAATCAGCAATCGATGCCAGCACTCCACAGAGACCGGCGTTCATGAATAGAGGAATAAAGTAAAATGAAATAAAGGAGCCATTTCCCATGTTTATCTAGACTATTTGGGCTGTAAGCAATCGGTGGATGAAACATTACATTACAGTGAGGAGATTTTCTGTATCCTATCCTTATCTGACTAAACTGTCTCTGACTGCAGCAACAAGACCATGATAAGTACAATATTATTTCCATTTTTAATGATAAGTAGTGTTGTAGTGTTGGGCAGTAAACAGCTGTTAAAACTGTTACCTGTATGAAAGTAAAGTGACAGTGATTTGTGACAGACTGCTCAAATTGAGTCTCTTGCACTGATACTACAAAGGTCTTTACACTCCAAGGGCCTGATCTACTAAGATCCTTAATAACAAGCGCTAAATTGCAAAAAAAAAAAAAAAAAAAAAAATTGCATGTGCTATTAGTGGGCGTGTTGCGGGTGATCTACTGTGACTGCATTGATAACAGGCGCAAAAGTGGTGCAGACCACCCTCTTCAAAGGAGGATTTTGCATGTGTTACCGGCTGTAAACATGGAGAGTTTGGGAGAGTAGCTGTAAACAAAAAAATCAAGTAAGAAGCCATGGAGTTTGAGGTCAATAAACACACTGGTGAATTCCAGCAGAGAAATCTCTGCATTGCCAGAGAGACCATGATATGGGAGGCCAACTGTAAATAACACACAGATCAAAACTGGCATTGCTGATAGATGATATGTCTCTAGTGTTTTTGTTTCTGACCGGAGGTTGTGGTAACCTTTTTTAACTGTCTGTCATTTCAATTGATAAAGTCGTCACTTTTCCCTCATGCCATATTTTTATCCACTTTTAATTTTCCTCTTCTGATTCTAATTAAACATAATCTAAATAACAACATTCACATAGTTATACAGCTTCATCACCAATAACCACTCAATTAAAGAGCAGTCTTACAGTTACGCACACACAGACTGAGCGTTTATATGTAATGTCCTTTTTCTGCACTGACTGTGTCACACTCTCAATGCACTGACAGCTCCTAAACCCGCCATCAGTGCATGGAGAGTGTGACACAGTCAGCTCTGAGTGACAAACGGAGTGATTCTGTCTATGAAGGGGATCTTGATTTAAAAGAGGTTAAAGGACCTCCTCCACGATGTATTAAGAGCACAAAACAGAGAGACTTTACTTTATGCGTGTGTCTGCATGAGTATGATGGCACACTGGATCGTCCCTCTTTTTCCAGTCCTTCAAAATGACAGACAGCCTCCAAATCTTTCCATCATTCAATAAAAAATTCAGTCAATGAAAATGAAAATATTTGGTCGATGCGACCCCTGTTTCTTGCCACAATGATCTCAGCCATCTGTGCGTAACCCTGTGCCAGTTTGCACCTGCTTTTCAAACGTGCTAAATTTAGACGCAAAAACACTGAGCGCAATCAATTTCGGGTTTGATAAATCACATTGCAGGTGCTAAATGATTACATTTGCATCTCCTTCTCCCAGTATTTTGCACTTTCTGATAATATGCATGTATTCTGCATATTCATGAAGGCAAACACACTAAATGGATTGCGCATGCTATTTTGCTCACTTGACAGACGCAAACCTCGGTGCACCCTGTTAGTAGACCAGTTTCACGTGAGCTATCAAGTTCGCATGTGTTTTTATACAGGCAAACCTTTAGTAGACCAGGCATGAAATTGCAAATCTTACAGTAGCAATTTTTGACATAAAGTCAACATAAAGTGGCTATGATCCGCATTCATTTTAAATAAAGCTAAAAAGGTCCATCCAATTTTGCAAGAGGAGAACTTGGTGTGTTTTATCATTTAATGAAGGAGCTGAAACTGCACCACAGCAGCGTCAGGACCAAATGTTGCCCATTGCAAAAGGTTGACTCACCGTGGTCATGCTGCAGCTCCAACACTTAATTCATTATCCTTGTCATTTTTATGACTTTGATCAAATAAATGATACAAACACAGCAGGAAGTTACTACCCAGACATAGAACAGTATAGATGCCAACAGCTTCAGTAGCAGTTTTGTCAGACCACGCACCACATTTCTCAATTAAATGAAAAACAAATAACTACACTACAAACTTCTCAATAGAAAGAATATTTCTGACTCAACTTCTGACATGTTTTGGCGTGTTCGCTCTATGTGGAATTTGGGGGTTAGGTTTTTACACACACACACACACACACACTTCTGCTATGACTATGACTATTTCCGTATTGACATTATCAGCAGCCTTGTTTCGAGTGATTAACAGGCACGTCTGGAGGGACTGCGAGTGAGCAGAGCTGCTGCGTATGTTTCTATAACGTTAATGGGCTCACAGTAATATTACTAGTAGCTGTGAGTTGTAGAGGACTGGGATGTGTATGACAATTTCAGGAGAGTCTGCTGCCTTAATTTATCTTAGAAACCAAGGCTCCAGGAACAGCGCCAGGCTTTCTCCATTGGCAAAACATTTCCTCCTCTCTGCTATGTCTGTGAGCAGAACTTTACGCACAGCTTTCACTGCTGATTGGCTGTTCACTGTGTCCTGACTCTGCATGTAACCAGAGTGTGTAGCCAATTGGATGGTGCTGTGGGTGGGACAAAATACGGCCCAGTGTTAAGTTATGGGATTTCATTATAAACTGCAATGTTTTTCTGTGATGTCAATCTGGATTTGATCAGCACCAAAATGTATTGGCTTCTTCCTTGGACCAAACCACATCTCTGGTAAAATTTTCATGTAAATCCATCCAGTAGTTTTTGCGTAATCTTGCTAACAGAAAAACAGACAAACAGACAAACAGACAGACCCTGGCGAAAACATAACTCCTTGGCGGAGGTAATTAGCACAAAGCTGTCTAGTGCTCATAATAGTTACTTGCAGTTTAACATTGGTGCTGTATAACCATTGAAACTCAGTTGCCAGTGTGTAAATTAACAGTGTGCAGGCCATAATAACATACTGTTATTTGACAGTTTTTTACCAGTCATGCACTGCAAAATCCTCAATAATTTAATGTAGAAATTCACTGTAAAAACCTGTGAAATCCTGGTAATTTTTAACAGGGTGCTTATTTGGAAGGGGGGAGGGGGTGGTTGCACAGATTTTATTTACATGCAGGGTTTTTTGAATTTTAAAATCTACAATATAAAACCATTACCATAAAGACACAAAAATAAAAACAGAAAAAAACCCTGATATTATGTTTAGGACACATGGCCCGGCCCTCATCAGGGATCTTTCAAGAGGATTCATAGCTGATGAGGTGGATTGTTGAACCACTAAAAACCCATAATGCAACAGCCGAGTGGTCATATTAAGCTATTTATAAACTAGAATTGTGGTACAGTGGAGAATTTCCTCTGAATTCAGCCGAAGGTGATGGCCTGAGGGGTAACCAGGAGGGCTTTATCTTCCCTGAGGATAGAGCCAGTCAGCCCTACATTA
The DNA here is from genome assembly GCA_037902135.1 of Cetoscarus ocellatus. Classification (NCBI taxonomy): domain Eukaryota; kingdom Metazoa; phylum Chordata; class Actinopteri; order Labriformes; family Labridae; genus Cetoscarus; species Cetoscarus ocellatus. The sequence continues at coordinate 336,286 of JBAMNC010001984.1, forward strand.
TGACTCCATTAGACATGGCTGAGGCACCGAATAGTAAGCTTACCACTGATGCTGCCTGATCACCACTGTTAAAAAGGTAATAAGATGTTTCAGTAAGCAGCACAAGAGCTCTTAGTATGATGCCCTACAAAAACAAACATGCACAGAGGAAGTGATATTGCAAGGTACATCTATTTTTAGAGCCACTGGCTGATCATTAAAAGTTATTGAGAGATTTAGCAGTTTGGATTAAGCCTCATAGTCTAATAGTCAGATGCGCTTGAGTATCATGAAGTTCTGCTGCATTATTCACCTGCTTCAGCACTTTAGTGTAGAGATGTGAAGGAGGAAAAGTGTTAATGATAACAATGCTGATTAAACAATACACGTGTGGTTCCAAAATTACCAACTCTCTGAGGCTGCAGCTCCGAGGAGTCTGGATAATGCATCATAATGAGACTATTTTGTAGTTTCAAA